>CM055405.1:17314728-17328973 GCA_029228625.1 Pseudolycoriella hygida | reverse complement strand
TTTTGTTGTTCGTAAAAAATGAAAAATAATGAATTCCGTGTTTTGATTAAACATTGTTTCTTAACGGGTGCGGTGCGGTGCGGTGCAAAGCAAAGAATGGCTGGATAAGTGTTACAGCACATCTTCTCCGTCGTATGCAACGGTCAAGAAGTAGCATGCTGAATTTAAACGAGGTAATACAAGCACCGATGATGCCTGACGTTCAGGACATCAAAAGAATACATCGTATTGTTTTGGTTGAACGGAAAATAAAAGTTAGTGAAATAGCTGACATCCTCAAAATATCAACAGAACGGCTGCGACATATTTTACACGAGTATTTGAACATGAAAAAGCTTTCTTCGCGATGGGTGCCGTGTTTTCTAACAATTGATCAAAAGCAGCACCGTCTTGACCATTCAGAGCGTAATTTAGCTTTGCTCAAGCGTAATCCAACGGAGTTTTTGCGTAGATTTGTCACGATTGATGAAACGTGGATTCATTACTATACACCAGAGTCCAATAGACATTATGCAGAGTGGTTAGAATTTGGTCAAGGCAAGGTTATGTTCACGATTTTTTGGGATGCGCATGGGATAATATTTATCAACTATTTGGAGAAAGGAAAGTCAATAACTGGCGAGTACTATGTCACAATATTGGAACAGCTCGACAACGAGATCAAGAGAAAACGACCGCAAATGCAGAGGACAATCATGACAATGCACCAGCGCATTCATACATAAAAGCAACTGTGAAACTACACTCTTTGGGCTATGAATTTCTCCACCTTACCTTACCTTACCTTACCTCACCCTTACTCTCCAGATCTGGCCCCCAGCGACTAGTATTTGTTCCCAAACTTAAAAAGATGGCTACAGGGAAATAGATTTTACACTATAATGATGAGGTGATATCCGAAACAGAGGCCTATTTTGCAGGGTTGGAGAAATCTTATTATACAAAAGGTATCCAAATGTTGTAGGACCGTTGGAAAAGTGCATTTACCTTCAGGGAGACTACTTTGAAGAATAAAATTAATTTCATACGTAAAAGCTAGTTCTTTCATTGCTAGGCCGCGGACTTTTCACCCTTTTTAGTAAAGCGAGTATTGTCACCGGGTGCCATTAGCCACAGTACAATGAGGAGACTATTGGCACCCGATACTAGATTTCATAGCTGAATTAACGTCTCAACATAGAACTACTCCCATTTCTCAAGTGGCGTCATCCAGCTGAATACGGACAAACATAAAACTAATGACACAATCTATTTTGCATGACCTTTCGTCATTTCTTCATCGTCTTTACACAACGTACATCGAAATCATATCAAAATGACATCAATTTACACGATTCATACATAATTTCTACGTCATTCTTACATTATTTATACATCATTCTTCCATCATTTTTGGCATTTTGTATGCCAATCGTCTTCAATTATTAAACTTTAATTCATTTATCGATAAAGCAAAGTAAAAAACTCTGGTAGATACTTCAAAGCGTTACAAATTCTGCGGGAATCAATGCCCATTGCCAGAAAAACCTTTTACTGTGTCATGTACGAATCGGCGACTCTTGTAACCGTCTGCCATTTGCAACAGTGAATTTAAAAGTAACTTCCGAGGTACATAAACTTTGCAGATAATAATTTACAACACTTAGAGCATCAATTATTTAAGGTCATACCAACAAGATGTTGACCTCAATGGATGTATACCATAAATCAGGTTTCTGTCCTTTTTCGAAAATTATATCTAAATCTTTGACTTTTATGTGGTCCATTTATTTCTTTCAACAACGAAAAATAAGTAAAAATTATTTACATTGCGTCTTTAATTTATTGCACTAAAATCGAGTAAACATTTATCAGAAAATCACATTTTTTCGAAATATATTTTATGTCCCAAAATGTAAAATAAATTCATTCAGCTACATACAAATAATTAAATTGAAAATAACATAAAAACGCCATTAAATTATATAAGTCCTGCGAAGTATAAAAAAAATTAATTGCAATCATTTACATGAAGGCGATAATGTTCTCTTTTTTTACAAAATAAAAAAAAAAGTTCAAATTGTTTGCAAGGTTTTTTAGGTTGAACACTTTCATACTTTACAAGATATTATATTTTGATCTACATCATCCGATTTTCTGAAAGATTAATTCGTTTCATTAATTATGGGAAAAGAATCAAAATTGAAAAATGAGATCATAATGTGGACAAAATTGAAATTTAATTTCAATTATTTTTTCGTTTTTCCGAAACAAAAGGTAGGTCGTAATCTGAAAAAATAAATAAGGTTTCTTTAGACTCATACGAAAAACATAGAGGTCTCATAGATTCACTACCGAGTCTGCATCATGCTGTTGACTGTTTAAAGTGTTAAAACTAACTGGTCATTTGAACGCAATGTCAAAATTTACATGTAAAACTCGAAAACACACCCACAAAACGAAGAAATTTTTTTTGTAGAAATCAGTTAAGTGGATAAACAAAAAAAAGCTCCAAACTGTAGGAAAGCCAAAAAAAACACGAAATGGAAAAAAGAAAATACAAAAATTAAAAACTACAAAGAAAACCTAACGAACACGTACAATATTTTTCATGAATATTTCGTTGAACAGAAGATAGAAGAATAGCTCCTAAAGGCAAAGGTGGTACAAAATGTAGATGAGAACGTTTGGAGGATGTTGAGGAGAACATTTATAAACGTAAGTTTCAGAGGTCAGGGTTCTTGACATTACCCTAATAGAATCTAGAATTTGACACGTACGGGTCTATGCTTATGTTTCTTTTTAAATCGAAACATAAAATCACTTGACCCAAATTCGAGTTCATTGTCGAAAAATCGAAGAAGGAAGACTAGAATAACAATGTTTATTCCGACCGTTGAAACGGAGATGTCTTATAATAAACTTAATCTTGAAATTAATCTTAGAACTTCAATTGTTTGTAATAAATCAAGAAAAAAAATTAGAAATATGAAAATATTCTCGCCTTCTTTTTCATGTTACAATATAAGATTGAAATCTATGTATTTCGATTCGGATTTGCTTTTATTTTACTTTTGTTATTTAAATATTCGTTTTATATTTTGATAGTTCATTCCGTTTGGCGGCGCGGCGGTGGGTTATTTTATTAAATGATATTTAACAGACCGGAACACATTTTTTTTGGTTTATTTATGCATACAGAAATTGTTTTGTATGAAAAAATTATAATTAATTTTTTCGTTTTTTTTTTCCTTAATAAATTTACAGGTTGCTCTGTTCGGTGATTTAAAGTGTAAAAGCTAAGATTTCACGCTGTTTACTTTATTTCAGTCATCATTAATGCAAACAAAAATTAATTTAATATTTTTAAACGCCAAATTTTGAGTTAGTTAGCGAAATAAACATTGAAAGAAGATTGGATCTAGTTAAACGTATAGCTAGAATAACAATGGCTGTAGGAATGAGACTTAGTTAGCTAAAATGGTCCAGCAAGCGAAAATTTTGTAAATTAATTGAAAAATTTTGAAAGTTATTTGCTTTTAATTTGCAATTTACATCACAGCTCATTCCGACGCTTCAGGAAACAAATTGTAATTTTTTTTGGTAATGAATTCATAAATTACAGCTTCCAATTTTCTATGTGAGCCAGAGGCTATACTCTTGTTGTGAATTCAATCAAATGGCGCTAAATAATCAATGTTTTGGAACTCCTGCCATGTTTGATTAAACGGAGTCGTTTACAAATGACGACGTCTCGATCTAGAGGGAGGAACAGTTTTGTTTATAAAGCGATTTTTCTATGGAAATATGGTTGCTTTTGATCATTTGTCGATACTGGCACTTCTGTTTGCAGAATAACTTATGTTCAAGTCTCAAAGCAACTGCTAAGGTCATTCGAATCCCATAGACAACGGAAATAATCAAACTCTGATGTATCGTTCAACCCATCAGTTCTGTGAACTCGCAAACTCACTGTTTAATTTTAAGCAGCTCACTGTGGAAACTGTGACGTTGACTCGAAGTTGTTACACTTACGGAAATATATTTTTGCATCAAATAGAATTTTGTACTTCTGCGCAAGTTTTTGCAGTGTTAAAAGCAAAATTCTATTTGATGCAAAAATATATTTCCTTAAGTGTAAAATAATAGTTTCCAAAGTTTTTTGCCAAAGCAACACTTGTGAGTTTGGCTCTTACCACAAATTTGTGTCATCATGTAATGAATTAGTATTGCAGGGTCCAATGTAATGTACTATTATTAGACACGCGATGTGTATTACCAGTCAGTCTACGGGGTCGACTATGATCACACACTGAGTTATATACTACGTTAATCCCTACTACGGCGGCGGGCGCCCCGGAGTTGCTAGTAGTGAAGTAGTGAAGGCTCTCGTAACAGCAGACTTACTTACTTAAACGGCACTACAACCCATTAAAGGGCCTTCTTCGACAGCAGACAGGCTGACACAAAACGCCTGGTGGTCTCCAGATTTCATGACCGGGCAAGGGAAGATCAAAAATATGATCAGGTGATAACATCTTTGTCATGCCGCGGGATTCTATGACACAGAAACTGAATTTCGAAAAAATTTTTGATGAAGCACTGTCGCCTAATAGGGATGAGATGGCGAATGGGTGGCCAACTATGCTACCAGATAGTGAATGTGTTAGATTCACAGACGGGTCAAAGACTGGTGAAGGGACCGGAACCGTGGTATATGACCCGAGGACACCTGGGGAGACTATCCAGCTTCTTTCAGGCGGAAACTTCAGTAGCTCTTTTGGAGCTCGAGAAATTCTGCCATAAGATCGGAATGGTGAGGATGTGATCCTGTGCACGGATAGTGAATCCACAATAAAAGCGCTGATATAACCTCTCATGACTTATAGATTGGTAGAAGAATGTAAAGGCTACTTGAACCAGATATGGCTGAGAAATAGTGTCAAGCTGGTTTGAGTGCGCGAAAGCGGTGAAGGACTGGGTGAAGACGGAGCATAGAAAAAGCTGGACAGTGTACGAAGGAGGAATGCATACCAAGCATTTCTTCCCCACTCCGAACGAGAAGTGGACCATGGAGCTCCTGACGATGGGCCACGATCGCATAAGGAGGATGGTTAGTGCGATAACTGGACATTGCGGACTCAACAAGCACCTGACGAAGATGAGGATTTCAGGTGACCCAGAGTGTTCCTGTGGTTATGAAGAGGAAACGGGCTTCCACGTTATATGTGAATGTCCTAAACTCCATCAGCTCATATACAGGACGCTAGGCGATTATGTCATACATTCTCTTGAAAGTGGCCGAACTAAGACATATAACATTAGACAGGTTCCTGGTCGGCACACGAAGGTTTTCGTGGTTTTTAAATTATGAACGGGAAAAGCAACAAAAGGTCACAAGATCTGTGTTCCAGATTATGAAAGTGACCGTCCCAAATTGATAAAATCTAAAAAAACCCTACTTTATGACACTCAGTTGCATAAACTACAATGAGCGAGATTTAAATAAGAAATTTGTACATTTTGAAGGTCGAAAGGTTTTTTAGTACTATTGCACTTGTAGATAAATTGTATTCCACCTCTGCGTTACTTACTGTCTGCGGTTTAAAGTCCACCCCTGTATCATCAATCAATCAACAAGGCAATCTGCTTAGCAGAATAATTCCAAATGCAAAACAACCAAAACAAATTCATAATTCTTGTACTTCGAAATGTTCAAACAATTTGTTTCGATTTAGGTGATATATAAGAAAGTGCACTGTTCAGAGAAGTCATGATTCTGTGACCGAGTGTGCTGATATACGCATGGTCTAGTAGGTGAGGTTTAATGATGAGTCGTATACGACGTAATCATTACTTTAGTTTGTTAAATCTTATGAAAACGCGTCGTTTGTCAAAATGGAATTATGAAGGGTTCTTTCATGTTGTCAACTTGTTCTTCTGCGCCGGTTTTTGTGCGGTTGTACAAACCTGTCCAGAAGGACAAATTTTATTAAGTTCTTATTTCAATTTTGGTCAGTTACTACTTTCCCACACCCCGTTTGTTAACCGGTCGAATTTCGATTCCAGGAGTTAGGGGGCGCCTTGCTCATGGTCCTAGGATGACGAGGTCAACAATAACACGTGTCCGCCGTGCGTCCTCACGATAACTCGCTTTCCCAACCAATCGATTTTTTCCGTGCAACGGCATTCGAAAAATCTTTTTTGCAACGCACAATCGATTTTCGACTGTTTTCGATGTTGTTCACGATGAGGTAACGCGATCAAAATCGAAACAGTTTCCAATTTTTTTAACAGTGTGAGGGGAAGTGAAACAAATTTACACCTTGTAACGATATGACTTTTAAAATTTGATACATGTGCTGAAATGTACCCCTCCGTTGCTATGATACGACGTTACAATGTCGTATGTGTGCATTGCAATCTGATCAAAAATTGTTTGTACACTGTAAAATATAATGGTTTCTGTGGAGTGAATTTTTTAAGTTTGGTTGATATTTTCTTCTCAATCGATTTGTTTGTTGCAAAAAGCAGTGTGTCCCCCTCGTTGCGATACTTGATTTTTTCAGCATACGTCCTAAATATTGTCCAACTCGCCTTTGGCTCGTATGGACAATATTAGGACTGATGCTGAAAAAATCAACGTATCGCAACATGGTCGACAAACTGCTATTTCTGTATACGTGATGAAAAATATTTTCCCATCACTTGGGACGAAAAATTGCTGACCGCGGTATGTGCACCAACACACTCTCACTGTTACAGAAAAATATCTTTCAAAATACCCCAATACACACTCGATGTGTACTTTTTGCTTGGGCTTCACCCGCGCGTACGTACACATCTCGTGTGTATTGGGGTATGTTGAAATATACTATATTGGGATTGAATCTGATCACTATCGGCCCAAGGGCTGCCGAGCTAGGGCCGTTTGAGTGGTTTTTGGTCTTTTGTACATAACTCGACTCAATCGACTCGACTAAAGATGTGAGAATATGAAGAAGTGGAAAATTCGAAAGCTCACCGGGAAATTTTCTAATTTTCTAATCAGTGGAGTTAAAGCTCCCGTTTTAAAAAAACATTTCAAATCACTGCACTAACTAAACAAATGAGCAGCTCTCACCAATACAAAAAAGTTAGAGATTGCGTTATAAGTATGAGTGCAGCTCCAAAATGTAGGTCCACAAAGCAAGGTTAATTAAGTGGATCTACATTTTAACATGTCACAATTCGTACGTGAAAATAGTCGAATTTCGAAAGATATTTTCGATAAAAAACTGTTTACTCTGCACTTTTTATTGTAATATAAAAATGTGATATAAAAAAAATTAATTTCAATTTCACAGTATCGGTGGAAAAAATAAATAAACAGAAAAACCTTCATCACAGAAGCTCCAAGAATAGCATGCATATCACGGTTGATGTAAGCGCACACATATATCTACCGCGCATTAATATGAAATAAAATTGGAAACCTAAGCGGAAATAAATAATTTGGCAAATTCATTAAGCCTTAATAGCACATGAGAATTTCATTTTAAAACACCATAAACATACGAAAAAGATCTTCAAGCTAAATTAATTATCACGTATAAAAAAGGTAAGATTTTTATTTTTCGAAAAAAAAAAAAATTATTCCAATCCGTCTGAAGGCCATCGAGTAATGTTGTGTGAGATTTCTTTTCCCACTAAAACGCCACACATTAACAGAAAATTAAACTCTTTTTTTCAAGTTTATTAGCATAATAATAATAAATCAAAAAAATAGCTTTAGATAAAAGGGTTACGTCAATGAACTCGGAAAAATTGTATACACAAAACTATAACAACAAATGAGATTTGTGTAACAATTATAATATCAAATCAAAAATGTAAAATCAAAAAAGAAAAAAGAATACCGTTTCATGTCTTACATAATTAGTCTCTTGTTATGAACAATAAAAAGTGTTTCTCTTCTTACCTGCTATACCAGCCACCGCGGCTTTATAAAAATTGGACCGTATTATTGTCCGAATGACTGAAAATAGAAAATGATTGATGTGCATTAGTCAAAGTTTGTGACTGTTAACCTATCATTATAATTGCCTCGAAATCTAAATTCGCCTCATTGTTTGTGGGCTAGGAATTACCTTTTTTTTTAAAAAAGTAATAATAATAAAAATCTTCGAATTAAAAAGATTTGTTAATTACCAATTTTGTCCATTCATTAAGTGCAGACCTTATGAACTGGACAATTACGATGTTGGAGTTTTTAGTAATGAGTTTCTTAGAAGCTATTTAGAAGCGCTAATTTAGTCAGTGTTTTTATTATTGTTTTTTAAAAAACAATTCCAAGCAATTTATGATCTTTCACAATTTTTTTGTTGTTACTAAATTGGGCACACAACAATGCATAAATTCACATGATCATTGAAAGTTATTGTCTTTGTCTAGAAATTATATTTCTTTTGTGTAGTAAGGAAGACGAACAAGAATAAAAAGTCTTCTTTGTCGAACTTGAAGCTTGCAGGTGGCATTACTTTTTTATCCAGAAAATTTAGCACAAATTGCTTTCAAACATCTGGACAATCGAAAGTTTTTTAAAGTTAGAGAAGAGAGATGAATAATTCGTTAAGATTCTGATGAGAGTGTAATTTTTTAGAGAAAAGCTTTTTAAATAAAAATATGAATATCAACAGAGTGTACAGTTTCACGCTATGTATTAGGAGAAACAATTGCTCTACTTCGTCTGAAACAATCGCCAACCCACGCTGCGACGTCAGCTTATGTCAATATATACACAAATTTATGTTAAAGAGACCATTTTTCATCGCTCCATCCACATATTCTGAATTTCGTCATCAAATTTTGTATACTTTGACATAAGCTGACACCGCACCAAAAAAGTGGATTGAATCTAAACATTTTTCAAACGCATCTTAATAACTTAGAAACTTTGTCAAAATTACTTTGCTCATACCAGTGACTGTTTTGACACTGTTTTGACTGTTTGTTGACTGTTTTGAATTTTTTTTTCAAGATTTACTGAACATTTTTCAAAAACTATAAAAATTCTTCAATTTTTCTTTCCTGAAATTTTTAAAAATTGTTTTCTTTGGGTCTGTAAAATTTTTATTAAGCGAAAAAAAGGCTATTCACAATGGCGCAGTCAGTAAAAAACGACCTTTTCAACAGCAAATTACAATAAATCAAATTGTCACTGGTTCCACAATCTACGCATTTAGAGCGGCGTCGGCTTACGTCAAAGTATTCAATATTTCATGATGAATTTCATCCCAACTAACCAAATTCTTCCGCGGAAATTCGTTCGGACAAAAAACAACAAAATCCCATTTTGTTCAATGTCCGAACGACTTTCCTCGAAAGAATCTGTTTAATTGGGATAATATGTCAAGTGACAAAAATTTGTGTGCTCGTCAACTTATGCACTTCATCATGAATATTCTTATACTTTGACATAAGCCGAAGTCACACTAAACGCGTGGATAGAATTCTTCAAAATTTCATAGTAAATACTAGTTCTTTGTGGCTGAGTTGTCGTTCCACCGGAAAGCTTTATCAATCAAAGTTTTGGAAATGTACTTTACTCGTGAAAGGCAAACCGTATCCACCGGGACCGTTCCATTCGTACATTAAAAGTAATGTGGAACATAGTGGATTTTAAATAACAGAAAATGCCCAAGACGAAGCTACTAAAAATTTTGTGGTGAGTGTAATCTCTTCCTATGCAGTTAACATCATAATAACAATTTCCATTATATCGTTCAATTTCTTATGTGGATGTGGAAGCAATGTTATTACACACATTAAACTGAATGAAATTGCATTATTATAATTTTATTAGAAACCTTTGACGTTTATGTGTTTCTGTAAAATCATTAATGTTTTAACAAATTGTCGCGTGTTATTTTAATGTTAAATGCATGCTATCATGACAATTAAGGTGTGGGCAGACAAAGGCTATACGCATAAATTTCGCAAGACATTATGAAAATGAGAATAAAATAACGAATTTTTCGATAATAAAATAAAGTTTAATTAAATGACTTCGATAATAATATTTAGTCGATGTAGATAGGCACAAAGAACAAATTAAATAAAAAAATGAATGAACTATCAGCACCGCCTTAGTAAGAATTAAATTAACTTATTTCATACAAATATAGTAAAGCGTTAAATGGTATTGAATTCTTTCGATTTAACAAACAATTTCAATAAATTACAAGAGGTGTATAAGACAAATGTAGAAACTAATGAAATAAATTGTAAAGTTCACATTCATATCAAACACACCTACAACGCTACATAAATTTTTTATTTTTATCATTTACACTACCTCCTTTTAGCGTTACACCGCTGATGCAGAATGCAATTGAATTTGCAAATTACATTCAGTTATGCGCGAATCTTAGTTCCGCGCAGGAGCCGTTCGATCGACTTAACGCAAATGTGTCATCAACCGTTGTGAATTACATTTTTGGAAATGTCAAATTAATGACCACACTTAATGTCACTGAAAAATCATTTCCATACTTTTAAGTCTGATTCATGTAGAAAAAGCGATGTAAGCAATTTCATCGCAAATTTGATTGCAGAACATTTAATTTTAGAGGTCGTATACAACGTTTAACAGATCGTGTACGTTTAGTTTGTATGCTACTGCATGTGTTTTCACAGAACACTGGACCTCTTAAGATATCGTCCATAAATGACGTCTACGAGGAGCGTTGAGAAAGCAGACTCAATGTACATCCATGGTGTTGTCGTCTTTAACACATAGGCAAAATATGACATTTTTTTGGAAAAGGGAGCGGGGGGGTCAAAGAACCAGACAAATTATGACAGGAGGAGAAGGGTTGAAGCCGAAAATAGTTGATAAATCTATTGTTAACACTCATATTCACAAGATGTAGTAGTAGAATAAAGTATTTTATCTGCTCGGGCGATTACATCCCTCACCTTCGGCTCGAGATGCAAACCTCCTCCTCGAAGATAAAAAAATTTCCCCGCAGATGCATAATCTACTAATTTTGGTCTTTTTCTAGTTTTCCATAGGTGGCGCTTTCACAAATTGGACATATTTCTGTTGAATAAGACTGTTGGGATCAAAAGTAGGTCAAAACCAACTTTCAAAATGACGTTTTAAACGTCAAATATTTCGATAAAATAAATAAATTCTTGTCTTAGATTTTTTTGAATACTTTCACAAGATACCGGACACTTTATTAGATTCTCTCATTCATTCAATGCATGTGTGAAAAAGGCAAAAATAGTAGGCTGTCCAGTTTCTTATGAATTAGCCCTCTATATTAACATTACCGACGCAAACATCTTCGACTTCTTACCAAGCTATTATACGATACATTTGACGTTTAAAACGTCATTTTGACAGTTGAAATAGACCGACTTTTGATCCCAACAAACTCAAATCTTTGACACTACGCGTAGTACAGTCATTTTCAGCCCCATCTATAGTGAATATATTAGATCAGACTGGGCTCTCTTGTCTAATTCAAATCCTGTCATGGAGAACATAAAAATAACATAAGACAAGCCATTCTCATAATTTTCGATAGGTAACAACTTTGAATTTTTGTTTGCGTGACGCATGTTTTTTCGAATACTTTCAATCATTTAGATGTTCTTTTTTATTTTTCAACAAAATTTTCAATGAGCACGAGCAATTGCAATACGTACACTTAATTGAATAATTCATATTGCGGTAATTGTGGTATTCGTAATGAGAATCAAGCGAGGTCTTTGAAACATTTGAACAAAAATGCAATGTCAAGCTAAATACAATGAAGGTGTTGCTTCATGGTATAATGATAAAAAATTAGTTTGTGTCTTCGTTCAAAGGTTAATTTGAGCTTCTTCTTAGCGTTGGGCGTAGTAATTGAACAAAGGACTTTTCGATATTCGGCGGCTATTTAGGACATATTCCATTGTACTTATTTCAGTGTGATTTTCAGGTAGTGGAGTGTTGTACAATCTTCTTCGAAAGGAATACACCTATTAGGTATAAGATAACCACTGATAAAATTGACATTTGTGCCTTAAACACATGGAGGCTAGTTTTTTGTTATATTTTGCTAGATAAACAACGCCAGATTTTTGAAATTTCTGTCACAGAGTGATTTTCAATGATCAACAATGATCAATTCGATAGACGCGTCCTATTATTAATTTATTTGTAGATAAAATTCAGAGAGGTTATATATAAGCTGGGACACTAGGATATTGCGATTGGGACATGCGTCTAAAGGGTTAATGTCAGCATTTTCTATAGAACTAAGTTTCCGCCTTTTTTAATCCGAAATCTGAAGAAAAACGTCAAATTTGTTTACATATGCATCCATGTTAGGCATGTGCGATATTTTTGTGATTATCAAAATATCGATAACTTTCCATTATCGATTATCGATATTTTTTAATATCGATATTATATACAATCTAGAATACGGTTGCGTGCCCTTATCTCGATTGTACGTGACTTTAGAATTTTTGTATAGAAAGTAGAAGATTGGCAGAGAAAAAAAAGACGTCAGCTAGTAAACCTTGCTTGTTGAAAATTGAAATCAGAAGAAAATTTGATACAATTTTTCGATGAAAAGAGGAGGTCCACCAGGAAAACTAACTCAACATCGTTTTTTCCTATGGCCTATTTTTTGTGAAATAAAAAGAATACGTGGAACTTTATGGTTCTTGAAATTTCGTAAAATTTGTGAAATTTCATGAAATTCTTTGAAATGTTAAAGAATTTGGTGAAACTTTCATGAAATTTGGCAAAATTTTTTCGTAGATGTCGTTTATTTAGACTTAGTGGAGCTCATTTTGATATTTAGTTATCTGAACGCACGAAAAGTATCGTGTTAAGTTCGATCGGTTTAATCTTCTCATTTGAATCTATCACATCTGCGCGGCTGCTAGAGAATGCGTTGCCGGCGGCGGCTTGAGGAAAATATAAAAAAGTCGGCGGCGGCTAAAACCGGCTCACATCGGCGTGTCAAAATATTTGTCGGCGGGGACGGCTTGTTTCGGCTTAGCCGATTTATTAAAACCATAAAAAAAGCCATTTAAAATTGCAAAAATAAAAAGTAAAATAATTAATGAAATGAAAATTTTAAGTATCGCCGAAAAACGCGTATTCACATACAAAAAGTTTTTAGCACTAGGCCCCTCCCCTCATTCCTTTTTTGAAAATTTTTCACAGAAAAAATATTGTTTAAAAACACTTCCACTACCTTCCCCTCACTTCTCCCCTCACCATCCACGTGTTCAGCCTTCTTTGCCCCTTTCGCTCTGGGTCCGAAAATTCCCATCTTCGAACTTGACCCTTAAATCATTTAACTACCTCTAAGGGAAACAATTTTTTGTATATCGGTAAATATTTGAAAAAGTTAGCTTGGCGGCGGACTGACCGAAACGGAAAACTGTACACTTCTTTTTCCGTCTGGCTGCCCCATATATTGTAATTTTAGTGGCCAAAATTATAGAAATTAACAAAAGTTGCGCCGACTAAAATGATAATTATCAGAAATTGATATTTTGATAACTATCGATATTTATAAAATTTTTGATATTGATTTTGTTAATCAAATATCGATGTTTTTGTTCGATCGATATTATCGATATTTTTCAAAAAGTCCCATACCTAATCCATTTTTGTGTTGTGTTGTCTTTAGTCCAGAATTAAAATTTTTCCAGTTTTTCTGATTAATTGGTACAAGATTTATTGTTGTACATCCGTTTTTTGAAATAGCAGCGTGTTTCTTGAGCAATCATTTGTTTTTGTTGAAAGACAAATCAAAGTACGATTGTGAAAATGATCGTAACAAACATATCCTATCAGAATGTTTTCTTTACATTTCATTTTTCCAATTCTGAAAATTTAAATATCACATTAAAATCATCACAAAGAAATTTATGTTTTAGCATATGAAATTACCAGTGAAATGAAACTAAGTTGCGTAAATTTTTTTGAGGAAAAATTTTTTATAACGCTTGTAGGAACTATACCGCATTTTAGTCAAAATTTAAAAAATTAAACACGAAAAACATCAATATTTTTTTAAACAACGATGACAGTTTGCTCATAGCGTTCAATTTTATACTAAAAAAGCCGACATTAGGCCTCGAGACGCATGTCCCAATCGCAATAACTTAGTGTCCCAGCTTATATATCACCTCTCTGATAAAATTGGTCTTATCACAAAATTTTCGCTTTCGTGTAAGTTTTAATGTACTAAAGTTTGATCCTCTTTAT
>CM055405.1:17280923-17306376 GCA_029228625.1 Pseudolycoriella hygida | reverse complement strand
GTAAATTGAGTCAACTTGGCCACCACCAACAATTTCATCAGACACAGTAGATATATATTCTAATAAATTTGTCTGGGTCGATCTTCTAGCAAAAAAACCATGCTGGGAATGATGAATCTTGGACTTAACGTCATCGAAGAGCTTAGTAAAAACTAATCTTTCAAAAATTTTTGATACTGCACATAAAATGCTGATCGGTCTGTAATTGGTGACATCTTCCTTATTGCCCTCTTTAAATATTGGCGACACAAAACTAAGCTTCCATCTAGACGGGAATTTACACTCCGATAGAGATAAATTGAAGAGAATAGATAGCGGAAGACTAAGCGACATCGAGAGTATTAATAATATCATTCTGATTTTACAGTCGCATCGATCTTGTTGAAGGTTCACATACAGATGGCGAACTTTGTTATAGTTTTACTGAGAATCTCCAATACATTCAGAATTATAGTTCTTTCATACACTCGAATGATCCTTCCTGAAGTGCATGAAACTACTGGATGTTGAATCCGAAGTACGCAGCCTTCAAAAAGTTACAACAAGTGGAAGACTGCATTTTCGACTAGGAAGCATGGGATCAATAAATGATGTAAGGCAATGTTAAAGCCAAGTGCAAGTACTCCTTGGAAAAATAACTTTCAATTGGACAACAGGCTGCGTACTTTATCATGGTTCGACGGCACAGAGTAGGCAGCCTGGTGTCAAACATTGTAGAATATCACTATGACGGCAACCATCAATGCATCAATGCCGTCATAGTGATATTCTTCAATTTTTTGCACCAGGCTGCCTTCTTTTTCATTGTTCAAGGTCACATAGAGGGCAGCCTGATGCCAAATCAAAAAATTTTGCGCCGTAATGTACTGGATACTAGATTCAAACTTCCCCAATATAATTTTTTGGCACCACCCTGCCTTCCCCGACTTGGCTACTGCAACACCACCTTAGGAAACTTGAAAGAAATTGTCTTTGGCGTAAAAATCAGTTGAAACCTACCTAGTTTTTCTCAATTCGAAAAATTCGCCCGTTTTCTTCGGAAAGCTTAACAACACAAAAATGACTTCTCCTTCTTAGGTTGTAAGCAGAATTAGCGGAAATTGTGGGCAAGTGGTCTTTTTTTCTTTCAGTGGCAAATTATCTTTTGTGTAAACATCGCATATAGAATGAGAATAGGTAGTAGTGTCTAAACAATGCCTTATGGTGGTGTCTCTTAAGGACTCTACTAAATGAAAATTATCTAAGCGACGATGAAATAAGGAGTTCAGGCACTAGACCATTTTCATGGAGAAAAATTGCAACAAACGAGAAGTTGTTAAGAACGTGAAAATAGAATGTCATTTACTTGAAAAGTACGCAAATTATTTTTTTTATGTGGGTATGGTTTCTGCTGACAATCCCTCAAGAATTCTCGTTGGAAATTGAAGCAGAAAATTTTTCAACGCAAAATTGAGCAAAAAGCTGCTCAATAATCTTGTCAACTCAAATAATCTAATTCTTTTCAAAAAAATTTACCTTCGTCAAGTGCTAGAGCAGACTTATATTGTAGGTCAAAATAAATTCGATCCATCAAGAATTATGAATCTGAATAAATCAGCTTTTGATCCAACTTTTATGAAAACTTCTCGTTCGTAAACTAAAGTATATGAAACTCGCGTTCGAAATACTTTTCAAGCACTCAGTTTGGTGCCGAGTCGGAACCAAGTGAACATTCATGTACTCGTTTCATCATCCAACATTGTGAAAGGAATTTTTTTGGCACCGGGTTGCCTTTCGGAATCGACCAGAGGGACCTGAAACCTGAACCTGAGGGAAAACTTACGGAAAGAGTTGCCAGGCTTTTCTACAAAATTACGGCTTATGAAGGTTTAATTGTATTTATCACATCGGAGCAGATATTCCATACATTAAGTGTTTCCGTATATAAGGGATACGCCGTACCTTATTTTATGTATTAGTTGCTGCCTAGGGACTTTCATTTTACTTTAAATTATTATTATCCTAGAATAAAATGTTTTACTCTAGAAATTTTTAAAGAAAAAAAACCATGTCCCCGACGAGTCTCGAACTTCGGACCCTCGAGTTTATATCAAACTATGCTAACCACTCGACCACCGCATCTTCATAAGACGAAATGTTATTTGTATCGTTACAGCTAACGTGATTGAATTTAAAATGTACATACATACATACATACATACATACATACATACATACATACATACATACATAATGTACATATACAATGAATTTCGTTGTTATCAAAGACAAAACGTACGATCGTAGTATGCATGCGAATGCCACGTATTTCTTTTTTTCATTGTAGAAAAAAATCAAAATTTTAGATCATTCACCGTATGATGTGTGTATGTTACAAAAATCGAATTACGTCTAAAATGTAATTCCTCATTGAAAAAAAAATTAATCCACCAAGATTTGAACATTGGGCACTAAATGTGAAGAAATTTGAAAAAAAATATCCTACGCTCTAGCCCTCACGGCTACCTAGACTTCGTGTATAAAATGCTATTGTGGCCGATATGATAAAATATTATATGCTACTGTAGAGATACCCTCACATTACACTCTTGTACATAAGACACATACACGCGTTCGCTTCGCTCACTTGTTCGTGTCTTATGTACTCGAGTGTAATGTTTAGGATATCTCTACAGTAGCATAATATATATTTTGTCCTGATTCCTGATTTATGAAATCGTGCATATTTTGAAGTAAAAATTTCCCGAATTTCATAAAATTTAGCTCGAATTTAGAGACCCATAGAAGCTACTACCTGCTTGGTGAAGTATCACTGCTTAAAAAGACATTCTCTACTGACGATAAAAAATCCTTCTCTAAAATAAAAAAGGCTACAAATTAAAAGGGCAATAAATTTAATTTTATGGCAGTAAAATTTAATCCAAAAGCAGTAAATTTAATTTAATTAATTGTATCATACGATGTTTTTTCGAATGTTAGGTAACCGACTGATGATCCCTTTTACGAAATGTTACGTAAGCGTCTGATGATCCCTTTCACGAAATGCTACGAATGCGAATTATGTTGCGCTTAAAAAAATGTTAGGTAACCGACTGATCCCTTTTTCGAAATGTTACGTAAGCGACTGATAATCCCTTTTACGACATACTAGGAATGCGAACTATGTTGCGTTTTAAAATTTATTGTCGAAATATTTATATTGCCAAAATATTAATTAAAAAAGCCTACTGCCCTTAATTATTTCTAGTGCCGAAAATTATTTTTACTGCCACTCTATTATAGTGTTATTAACTGCATTGGCTATGTAATTCAGTTAACACAGTAACATCCGAGCCAAAGGCGAGGTGTCGTAATCGCAAATGTGTTACAACTGCATATCATAGCCAATTCAGTTCAAAATTTTAATGCATAAGCGAGCGGTATGTTGAAAACACACCAACAAATTTCACATATTTTCCACACGTTCGCTTTGACAACAACAAAGCGGCCATGTTTTTCGTTTAGTACGATGAGAGCGTTTCACACCTTACACAGTAACTAGATTTACATGGTTTCGTGCAGCTTATAAGTGGTTTCGTGCAGTTTACACAGTTTCGTGCAATTTCGTGGCATTTATTTTATGTATATATTGGCGATGAACCGTCAATGTAACACAACAATACCGCTCGCTATGCATTAAAATTTATTGCTTTTGCCAATAAAAAAAGTAACAGTAAAGCGTAGAAGCCTAAAAGAGGCGAAAAAACTGTCTTATTTCCTTAACTTTCAGTTAATTTGAGGTATATGAATCGATTGGTACACTAACGCTCTGGTAATTTTTATTCTGACACTAAATTTTAAATTGTAGAAAATTTAAAACTAAAGTATCGTTGTACTTGACAGTGAGCTGCTGATCAAAATCGGTGCCTCACCAAAAATTTGCTCCAATGCAAATCCGATGCTTACTTTTTTTTATAAAATGGAAATAATAACGAAAATGTTGCTGATCTGGATCTTGAACAATCAACTAACCTTTAAATGTTATTTAGAATTTACAAAAAAAAACATTTTTCATGATTCGCTATGGTTTCACGATTCCAAAAAAATCGAATAAAAGCTACTGGTTTTTATTCTATGGATAAGTTGTAAAATTACGTTTTAAGAAATCTAACAACGAAGCAACAAAAGATCGAGATAAGATAACCATAATTTTCGTATTCTTTGTAAAAAAAGTGTTTAGTTCAAATGGCTTAAAAAAAGTTAGTGAATAAATGAAATGCATAAAATGTTTAGGCTTCGAGCTTTACTAATGTTTGAGACGAGAAACGAAACATATTTTCTTTTCAACATTATTTACTTCGATAAAAATAACAATGAGTTTTATTGCTATAGAAATCGATTTACTCAAATCTAGGCGATCGAGCAGACACAGAAAAGCGGATATTTTATTCAAATTTCGCACCTCTAGGCATAAAGAACAATGAATTTTTTCTCATAGCTCCCATTTTAAGAAATATTATGACAAATACTTTGGGTCGGCCTCTTGGGGTTGGTACCAAAATGAAAGAAACACTTTTTCCCCTCATTAATTGGAGTTGCATTAAAGTTTGATCATTCGCTAACAATCAATGAAAGTACGTACGAAAGTACGAGTGTTGGGGTGTTTCGAATTTTTTTAGAGAAAGTTATGGGTCGACGTAATTCTTTTATTTTCTATTACTCATACCCCCTCTCTCCTCAGTTTCTAAATATTTTCTGTGTTTTAAATTCATTTAGTTGTAACAGATTAATGTTTGTTGCTTTGACAAGTAAAAAGTAACTAATTTCCAACTTATGTAATTTTACTACATCAATTTGTGCTTTTAGCAGAAATGAACAGAATCAGACCATATTCTAGTAGAGTCCCTATAGTTATAGATACAATTGACTTATAAAATCAGCTCTGAACATGTAGATTCTTTGTCTCTATGGACAGTGGGCTGGGCTGGCGCTCTCGGACTAATATGGGCCATCGATAAAGTATCGGGATTCCAGCAATGAACTACGAAAAATCTAGTACATCTTTGTACTCAAAAAATGACAATTTTTAGACCCCCTCTACCTTGTACACAAAAATGTATGGGAAAAAATATTGAAATGTATAGAACGTACGCTTTCGTCGAAACCCCCTCCCCCATTAAGGAAGTATTCTAGTGGGAGATAACGCATTGCTTGTGAAGTGCAGTTCCGCTTACACGCATAACAACAATTCTATGAAAAGGTATACGTTTGCACACTCGATTTGTTGGCATCAAAAGTCGGTCTACTTCAACAATCAAAATGACGTTTTGAACGTCAAATGTATAGTAAAATAGCTCGGGAAGAAGTCGAACATGCTCGCGTCGGTAATGTAATATATAGGGCTAGTTCATAAGAAACTGGACAGTCTACTATGTTTGTCTTTTTCACACATACATTGAATGATTGAGAGAATCTAAGCCCTGGTTTCCAATCAAAAAAGGTACTCCGCTTAGCGCTCAGTAAATAATTTTAATTGGTTGAAAAAATCACGTGACAACCAATTGAAATTCTTAACGGAGTACTTTTTTTGAGTGAAAACCATGACCAAGACAGCAATTTATTTATTTTATCGAAATATTTGACGTTTAAAACGTCATGTTGACAGTTTGATTCCAACATCATGTCAAAGTATTATTCTACAAAAAGACCAATGAAAGGAAATGGGGACGAAAGGTTAATGGAAAAAATAGCTTGTTAAAAAGGTTTCTTAATGAGTGTCAAATGTTCAGCACGAAGTTTAGGCAGGGATGAGTTTTGTAATCACAACTATTTTATTTATTTTTTATTTTATACTTATCCGAATCCAGTTAAGAGAAATGACTCTAATTAGTACGAACTTAAGAAAGGGTCGCGATATAAAATTCAAAACAGGAAATAAAAAATGGGTGGTAATAAACTGATCGACAAAATATTCAATTTTACCGACCGAAAAAAGAAAATTACCGACAAAAAATGCATTTTACCGAACGAAAAATGATTCAAAATTTAAAATTACCGACCGGAAATTAGACTTGACCGGCATCCTTCGTACCTACTGCTAAATTTAAATTACCGACTTGCCTTTACCGAGCAAAAACGTATATTTGATCGACTGAAAAATATGAAAAAGAGAACTTTTTAGCCGGTTGATTCGATCGGTAAATTAGATGTTTCGGTCGGTAATTACATTTTGGTTCGGTAATTTGTTTTTTCGGTCGATACTTCAATAGTTTTGTCGATCAGTCACCGCCTGTATGGATGTTTTTTGGTCGATCAAAGCAGTATGTACTTTGAATTTATGAGTCGGTAGTTTAATTTTTATTCTAAGGGACGATCACATTTCATTAGCCATCCTAGTGTCATTTCTCTGATGTCTATTGATTGGTATTTCAAATTTCAAGAGCAGAAAACGAACTAAGAGGCTTATGGGTTTACTACAATGTTTATTGCATTTCGAATTTGAACCTGTGAGTAAGGGGGAAACTTTTTTGAATGCATCTATATGCCAAATCAGCAAAAAAAAATTAATGTCCGTCCGTCTGTCTATCACGACGTGAAGAGATAACTTGAGTAAATCTTTACCGATTTTCAAAAAAAGTTTTTCCCCCTCACGTTCGAACATAGGCATTGTACATAACTCAAGTAAATCTCAACCGTTTTTTACATATAAATCGGGTAAATTACATCAAACTTTCAGGATTTTTTTTTGTTGGAAAGGTTTTCTAAACACCTAAAAATGATGATAGTGATTTGGGCTCCCAACAAAATGGCCGACAGCCGCCATATTGGATTTTAGTAAAGTTGAAACATCTCGGTAAAACATATAGTTGTAGAGGTTGTTTCAAGGGGAAAGTCATTAGTTATGAAATAGGATTACCCGCCGAAAAGTGGAGGAGTGACGCAAGTCTTTACGCAGCTGTGCGCATGTAGACGTTTCTGCCGTAATTTGCATAAGAAACTTTGTGATGACATTTATGAGAGAGAATTTCATACATTTTCTCTCTCAAAATGACGTCCATAAGTTTCTTATGCAAATTACGGCAGATTTACAAATTTCACTTCTGTCGGGTCTTTTAACGTTGCTTTACGCAATTTTAAAAAGAGTTAAAGTAAAGAAAAATTTAAGTTTAGAGTATTACTTTAAGAACTTTTTCATATGCTGTGGTTGTTGATGTTGATTTATTATGAAACGTTGTGGTTTTGTTCGTACGGTATAGCGTTCATATTTTTTCGGAGTTTCAGCTCAAAGTCTTACCTTGTTTATCACGTCCTTTGTTTCTGAAATACTGACCGAAAAATTTTACTACATCGCAAGTTGAGCCGATAATACCGACTATAAAATAAAAATAACTGATTGGAAGTAACGACTGAAAACAGCAAATACCGACCGATGCACAACATGACCGGCTCTATAATTAAAACACTGACCGAAAATTAAAACTACCGAAAAGTGGTGATCGACAGATTATTCGAATTACCGACTACAAGTGATCGACTGTTAAATTACAATAGCGACGCTAAATTTGAACTCACCGAACCTTAAATCAAAGTACCGGAAACAAATAATCGACAAGAAATTCAAAAATACCGACTGAAATAGTTATTTTCATGACAAGGGGAGAAAATAGAAAATTGCTTAACAAGGTTGACGTCTGTGGTCAAAGAAGAGAAAATTGCAACGAGAGTAAAGTTTGTGGCACAAGCAGAGTAAATTGCAACGAGAGTGAGGTTTGTGGCCAGAGCGTAGCGAGGGCCGCGATTCAGTCGAGTTGCAATTTTCTGTGCGAGGTCCACAAACTTTACTCATGTTGCAATTTTCTCTGCGAGGGCCACAGACTTCAACCGAGTTAAGAATTTTCTATTTTCACCCGAGTTATGAATTAAACTTTTCACATTTGTCAGGCGAAAATTCATATTTTCTCCCGAAAAAGATTCACACTTTTTTTTATCACAGAGGCAGCGAAAGTTTGTTCTTTCGCCCCTCAAATCAGGGACGAAAATAGAAAAATGCATCCCACGGGGCGAAAGTAAAAGAAGGAAGCCAAGAGAACGAAAATATTACAAACGAACAACTTTCGTCCCTCTTTGCGTCAATGAACTACTAAAATTTGTTCACTTGACAGAAAGAAGGTTGTCATCACAGAAGTGGTTTTGATTTTGAGCGCTACATATTAACCAGCGGTTGTTTCTGGTTTAATAATATTAGAGCATTTATAATCATTTCCTAACAAATTTTTTCTGATTTACTTAACACGACGTCGTTAAGGGAATCAATGTTAACCATGAAATATGGCGTCAAAGTAAGTTTGTTGTTATTTTGTAAAGTTATTGTTTGCTGTGTTTTCATTGACGGATTCATATATTTTATTGGCTGTTAAGCAAATATTTTTTTATATTATAATGGAAACAATGATGGGAATAATGTTGTGTTGTGTTGTGTTAACTTAATTCACATAATTTAAGTCCTTGCCAAGTGACAACAGTGTTATTCAGTGATGTTGTTCGTAAATGGGAATTATTGCATTTTTGTGCGTTCAACCCCAATCATTTTCGTGAAAAATACTATATTCAGAATGCATCAGTGTTTTTTCGTGGCTAAAGTACAAACCTTCCGCTGTCTCTGTGATAAAAAATAGTATGAATAACTCGGGACAAAAGTAAGAAAATTCAAACCGTGTGATTGCTGACCTCACCTTCGGTTCGGGCTGCAAACTTCACACGGGTTTGAATTTTCTTACTTTCATCCCTTGTCATCCATAGTAATTTGGAATTATTGTAGATATTGTAGATAACTTAACACCTTTAAGCATACAAAAGACGAATTTCACAGAAAACATAGAAAGTAACTCAAAAACACATTCGACTGTGTTGTTTTTCCAAAATCTTATATCTCGAGAAATATTTGCCAGATTAGCTAACGAATTACTTTAGAGTAATCCTGTGATCCTAAACTATGTGCTGGCATTTTGTTTAGCTCGTATCCGTCGAGTCGAAAATTAATTATTTTTTGTTTACTTTCCTCATCGCAAAAAAAAAAATCATATGAACAGATCGGCCATGATACTTTGTGTTAAGTATTTACTTTCTCACCTCCTTCTATATTCTCACCTCAAATGAGTTGCGAAAATTTACTTTTCATCCCGCTACAAACTGCCCATGCAAAATTCAATTTACGCACCTCATTTGAGGTGAGAAAATATCAATTTTCGCCTAACAAATGTGAAAATAAGTTTTTGTAGGTCGATTTCTGTCGGTCAAATACATAAAACGGTCGATCGATAGAATTTCTTGTCGGTACCATATTTCTTTTGTCGACCTTTCAGTTTATCGGTCGGAAAATTATTATCGTTTTTTGACTTTATTTTAGTCGGTAAAGTTGGTTTTTTATCGGTAATTTTGAATATCTGGACGGTAAATTGAAATTTTAGTCGATCGAATTGATTTTTTTCGGTATTTCGACTTATTATACTTGGGCAAATTATTTTCCCACAAAAAATTCACGTAGCCTGTGAAAAATTACAAAAATGAGATTGAAAATACTGAACCGCTGTTTTTGTGCCGTTCTTCCGACTTTACAGCCAGCGCTCGTTTGAAAATTGTCTACTATCTGCCATTTTTTTTTTCTTTTAAGGTTTATCACTTAAGAAATCATTTTATGATTGCAATTAGTCTTTCTCTGAATTTCGTACAAAATTTGAGAACTGTCTCAGAAAACCATCTGAATTCTTTTTTCTAGTTAGATTTATTAGGACATTTGACTAAAAAAAGCTAATAATTTATCAATTAGGAAACTAAAGTTTGTACTTACCATGAAATATAGTTATCCAAAATAAATCCAATGCAAGTCAAAGTGAAAATCACAAATTAAAATTGTTCATATAAACTGAATGAAATGAACACAGTGTCACCTTAATTTGATAAATTGAATAACAAAAAAACAATACTAACAATGCAGTAAGTCGTCTGATAATTAACAACTTAATTATATCCAACAATTTTTATTTTCCATCATCACACAATAAGCTTTCACAACGTTTATAAAAAAATAAATATTTTCTCGTCACAGAAAAATATACAAGCCTGTGCAAGGTAATTAGAAAATATTTTGTGTTTTTATTAGCATTGGCGAAATGTATAGTCATTAACCGGAAAATTTATTTAATTTTTAGTAAAATACTTTTCATAGTGAGACATCCAGTTGGTACGCAAGTGTGCACAATTTTTCTTTTTAATGTTTCATAGAGTTACTGTTCCTCAATTCCAATTGGCCACAAATCAATATTTTCTTTGCAACATTAATTTATTCATTGTAACAAACATTTTATGCATCAACTTTATTTTCACTTTATTTTTTCCGTTTAGCCACAAAAAAATTTCTATTCAATGAAATTTTGTGATGACATCCACTTTGCAAATTGGCTTTGAAGTCAGAATATTTTACTTGAAAAAAAACAGTTCTTTTCGTTTATATTGTTTGATGTTGACAACTATTGAGGAACCGTTTTAGTCCCATAAACACAAAACAGCAAAAGCAAAGCAAAACAACGATGACAATTTATCTTACAAATTGTTGTGAATATTTATATTGAAGATTCAACACAAAAGAAGTTACCACGATGCAAATTAAATGAAACAAAAAAAAACTTATTAAGAAATGTACAGCTAAGACCCACTAACGTATTCCTAGCGTACCTCTAAACCGACTGACCGAGTAATACAGTATTTCCATCCAAAGCGACGCGCGATTCTGCAGATGTATACCTTTAACTTAAACAAAACCACACACCGCCAGGGACGTTTCTTTTCAACTATAAAACTTATAGATACACATATACCAAAACCGATAAAACGGTTCTTTGATTGTTTGTGTTTGCATGGTTTCTTTGGATGAAAATATTTATGTGAAAATAAAGAAAAAAAAAGATTTCAATACGATTTTAATGTGTGCGGTGATTGTATGGGTGTTACACAGGTGAATATCTTTTGCCAACAAGCCTTGCACGACTGTGTTGGAAATATCTCTTTGAATTAAAATTGAAAAAAGCTGAACATATGCAGAGAAAAATATGGAAATCTGATCAGTTTAATGTAAGAGTGTAGATAGTGTGGACCGAAAGATGAAATTCATGACTTCGTTGATGATATCAAATTTCTTTATTTTCAACGGGAGGATAGGGTTCTTTCTCATTCTGTAAAGAACTTAGGGATTACTGGATCGCTTTGATTATTGCTTATAAAAAAGCTTCAGAAACATAGGGAATAATGTCAAGGTCACTCTACTACCACATCTTCCGCAGCTGTCATTCCCGGGTATTTTACAGTAACGAATACCTTTACAATATTTCTAGGCCGTGATTAACCTAAAAAAAATATGACGAAAAATACTCGAACGTCCGCAGCGGCATCTGGAATAGCTGAATATACGGACAGTTTGTGAAGTATAGTACTACAGATCGCAGCGCCATATTCAGCTATGAAAAAATTGCTGACGAAAGCGGTGAACATGAGAACTATACCATGACCTATAAGCTATTCTCAACAAAAAGTGCGAATATCTATTATTCTCGTAACGTCGATCTCGATATCATGAACTAAAGATAATCTACTGTCAGATAAATTAGTTTGCTTGAAATGTTTAGTGTATAAAATGTGTTGCCATCTATTTTCGACTGCCAATTGCTTTCAAACATATAATTAGTCTTATATGGACAAACAAAGGAAAAAAAATCAGAGAAAATCGCAAACAGACTGTAATCGTTTTACTTCAATTATTTTTGGTGCACAGATGACTTGACATATGAAGAAGCGTACACTAAGAGAAACGGTCAGAAATCCGTTTTTAATATTTTTAAACTTCAAATGAAACGACCGAAAATTTTTTTCAAACTTTCGCGCTCGAAGAAATGTTAGGTGACTGTACCAGCATCAGTCGGTGTTATCTGCATCAGTCATTGTGTGTAAAGCAAATGCAGTGACTGCATCGGGTACACCGACTGATACTGGTGCACTCACCTTACTAGAAAAAGTATATAAATTTCTTACCAACTTAACAAAAATGAAAATTCATAGAAATACAAAGGATGAACTGTCAATGGGGATTGACTCGGGATTGAGAACAAATTTCTTAAATGGACGATATAAATAAATTTCAAAAGACTTTTCCGTAAGTTCTTAAGCAAATTTAATTTTTTCATAGTGAACTTTCATTTGCATCTCAAAATAAGTGATTTTGCAATAGTCTGTAGTATTATTCTGTAATTAATGAATTTATAGCTTTTCTTAAGTCAAATACAATTCTAAAAGGTCATTTAGTACACAATTCTTAACGAAATTTTAATATTTTTCGATTAATATAAATGACCTTTTACCTCAAAAAAATTTTCCCACAAAAAATTGCACGTTCTTTACTTGTGAGGTTGACATTTAAAGCACTGCTTTAAGTAACAAAGAAAGCTTCCGAAAATCGGTACAAATTTACATAAAATGTTAGTTTTGTAATTTTTTCTTGTTTTTCCTCTTCTTAACAATTTTTGCATATTATTACTGTACAACGAATAGCAATTCTGAGGAGTTTTGTAGAAAAGCGAAAAGTGCCGAAGTCCACGTTTCCCGCAGCTCCTCGAAATTTTGCTTATTTGAATAGAACTTTATTTGCTGGGTACAGTAAAAAATTGTTTAATTTTAAAGTGTCATCTATTTCTTCAAACTAGGTAAAAAAGGATTTAACCGGCTGTATTAGGAAATTCGATCCCCTAAAAAATTTCCTGTCTTTGCTATCACTACCGGGGGGTGGCAGTCTTTTGTTTTTATTTGTACAAGTAACACTCAACGTGAAGTTAGCTCAGGGGGTGACAGTCCTTTGTTCTGAAACGTGCAAATCAGGGGCGTGACAGTCTTTTGTTTGGATCTATGGAAGTAATAAACTTTTCAATGAATTCAGCTGATTTAGGTAAATTTATGAATGAAATCAGCTGATTTTTTTGCAATGAAATTAGCTTCGGTCGCAACTGCGGCTAACTCCACGCCGAGTATTACTTGCAAAGATTAAAACAAAAGACTGTCACACCCCTTGTGCAAATGCTATTCAGAGTGAAGTTAGCTACGGTTGCGATCGTACCTAACTTCATTACAAACAAATCAGCTGATTTTTCAAATTTGTCAATGAAGTCAGCTGATTTTGGTAAATTTGTGAATGAGATCAAGTGATTTGTTTGTAATGAAGTTAGCTATGATCCCAACTGTAGCTAACTTCACTCTGAATAGTATTTGCATGGTTCAGAACAAAGGAGTGTCACCCCTCCCCCCTGAGTTAGCTGCAGTTGCGACCGAAGATAACTTCATTGCAAACATAATCAGCTGATTGTTGAAACTTTCAATGAAGTCAGCTGATTTTGGCAAATTCATTAATGAAATCAGCTGATTTTTTTGCAATGAAATTAGCTTCGGTCGCAACTGCAGCTAACTTCACGTTGAGTGTTACTTGTACATATTAAAACAAAAGACTGTCACTACAATTATTGGTAATGTTTTTGCATAACACGCGTTTGGTTTTCTCGGTTTCATTTTCATCAATTTTCCATACTCTCAAGCTCTGCAGCCGTTCAACAAACACTTTTTTAATATTTCTTTTATTTCCTGCTCATTAAATTTCTTATACCTTTTTTAATTCGCAGACTTCCTCTCTACAAATCAAAAAGCTTTCTGTGTCTCATGAATTGCAAAGCTACACAGTAGATCGTAACCTATACCAACAAAATTATTAGTTCAAACATTTCCATGTTGTCAATTTAAAACTATCTTTGTGTAAGAGGCCTACACATTAACCTACTCCTTCCTTCGTCATTTCAAGCAACGGTGCTTGTAGTACCAACCATCTGAGACCGGTTTCATGTTTCAAACACTAACGCGAAACGCTATAACGTTTGATACAAAACCCATGAAGTTTTCAAATTAGTTTACGTAGTCTATATAATTTTTTTTCATACATATATCATCGATGTATGCGAAAGAACCGGGTGTAAACTTTAATAAGAAAATTCATCCAATGTTCATTATTGCCTATTGTCGCTGGCCAAGCAAGCCATTTGGTTGACGAGTCCTAAAAACATTGTGACAATTAAAAAACGTACAAAGATCGGAATGACACGAAAAAATCAGCGTAGACAACATAGGATCGTTATAGTGACACCCATTGGTATCATGCAAACCAATCGCTCGCTATACCAGCCAAGTTTAATATTAAAAATAAATATCGCGCTATTCAACAATGCATATTATTAGTTTGAGGTGATTGAATTTTTGGTTCAAAATAAAACTAAATTATTTATGCATACCAGTCACCATAATACCATTGAAACTTGTTATAGATATCGACATGATGGAAAGATACAATATAATTTATAATTGCTAGAAATGTTAATAGTTTTATAAAATTGTTATAATAATCGTGTACTGGTGTAGGTAAGTTGCAGGAGTGTAATTCAGCACTACTTTGGCATTTTTTCTTGTTAAAAATAAGTTTATGGGCAGTTTAAAGGCAATGTTTGACAGTGCCTACAACGAAATCAGTTTTATTGGTTGGGACTCGCCCTGATAAGTGATTCTGTTAAACAGTCATAGTCTATTGGATAATGCAGACACTTTCCCCAAAGTAGATTGCACTTTCAATTTCATGAAAAATAGTTTGTCTTGACTTGAATTGAATTTTCCTCTTAAAAGTTGGAACAAATGCAAAACTGAAAGAATGCCATTTTCCTTTTTCAATTCGCCAAATGCTTTAAATTCTAGCAGAAAAACGTTTTTTACTCGCAATGATAACGAACAACTTTATAAATGATTCATGATTCTAATTACTGCGCCCGTGAGTTGAGTGCTGCATACTTACTAGAGCACTCAACCGTTTGAGTGGGATATAAACAGAGTTCAAACATTTTGTTGAAAAATATTAATTACAAAATGATCCAATTAGCTGTATAGCATCCGATGTAATCAGATGGTTTCATGAAAACAATAGAGTTCAATGCTTGGTATATGCACGAACCTTGCAGACAATTTTTCGTAGAATAGAAATCGATATTCATGCACTTAAAAGCAAAAACGTTGTGGTTTATAAAGTTGCAATTAATGATCGAGTCTAATTATAAAGAATACGGAAGTCGTTAAGTGTCTGGTCAAGTTCATAGTTTAAATATAGTATGCGGTTTTGTTAATCACAAACGCTGTAGTAATTCGATATGCACCGAACATTTTTGCATATTTTTTGGCGGCTAGTTTTGTAATAAATTTTTTGTATGAATTCCATCGGGTAGAAATCGAGGTTAGAGGATATATTTGCAAACAGTTGTAGGTAAAGTAATGAAAGATAAAATTTCGTTATTTAATTTTGTGATATGGAGGAGCTGAAAGAGCGGCAGCAGTTGAATTTGTACAAAAATTGTTTTAAAAAAATATGCAGGGGACCCGTATCTATCAGAATAGATGTGTCGAATAGATATTGCAAAAAGATTCGAAATATTGCCTTAACTCTTAAGTGCATGAAATTACGTCGACATTAAATTGAATTGGAAAATGCCGAAAGGGCAGTATTGAAAAACCCGTCCGAAGAAACAGCGCAAAAATCTCTCTAGATCCTTAAAAAAATCTCAAAATTTGAAGAAAAAAAAATTGCACTTGGTCCGATCTTAGAACCGTCCTAGAGCCACTGATCCATACTTCCATGAACAAAAATGTTCACAACGTTTTCCTCTGCGAAATCGCAAAAAAACCCTCATAATTAAAGAAATGTTCACGAAAAATCACCAAACATCGTATGTGGTCGCGTAGCGTGAGTTGGGCCCACACTGAGGATTCTACAGCCCAGCCCGAACCACTCAACAGATTTTCACTAATTTAATTATCGTGATTTTCTGATGTCCACATCTTTCATTCAAAACCTTGAAGAGTGATTTTCGTTCAAATTTCGCTGAGCATAAGTGAAAAAGTTCTCCAAAAAACCACGTTTTTGACCACTTTTTTGACTGCAACTTCGAAAGTTTTCGAACGCTTTTGCCCAAGTTCAATCCCGTAATTATCTTTCAGGAAAAAAAAAGTTTTTCAAAATCGGATAAGATTTACCCGATTTATGCAGAAAAAGCACGTTTGGCCCACGTTGAGATTCAGTTTTAGGGCCCTGCCTGTCGGGCATTTTCAGGCCTTTCAAACAAAAAAAAATTATGAAAATCGGAAAAGATTTGCTCGAGTTATCTACAAGAGACCAAAAACCACTTAAGCGGCCCTAGCTCATTGACCCTTGGGCTGACAGTGTCCAAAATCAATCCTAAAAAAGATTTTTTAATTACCTTTCAGGGAAAAAAATTTTTGAAGAACAAATTCATCTAAACGACTGCAGGTTTTACTAAACGCTCAATCGCAAACTCAGTGAGTGTAAGTGCGACATCCATTATTTTTCCTCCTAACGTCGACATCATGAACTAAAGATAATCTACTCCAAATGTCAGAATTCGCAAATAACATAGTCTGCTTCAAATGTCAAATGTATAGAATGTGCTGCCATCTGTTTTCGTTAAGAACTGCCTATTTCCTTAATGAATTGTAGACTGTACAACATTCCTAAGTTTCATGTTCGTTATAAATTGTGTAGTTTCGGTATTCGATGCCCGAAATGCAAAATCAAGTCAAATAATATACCAGGTATTTCATACGAAAGTGTTCAAAAAAGTTTTCGGGAGAGCGCTAAAGTAAATTTCTTCATTAGAACAGAGAGAAAATTTGTTGTGCACTTTGAATTTTATTCAATCGCTAAAAACCCAATCGTTCCCGGCAATGGAATTATAGTTATGTATGCACCATGTACTACATGTCGGTCATATTGTGCGAGATTGAATAGAGCACATATGAACGACATGTAGTACATGTTGGATATATACTTTTATGTATATTTCGCACAAAAAGCCATTTTGAGCACAAAACACGAAAATTATACTCTTCAATTTTTTCGAAATGAATTTGAACATTTCATGAGGCAACCATTGAAAAACTTATGAATGAAACTCGACTAATAAAATCATGTCAACGTTTCGAACTGGACTAATATGGTTTTATTAGTCGACTTCGAATTTTGATCAAAAAACGTCAAATTAAGTCTAGTTTTCAGTGCAAAAAAGGGCACATTTTGGGCGAAAGATACATAAATGAAAAATTGGTGATAATTGAAAAATTTAACAGAGTTTCATCACACGCTTCCGTTCCACTACATGTACGTTTATTACTTAATATGAAAGCAGACATTCATACCGTTTCGGATTCGGAACTTGATGATGGTGGCGACCAGCGGTTGTGAGAACAACACTCATCAGTTGCTCACACCATCGTATTTGAAAAATTTGAAGAAAACCCACAATTACAACATAGATAAATCTCACTGAGATTTACAAGATACTGATCATAATGCATACACATATGTGGCTAAAATGGATTACCTCAAAGTTTTCCATTTTTTGTTGGTAACGTAACGTTCTGGTTGAGAAAAACTAGGATGATAGCTTCGTGAGTTTACTCCTGTAAATCCTAATAAAACTAAGAATTTCGTTTTCTCAACAGATGTTTTCTTAAAAGTCAGCAAAAGGAATTGCTTAAAATTATAGAACCCGAAGATATTCTAATATTTAAAATTAGATTTGACGACAATTATAAGGGACACAGAAAAAGTCTGCTTTAAATATAAAATCGCAACCGGTCGTTAAACTATATGAACTAAAAATCATCTATTTACTTGTTGTCTACGCGAAATTCAAACATTGAAAATTTGGGAACATTTATTTCAGGAAAGGTGGGCAAAACCTTAAATATTAGGTGCTTTCAGACAAAGAATACGTCACTGACTCCGTTTCTACACTCGTAAAATCACGGATTTCGGTCCACTATTAATGCCTCAATAGACCTGTCCAAAATTCAATGTTGTCGAAAAGTTAGGGGGCCCGCCCGGAAAACGGTGTCAAATGGTCCACCGAAAAAAAGTTTCTATGGGTCGGATGAAATCCAGAGCGATTTAATGGGTGCTCAATGGCGTTAAATGTGAAAAATGACCACAATCCGAGCATCAATATCTACATCGGCAAGTGTCCGAACAATTTTTAGAGGAAGAGAAAACCTCTACTTGCCGACGAAGATATTGATGCTCGGATTTCGGTCATTTTTCTCCTTTAACGTCATTGAGCACCCATTACATCCACCGCTTCGGATTTCATCCGATCCATAGAAACCGTTTTCCGAGCGGGCCCCCTTATTTTTCGATAACTTAATTTTCCCGTACATATTTGGACAGGTCTAATGCCTCAATGTGAGAATTCAGTTAGTCGGTCCTAGAGGTATGGTTGAAAAATCTGCATGGAAATGGTAGTCCTTAAAAACGAAAATCTCACATCATACATCTCGGTAGGGCAAACTCTTAAAATGATCATTAAGCCGTAAACCGGAAAAAAAGAGAGAACAAACAAGAGAACAAAGCGCAGGTACAATCCGCGTCATTCAACTTTATCTTCATTTTGTGAGTATGAGGCCTAGAAAATGACTCCCAACGGAGGAAAACTATGTAAACCTCCTCATCAGAGTTTGTCCCAAGGTTATAGGAAGCATCAACTTTGTCCCCTGCATTCAAAAAAATTTTCGAGAGAGCGCTAGAGTAAATTTCTTCATAAGAAGAGAGAGAAAATTTTTTGTGTACTTCCGCCACGACTGAAACGACACCTGTTGAGTCCTGGGGACATAAGATGGCGCCTACAACCTACGACTGTGATTGTTAAGGAGCGAAAATGTGAATAGAGATGACAGCCCATAGTGTAAGATGCCTGTAACGATACTAATAATCTCATTCAAATCGGTTGCCGAATCAGTTGGCTATGCCCTCCTCCCATCAGATTGCATCGATACAACAAGTGTGTATAACTTGCAATAAGTATTAGATATATAAGAAGTTTGTGTACAATTTACCACTGACTCATCAAAAACGTCGGTAACGAAAGGATCTCTAAGAAGAATCCATATGAGCGAAAGTTCACAAATAATTGCGGAGCTAGTAAAATAAAATGATCTAGCCTCTGACCCGAACGCTAGATGCTGTGAGGTTCTGCTAGGTGCAGTGATGTGCTGCTGGGTGCAGTAAGGTAAGTGCACAGACGGACGGACATAAGCGATGATTATATTGGATATAATCAAATCATCGCTATAGTCAGATCGGCGTATTCCGAAAAAATCGCTGAAACAGATTAGGAATACAGTGTAATTGGTACAATGGAGAAGTGTTTCAACGGAGTTAATAGAAAGAGGACTTTGTTTCATCTTTTCCCGTCATTTCAGTGTGGCGCTCTATGTTGGCGGCTATTGAATGACAAATTCTCATACGATTTTGAATATTTTTTCGGAAAAAGCAGGTTTTGAAATATAATATCACGGAATTACGATGATTGCTTACATTTATATGTTGAAGGTATTATCAACGCGGGCTTTAAAATTGTTGTCAATATGAGCATCAGTTATAAACTTGATGAAAACAGCAAAAATACGTTGATGAATGGAGGTTATGTGATATGGTGTAAAAAATTTTTAGAAGAAAAACTCGTTCCAACTATGTAATTTGGCCTCTAATCGGGATATCTTACTATAAACAATGGTTTCAAGTTAAATTCAAGCACTAATTTTCACTTTTGGATCACTTTTTAAAGTCGCATTTTTGTAAACAAACACCTTTTTCTTGACTTTTAATCGAATATAAAACACTGCGCTCACCGATAGTTGTCTTAAATAACGTCTTTCATTGGGTATTATTTAAAAACATATCAACACTTTACTAGTTTTGCGTTTTATTATACAAAAAATAGAATTTTGTAAATTTTTGACCGAAATGGTATGGAGAATGCCATTTTGATAGCCGCCGACACATCGCGAAACTAGCATAGCAAGCCACTCTCTATTGTTTGGAGGACGATTCGTAGTCGGACCGTTGATCGGTTAAGCTGTTCGAAATAAAGTTTAGAGATGAAAAGCCGGATGTTTTGATGAATTTAAGTCTGAAAACTGATATGGATCAGTTATGATCAGTTTTGGAACTGATACGGATTAGCACTGATCAGTTTCAAAACTACTAATCCAAATCAGTTTTGAAACTGATCAGTTCTGATGCGGATCAGTTTTGTAACTGATCAGTGCTGGTCTTGATCAGTTACAGTACTGATCTGGGCTGTAAACTTAAAATGTCAGCTTAAAAAAATCTATCATCGTTTATATACGTTCTTGTATTAGTATTTGGTATTGTGACCATTTGTACGATTTTACGATATGTCCTAATTTGATACGGACTGTACGAGTCCTGTGTTTTCATATCAGAACAGCTTTAGAACGTTGAAAAGTATATGTTCTTCTCGGGAATTTAATATTAGTTTCAAGTATTTTCGCGTCGAAAAACATGACCACAAATTGACACACTTTCCAAGAGATATCACAAAAAAAAGTAAGAGAACCCAAATATTTTAATTCGTGTCTTGTATGTTATTGAACGCATATCTCCCTTAAATCAAAGACGAATGAACAGAAAAAAAACAACTTTCCCAAATATAATGTACGAATAATGAGTTTGTGGTCATCCAATTTTTTTTTCTTCTTCTGATGCCATCTACAATCTCGAATGTTTATCCTATACAAGAATAAATTTTGTTGTATAAATTGGCAATATTTTATATGGCCAGTCAATTAGAAAGGATCAATAACAACCATCTCCATCGTTTAATATTGATGTTTACCATACAACAATTTCGAGATGAAGTACACATACCACCTAATTAAGTCATTACAACAACGTAAGTTAAATGCAGCGGCGTTCGAATCAACGATTTAAATAAGACGAAATTCGAATAAAAATATAATTTACTATCAATAAAGTCAAGAAATGCAACTCTGCGATGCCATGAGCCCCATGAGCATCAAGATACATTATTACATAATAATTTTTGTTCAGACAACTAAAAAAAAATAAGAAAGAAAAGCGAACCGCATATTATCGATGATTCGAGTATGTACTTTGGGTATATTCGCACACCGTAAATTTTAAAAATGTACATTATCTTCGGTAGGACCTCACGAGAATGTTTGGGATCCATTTTCATTAAATCATGTTACATATCGAAATTTATGACGTTTTACGAAGACACCATGTTAACATGATGATGAGTCTTTTTATCCTTTGCTTCTTTTGCTTCCAAATAAAGTTTTTAGACCCGTTCGAACTAAATGTTTATAGTGTTTGTCACTGTGTGTAACATTCCGAATTTCGAACCTAAAGTTTAGAGCCTTTGTGTTTTGAAATTTTAATAAACCATTGGAATGGGATAGGAAAGTAGTGATAAGTTATGGACAAAACATCAAGTCATAACTATTTGGACGTTTCGCTTGAGACACATCTCAGAGGTCTCGCTGGGGAAACCTCCTAATAATCTCGCTGAGGAGATCTCCCAGAGATTTCGCTGGAGACATCTCCTAGAGGTTTCGCTGAGGAGACCTCCTGAGGTTCGGACGGACGGAGGAACAGGAAGGGTGAAAACACAAAGTGAAACGGGAATTAAAGAAATGTCCGTCCTTCTGTTCCCCTGATCTCAGAGAAGTCTCCACCGATCTTGATAATTGCAATTGATTTACAAGATGAGCGAAACGGTCAAGTGGTAAAAATGTGGTTGTTCCAGGGTCGGTGAATATTTCGTTTAAGCAAGGTGTTGAACAAAAGCTACGGTTGTAAGGAAATCAGGAAAAATTCGATGAAGGGATTCGGTTTTGAAAGTCAAAAGTGTGAGCTAATATAGGGCCATTCGATTGAGGTGAATATTTCGTGAGTAATGACGTATAGACACTGACTATTTTATGGAAAACGTTTTTCCATTTTTTCCCGAAAAAATTCCTTATTTTCTCGAAAATTTTTAATGAAAAACATAATAAATTGCGAAAAAATGGGAAAAAATGGGAAAACGTTTTTCCTAAAATAGCCACTGACTATATGGAATGGCTATTGAAAAAAAAGATGGTAGAGTAAATGCACTAGTTATCGGCCATGTATTATTCTCCGTCCAAACCATAGTTCCACTAGTAATCTGCCACTGGTGCTGGCTGGCCGATTACAGGTGCATTTACCCTACCTCAAAACATTTTTTTTTTGGAAATTGTAGAGGTTGTGTGTTAAGGTATGAGAATATTTAAGGCGGTGAATCAAAGTGTACTAAAGTATAGCAATGTATAGTGTAATGGTGCAGCAAAATGTACTAAAGTATAGCAATGTGTAGTGTAATGGTGTAGCAAAGTATACTATTATACCAAGCTCTCAAAAAGTCATTGTACATAGAACAATAGAAGCTTTAAAAAGAACGAAATAAGCTTTTAAACTTTTATTATTCTATGTACAGTGACTTTTTAAAAGTTTTAGCAATGTGTAGTGTGATAAGACGCAGTAACGTGTGATAGGAAGATGTGGTAAAGTATAGCAACGTTAAGTTATCAGTGCACTGTATATTGTAGTAAAATATAGTAAGGTGTACTAAATTCTTGTGATGTGTGCTGAAGCACAACGAGGTGTGAGTTATACAGAAGTATATTGACGTGCGGTTATCGTGTATCGAATTTTGGTTTAATGTTATGGATTTATTAGGAGTCTGACACGGTCAGACTTTTAATTAATTCGTACGGGCTTGACGTCAGCTCCATGTTTTTTATAATTTAATATTTATATCGTCATAGCAGGTCATAAACAATACCACAAGTATACACTTTGTCTTGCTGTTATGCTTACTAATAAAAGCCACAAATCAAATTTCGGCAAAATAAGTTAATTGAAGCAAAGTGTTTTTAAAGTTTAATATCTTGATACATGCATTGCATAAAAATCCACAGTGTGGCTGAATATATACTTCCATTTACTAAAAGATTTTATTTTTGCCAAGATTTTTTTATTATAATTTTAACGAAATTCATGTGAAACCTGTAATTTTGCGATCTTTTTATATTATCCTATACAATAAATATATTTTTTGAATTTTATCTTCACATCGAAAATTTAATTTGCTGACATTGTATTATTGAATCTTTTTTATTTTTCACAAAAAAAAAACAAATAAAAAACCTTCATTAATGGATGTAATATATTCTCTTTGCTGTTTTCATGTATTGCAATTATTTTGCTGTAAATTCTGCACTTTATGCCACAGAAACGTTTCATTTTGACACTAGCTGCCAGTGCTGAAGATTATTAATACAATTATCTTGTCAGATTGAATTAGGAATTTTATTTATAAAGCTGGAAATTGGCCAGTGAATTGAAGTGATTAAAGTTGGACTGTCTAAAATATTGATCGATTCATGACCCGTTCATTGCTTCTGAGCACGTGAAAGCTTAAATATATTTCAATATCACGCACACCGGGATGTTTACAAAATGAAGGTGATTTTGTTAATATACTCCCACCCAAAAAATTGAAGGGCCCCAATATTTGAGATCTTTTTTTTTATTTTTCCATGTTTCAATCCCACTTAACACAAGTACGTTTTTCCGATCGCTCATTTTGTGTTGATCGAATATTTAGTAAAAGTTGTAGTGAGTGTACATTATGTGATCAAAAAATGTATGTGCTTTCCTCATTTTTTGCATGCATAATGTACCAAATTTGTAAAAAATAAAAAATGTGAAACCGCTTTTGTAAATTTTCCTAACCATTTGATCACATCTAGGATATGTACTTGTGTTAACTGGGAATGATGTGAAATATTGGCATTGTTCTCGTCGTGCATGCATCGTGGTATAATGAATCACGAAATGAATAGTGAAACATTTAGTCATCGTCGAACTGCGGAATTGAAGCTTTAGACAAATTATTACGGCTGAAAAATAGTATATTGCATAACAAGAAGCTGAAACGGCTGATTTAGATCCAAGTTGTGACCAAGTCAGTTATGTATAATATTTTACGGGCAGACGGACAAAAAGCCAGATAACGAACAAAACATGTAGGGAAAAAATGGACAATAAAGTAGTGAAATAATTGACAGGGCAGGGAAATAATTGACAGGTGATAAGTAAAGCAGGGAAATAATAATTGTCAAAAGGAAGCCTAAATTCTGTGAGGAAATCTCACGTTTTTTGCCGGACTGCGCATAAATGTCTATTAGGTTACTACAGTGAGCTCTCTCTATAATGAATTCTGAAGGGAGTCGTGTTCATTATAGAGAGATTTCATTATAGAGAAATAATAAGTGTAAATAATTTGAAAATGCGAAAAATCATAAAATTAATTAATTTCGAAAAATATTTTCTCTAAGTTCAATGCAAATTTCGTAACAACCAAATCTTTAACGCATAAAATTCATAATGCATCAAAACGAAATCAATTATTCTGCCGAACATAAATGCATGATAAGCAATGAGTGAGTTGTTGTTGATTTTTACAGCATCATTACAGCATCAAAGGGGTAAAAAATATTATTGATTTTTTTTTGTTCATTATAGAGAGGTAGTTCATTATAGAGAAAGTTCATTATAGAGAGAGTTCACTGTATTCGGTTTGAAGATACTATTCTGGCGACGCTTTATGAAGATTATTCAAATCCTTTCCCTTTTCTAATTTGTCGATATTTTCACCTTTTCTGTCCGTCCGTCCGTGCATGGAAATTATGCGGGAAGTTTTTGGGAAAAAAATTGGATCCCGGGAAATCCTTCGCCTTGGGTGCATTTCGACCGGGAAATTGTATTATAGGACATTTTTTACTATACAGCAATTACCACCAGGAAAAGAAAGCACCGGGAAGCGGGAAGTCGAAAGCCACCGGGAATTCAAAAGCATCGGAAAGCGGGAAGTGAAAGCCGGCCGGGAAGTCAAAAGCATCGGGAAGCGGGAAGTGAAAGCCGGCCGGGAAGTCAAAAGCATCGGGAAGCGGGAAGTGAAAGCCGCTGGGAAGTCAAAACCACCGGGAAGTAAAAAGCACCGGTAAGCGGAAAGTGAAAGCCGCCGGAAGTCGAAAGCAACCGTGAAGTCAAAAGCACCGGGAAGCGGGGAGTCAAAGCCTCCGGGAAGTAAAAAGCAACGAGAAGAGGGTAGTCAAAGCCGCCGGAAAGTTGAAGCCACCGGGAAGTCGAAGCCACGGAGAAGTCAAAAGCACCGGAAAGTGAAAGCCAGAGGGAAGTTAAAGCCACCGGGAAGAGAAACTTTTTAGTCTACAATTTCGGTGGTGCGATTAGAGCGAGAGGAGCCCGAGCTTCCCAAACTTAAAACAAAAAACTAACTTGAATGTTCATACTTTCAAATTGTTCGCCTGCGGGGCAAAACGGAATCAGTCAATTAATAACATTCTAACTTACAATAAACCCTACAATTACAATCAAACCTGCGGCGCTTTACTCGTTGGATCGATA
>CM055405.1:17234911-17263677 GCA_029228625.1 Pseudolycoriella hygida | reverse complement strand
TTCAGCACATGTATCAAATTTCAAAAGTCATATCGTTACAAGGTGTAAATTTGCTTCACTTCCCCTCACACTCTTAAAAAAATTGGAAACTGTTTCGATTTTGATCGCGTTACCGCATCGTGAACAACATCGAAAACAGTCGAAAATCGATTGTGCGTTGCAAAAAATAATGATCTAGCCTCTAACCCTTCATGGGTTGTAAGGCAGATTATTATTATTATTATTATCATCCAAATGTTGCAAGACTGTTGGACTAAGTGCATTTCCCTTCAGGGAGACTACGTTGAAAAATAAAATTAGTACTTTCATTGCTAGGCCGCGGACTTTTCACTCCGTATAGTACGTTTTAAATTTTCTTATTGTTCGTCGATTTGAATAAATTACAGGAAGAGAATCATAAGATTGTGCAACTCAACTGTTTTAACTCTTTCAACCGAAAATCCGGTTTTACTTGAGAAAAATACAAGCGAATACGTGAAAAGAGCGATAAAAGAGAAATTAAAATGTGCACCTTATGCTTATGATTCCCTTCCTGTAGTTTGGGAAACAAAAGTGACATCACACGGGACGACTCAAAAAAAATCAACCTGTGCGATTGCTTCCCTTTCCTTCTGGCTACATACTTTGCACACCGCTGATTTTTTTTCTTTCGTCCCTTGTCATTCAAATAACTCATTGTTTGTCTGCAACCGTAATGTTATTGAGCGAATTTTCTTTCAGAAAATGTCATTTCTCTCTAAAATCTTAAAATAGTTATTTGGATCACAAGGGACGAAAGTGAAAAATTTCAACCGTGTGCGAAATTTGCAGCCCGCGCCGAAGGCAAGGGCGGCAATCGCACAGGTTGAAATTTTTTACGTCGTCACATGTGATTCACACAAATTTTCATTACAACGAATACGAATCTTGTAATTTTCGAATCCCAAATAGACGCGAAAATTAAAAAATGCAACTCGAAACGAAGGCTTACTCATTAATCAATTCAACTAAGGTCAATAATTTATTCATTGGAATTGTTATGATTTAAACATCACTGCAGAAATGCAGCACCAGCATGTAGAAATTAAAAATAAGATGTTTTTCATGCCGGGCGCCTAAATTACAAGAAAAATTCTGTAATTTATGCCCAATTCATGAAAAGTTGTATGTGCATTGTGCACCTGCTTAGTTCGCGAAATTGCCTAAAATCAATCGTCCATAGCATGTACACAAATAACCATTGTGATTCTCATGCGAAATAATCCACATCCAAAACTCATGATACACATCCAAAACTAAGTGATTCACATAACAAGAACTACGAGAATATTGCAGTTTTTCCTTACAAAACAAAAAAGACAAAACTAATTTAAAAAAAAATAACATTTCCTTCTTCAACAATATCATATTTAATTCCACATAAAAAATCTTGGTAGCACCGGCGCACAGATTTGTTACACTTTGATCGAAGTAAACTCAATGAAGTGTCGAAGATTTTTTGTGGTGTCAGTTATTTTCGCACCTCTGTTTAGAGAACCGAAAAAATTTTCGTCCCTCTGTTTATTTTCGCACCTCTGTTTAGAGGGCCGAAAATACTTTCTCTTCCCATAGCATTCTAAGGCCTACTGAGAGTTGCATTTTTTAATTTTCGCGTCTCATTTGGGAAGAGAAATATACAAGTTTCGTTTTCGATGTAATGAAATAGTTATTTGGATCACAAGGGACGAAAATGAAAATTTCAACCGTGTGCGAAATTTGCAGCCCGCGCCGAAGGCAAGGGCGGCAATCGCACAGGTTGAAATTTTTTACGTCGTCACATGTGATTCACACAAATTTTCATTGCAACGAATACGAATCTTGTAATTTTCGAATCCCAAATAGACGCGAAAATTAAAAAATGCAACTCGAAACGAAAGCTTACTCATTAATAAGGTCAATAATTTGTTCATTGGAATTGATATGATTTAAACATCACTGCAGTAATAGCAGCAACAGCAAAAATTAAAAATTATGATGTTTTACATTCAACGGGGACGAATATGAGGGCATTTTTTACATTATTTTTCATGCTTCGGGGCCAAAATCGAAGGAAAGTTTATAAATTTTCTCTCGATTTTGGACCTCTGCATGAAAAATGTTTTGTGTATCTGATTTTGACGACTAATTTTAGGCACTTTCGCATGTAGACCTCGCTCTGCTCGGTCTACAACACGTGAAATTGCTTAAAATCAGTCGTCAAAAACAGACACACAAATAACTATTTCATGCCTTGAACATAAATTACAGCATTTTTCTCGTAATTTAGACACTCGGCATGAAAAGTTGTATACAACTCTCAAAATTGCCTCAAATCATCGTCCAAAACAGACACGTAAATAACTATTGGGATTTCGGCTCATTGGATGTAATATTAATTTTCATGTCTGTCTTAGCCGGTGGTTTTAGGCATTTTCGCGTGTTGTAGCCCTAACAGGCGTGAACGTTATTTTTCATACCAAAAGAAATTCTGTAATTTATGCTCAATTCATGAAAAGTTGTATGTGCATATGTGCAACTGCTTAGTTCGCGAAATTGCCTAAAATCAATCGTTCATACCACGTACACAAATAACCATTGTGATTCTTATGCGAAATGATCCACATCCAAAACTAATGATACACATCCAAAACTCATGATACACATCCATAACTATGTGATTCACATAACAAGAACTACGAGAATATTGCAGTTTTTCCTTACAAAACTAGAAAGACAAAACTAATTTCAACAAAAATAATATTTCCTTCGTCAACAATATCATGTTTAATTCCGCATAAAAAATCTTAGTAGCACCGGCGCACAGATTTGTTACACTTTGATCGAAGTAAACTCAATGAAGTGTCGAAGTTTTTTTGTTGTGTCAGTTACTTTCGCACCTCTGTTCAGAGGACCGAAAGTACTTTCTCCCCTCTGTTTATTTTCGCACCTCTGTTTAGAGGGCCGAAAATACTTTCGCTTCCCATAGCATTCTAAGGCCTACTGAGAGTTGCATTTTTTAATTTTCGCGTCTCATTTGGGAACAGAAATATACAAGTTTCGTATTCGATGTAATGAAAAATCGTTTTAGTTGCTTAGTATCGCCAATGATATTCGTCCGCATTACAACGCATTCGATTGACGAAAGGTCAAAGGGAAACTGTAATTTTTTAACCCGAGAAGTTTTTCACAACACAAAAAAAGGCATGACATCAGATGTAATGATTTTTTCCAAAAGTCACATTTTTTTCCATAAATTAAAATTTGTTTAGGAGTAGAAAACTAAACAGGTCTCTCAACATGAAACCAACAAACGTTGTTATTCTACAACAAAGATGGATTATTTCACAACAAGAAACTCGAATCAGCATCCAACAAAAACTAAGGTTCATCGTAAAATATCTATTTCAAATTGGTGACGAAAAAATATTTAATTCAGTAATTGGTCAATCTACAAGAACGAAAGTGAAGGCCCGAAACCAACTCATCTAAATTTAATTTGTCAAAACTTTCGTAGTGTAAAAAGATTTCAAAGTCAAAAATTGTACAAATTGTGAAATCTGGTGATGGGCTCAGCTGAACACATTCTTCCAGGCGGTTTCATCGTATCAAATACATGCCAATTATCTTTTATTGCATGGAAACTTCATCTTTTTTTTGTTTAAATTAATTAATCGAATTAAACCCGATATTAACTCGAAAATAACGATTCGTGATTAATACGATTGAATAGTGAACATTTTGTTGATCAGGTTCGGTACAGGGTGATTGTTAACAATATTTTGGAATGATTTCGCTGGATAAATCAATAAAAAAGTTGAATTTAACTCTAACAATTAGGTTCGAGTTCGGGAGGGTTAGGGCTCCAAATTTCTTTCATACGCTCAAAATTTCTATGAAAATTTGTTCAACAAAATAAAAATTTTCTCGTGTGTACTGTCACTTTATTTTTGTTTGGAAAAACGTTATATAAATTGTCATTTCTGTTTCTTCAAATAATTAATACTCAAGGCTCTGGCTGCAAACTTTCGCTCTTTCAGAACTTCAACATTTTCTCCCCTAGAATTGGTTATTCACTCCTCACTCTCAAGCATGAAAAACGTTGTGCTTACTACAGTGAATATCCTTGAATTTTTTTTTTAGACAATTTTTTTATTATTATTCTTTTCTAGAGAGAAAGCGTCCTAGTCCCGCTCTAAAACTCTCAAAACGTTACAAATATTAAAGGTAAAATATCTCTTCCAATGGTTGCGATGGTGGAATTGTGCCCATTATGCAACGACATTGTACCGTTGTATTGCCATCGAAATCCTTTGTTTGGGGTAAAAATTCTTGCAATCTTGCAATCTTTTGCCGACTTTTTCAACAAATTTAATTGACTCTATGCTCCATGGTCCCATTGTTTCAACTGCGAAAGCGAGAAGAGTGTAATTATTTGTAGAAAGAAGATTGGAATAATGTTTACGCTTCTCAAATCCTGCTGAATCCGCGAGCTTCAGAGCATTTACTGTTGTTTTTGACACATTTTGACAAATATGAATCAGCAAACGTGTCAACGCAAATTGCGTCCCAAATTAGCGGTTTCCCTTTAAACCATGATGTCAAAGTTACACCATCTGGTTTCTTTCCATCGTTCCTCGAAAGACCTGTTGGTTCTAATTTTGTAGGGACATGTAAGGAAGCAAGCGTTCGACTGATAATGAGCATCACAACAACTAGTTAGTGCGATAGCGTTGGCTAGTAACAAGTTAACATCCCGATCAGCAATACAACAACGAATAAATTTGCCAGTGGTGGATTTAATCGTAACAGATTTAATTCAGAATGTGTTTGATATCTTCCAGCACTTTTTTGACAGCTTAGTCCATGTAGACCTTTAGATGACACAATAGATCCACATAAACAAGTATGTCTCGAACAAATATTACAACCCAAACGCAAACCGATACAGATCCTGATGGAGTTGTTGTCCATTAAGGTACCAATATTCTGGGAAGGAATTGAATGTAACCAAGCATTTGATTCGTAGCACTGCAATGCAAGGAAACGAGCCAAGTCATGTTTAGATGTGATGTTTAAATTCTTACATATTATTCGTTGAACGTTGATTAAGTCCCAACTTTTTTGTTAAATTATATCTCTCAAGTTTGTCCACAGTTTTCAAAGTTGATTTTCTTCTCATATAAAAAATGAGAGTGAGAGAATGGACATTTCCAAACTTAGTATTCACATGACGAAATGGTAAATGTAAGAAAATTGTTGAAAAACCTTTTTCATGGCTTTTCCACACATTTTGTTAAAGATGAAATCCATCAGGAAAAAATGTTCTTTGAATATTATCGAAGAAAATGGAAATTTGAACTAATTCGGCCAACTAGAATAACATAAAGAAAGATTATGAAAAGAGAATGTTGGCGTAATGGAATAAGATTTTCTTCAGGAGTTAGGACATGACGTCATGCGAAATATTAATTGAAAAACATTTTCTTATCACCCACTTCGTACTGTTATACTTGAAGTAATAAGATTATAAGAACAAGGAAATCAGCGACTGAAAATGAAAACTCACATATGAATTAACGACAATAAATTTTTTTTTTTCATCTTCATGGTTTATTTGAGTTGTTGTAATGTATCATTAAAGATTTTATTGCCACGAATTGCCCGAATCAAATCAAATAAATACCTGGCAGGCAAAAGCAACTCCCAGTCGAAAAAAAAAAATTAAAATAAAAACAAAAATTATGTATTTGGGTCCCGTGTATCAATTTCCATGCGATGTGTTTTGTTTTCGATTTTTTCTTCGTTTTTTCTTTGTTTTCGTTAATTTGCAACCTTTTTTCTGAATGATTATGTTACACGAAGTGAAATTATTTCGTATGTCTTTCAAAAAATCACTTTGCGGTAATGTTGGCAAATAAAAACTTATTATCTGTAATACGGGGCTATAAAACCATAAAATAACAGCACAATGTGGCTCAATGTCTTTCATTTTTGTGCTGTACGGCAAAAAAAATTATAATTCTGTTGCATTGATATGAAATGGAGAATATCCACAATTTCGTATTGTGTTAATGGTCATTTTTTATACGGAAATACGGAGGTTTTTGGCACAATAAAGTTCATATGCAAATAAATGATGCTTCTTCCTTCATATTATGTCTGAAACGAAGCAAAAATTATGGTTCCAAGAATATTTTTCCAATTACAGTTGCATAAGACGATTGCATATTATTAAATCTTCTCTTCTCTCTTAAATCGTCACTGTTGTATACCCAAATCTATGTCATTGATTGCCATTGTCATGGTTATGCATTTTCCTTAGAGTTGAGGATTATCGATCGAGGCATGCATTGAAATGCTATGCGAACGTAAAAGACATTTCCTACAGGATCGTGCGCGCACAAAATCGATTTCGTCTGTCTGTGTTACAAAATGTAGGTCGTGGATTTAGTAGAATGAAATTTCAAACTTTTTTTATTGTAGCATTTACTTTATTAACTCTGTCAACAGATGGCTGTCACGCATGGCTAGGTCTCTAAGCAATTTTATTGAATAATTACGATACAGTCAAAGAAATTTAACTTTGTAGCCGTACAACGTTTTGTACATTTCTCTTTTTTCTCTCGTTCTATATTTATCTAATTTTCCATTCGTGATAGAATATGGAAAATGAGAGAAATAAGTGAAACGAAGAAAATGTTTGTACGACTACAAATATAAATTTCTTTAGTTGTACAGAAGAATTTAAAATAATTATTACACTGGTAGAGTTTGAGGAGGTAGTTGAAGAAGGGGTTGTGTGTGGTGCATTACTACGGTTGACGTACACAACATTTATTATGAAGTTATTTGGTGGCGTTCACACTTGAAGTGTGGCGGCGACGACGGCGGGATAGGTGAAAAGTGAAGGAATGAGTATTGAAAGGAGTGATAACCCATTTTGTGAGTTAAGAGAATATTTTACCGCTATGATAATAAAGCAAGGACACCCTTTTTTGTGAGGTAAGAGTAGATTTTAAGTTCAAATCCGAAATTTGGCCCCCTAAAGCATCTCACAGTGGTCTTCGGTCATGGAAGATATGGGCCCTTTCCAACTTCTCCCCCGCAGTCGGAAATCCTTGAAAATACCAACTGTTGGTATGTACGGTATGTACCATAAAAAACTACCTCGGAAGTGACGAGCCGAGGAGTCCCCAACTCAGTACTAGGAAACGTCCTTTTCAGTGCCGATTGTATACACGTACGCAGCCTTCCCGTGGCGTATCCTGAGTAAGTTTTTACTTAGCCAGTACTTTACAATCAAAGCGGTAAAATCTACTCTCACCTCACAAAAGTGGGTTATCAATCCTTTCACCACTTATTCCTTCACGTTTCACACCTCCAACGTCGCCGCCACATATACAGTCCGCAGTTACAACACGTCCCGGTCTCAGGCAACATCATTTTTTGCTCAGATGGATTCTTCTTACAGATCATTTCGTTACAGAAGTTTTAACTGTATCAGTGGTAAATTGCTCACAAACCTAGTGTCATCTATGAAGTACGATAACTGTAACTGTAACTATACATACGTAAAATGTTCCATAATAACAGCTTTAAACCGCTCCCACTACCAGACGCGATGCGAGCGCCACCAATTAACTTCATATTAATGTTGTGGGCGTCGGCCAGGGGCGTGACAGTCTTTTGTTTTGATATTTGCAAGTAATACTCGACGTGAAGTTAGCTGCAGTGGCAACCGAAACTAACTTCATTGCAACAAAATCAGCTGATTTCATTGATGAGAACATTCGGTGGCCTTTCGATATTTTCAGTGGAAAACCATCATGGCTTTTTTTAAGATTTGACTTGGGAATCTTTCACAAGCAAGTCTTTACATTAAGATGAAAGTGGGGAAAAAGCCATAATGAAATCCCAATGTTTAAGACAAGAATTACGAATATATTTTTTCATGAAAATGAAAGAATCTGACATTTTATACCATTCTCCATTGAAATTGAAAGCTCCTGAAGCTCTTTCTATTGTCTTCTGGTGTAAACTAGTGATGTAAACGGTGTGGTAATACTGTTAATAGCCGAACCGCGTAACAAACGCAGTACTCATCACCAAAATCAACTGACTTCATTGAAGAGTTAAAAAATCAGCTGATTTTTTTGCAACTGCACCTAACTTCACGTTGAATGTTAGTTGCAAAGATTAAAACAAAAGACTGTCACGCACCTGGCGTCGACCTATACGACGCCGACACCACACAAAACCCCCTCCGCAAAACTACCACCTTGAACTGTATTACCATTGACTGTTCAAACGGATCAGTTATGAGAGAGAGAGAGTCCCAGCCAATAAAACGGATTTTGTTGTAGGCGCTCTCAACTTTATGAAAAGTATAGACATTTTGACATTTTTTACGCAAGCGGGAATGTGTTGGTGTAAAATCTAGTACGAAGAGCACGTTGCAAAAATGTGAACTGTCAAATTTGCGATGTTTTTTTTAGAACAGAATACTTCGTAAGTAGCAAATTTTTCAAAAATGGTTCGTGTACTGTGAGAGGATGACTGTTACACGAATGTTCTTAAGAACACGTCGCAAAAATTTGAGCTGTCAAGTTTGCGATGTTTTTTTAGGACAGAATCCTGCGTAAATAGCAAATTATTCAGAATTATAGCTCATGTACTGTGAGAGGATGACTCTTACCCAAATAATAGATAATCAGAATTCAAAAAGTTTAAGTATGAAGGAACAAATTTGTTTTGAAATAACAAACATCGCAAATGAAGTTGGAATGCGATGATTTTTCAAAGCAACTTTCGACCTTTATACTAAAATATTTTGGATTCTGGCTCATGTATTATTCGTGTAACAGTCATGTACCAGTACATGAACCATAATTTTGAAAAATTTGCTACTTACGAACTATTCTGTTCTAAAAAAACTAATCGCAAATTTGACAGTTCACATTTTTGCAACGTTCTCTTAATAAGTACACCAACACATTCTCGCTTGCTACAGTAAAACAACTTTCAAAACAACGAAATACGACACGAATATGAATGAAATTTTCAGAAATTCAGTTGTCCAAACCTTTTGCTACGTTACGTCATATATAACTCGTTATACTAGCCCCGAGAAGATGAAGAAAAAGGGTTGCCCCGATTTGTGAGGCGGCGCCTGTTGTTTCGAAAAGAACCTTCTATTACTAACCTTTTGAAGACTATTCCTTCAAAAATGTCTGCACGTTCTTCACATTACGTTTCTTGAAAAAAGTCTGCTACGGAATTACCAAACCACCTGCAAAAGAAACAAATAAAAGAAACAGCGAGCACTTACATGAAAATGTACAGGTCAATGATGCGTATGAAAGAGACAATAAAATGTTATGTGGATTTTTTCATAAAGGACCATTCATAAATTACGCAACTCAAAAATTGCGATATTTTTCAGACCCCCTCCCCCTTCCACGCAAAAAGGGTCAAATTTCACCCAATTTTGTTCTAGCTGTCACGCTAGCCCCACTCCTCCTAGTACGCTACGTAATTTATGAACGACCCATAATATGAAATTCGGTATGCCTTAAGCGCAGTGGCAACTCTCCACCCCCTGGTTTTTCTCTCTACTGCGCTTATCGCATGTGCTTGTTAGTGTTGAAATCCTTTATTTTTTTTTGTCGGATTTTTTGGCCAAATAACGCAAGGTGGAAATGTCGAGTTTTTTTTTTTTTTAACGACATTAATTTATTTTATTCAAATCAGTCAAGGAAAGGTGCTCGAGCAAAGCCGTCATTGCGACCTGTAAAACCTTGAATCTTTTCAACTACATTACAATTTTACTACTACTACTACTACATTACTAAAATTACTATATAATAAATTTCGTCCAATCGGTTCATTTCTTGGGGTATCGTCCCTAGTATTGAGGCTGCATTGCCTCTCTCATTGTTTCAACTTTTTCCCGATTTCGTTTATCAATTTTCTGCCGTCATTCCCCCAAGGACCCATCGTCTCTACTGCAATTGGACAAAAATAAAAATTGTTCTCTAGATCCCGATACTTAGCCCTTTTCGAGATTTCTCTACATGATGCTGCTGCCCCTGATCGTCGGCTAGTGGATGCTACGTACGATTGACATGTTGTGTCGGCGCAAGTAAAATCCCACAACAGAGACTTTCCGAATTTCCATGGAACCAGTGTCAGCCCGTCAGGTTTTTTGCCGTCAGATCTGTTGCAGCCTGTTGGCTCTCGTAGCGCTGGAACGCCACAAGTCAGCAGAGCGCGTTTGATTAGGTCGTTGATCGTTTCATGCCTAGCCTTTCTGCCATAGCTTTTTTTGCATGCTAATCCATGACGGCCAAACTTATCCACGTGTGTTCCACATACGCAAGTGTGTGGATGACAGACCGATAAGCCCAACCGTAAAGAAGCTGCAATTCGAAATGATTGGTTATCTAACAACGTACCTAGGGACGAACACGGTAGAACATTTAGCCATGAACTTGCATCCTGTGCCACGTTTGCTTTGACTCTGGCTTTTTCTATTTCGGTCATCTTGCTCTCTAAAATTTGATAATGGATGGCCTTATTCATTTCGTTGTCCCAATTACATTGATATCGCTTCAGAGGACTTTCTAGGGCTTCAGTTCCCGTGATCCTTTGCCATGAAGTTAGAGCTTCTTCAACTAAATTAACTGACAGTTCGATGTCTACTGGAAGGATTTGACGGACTAATTCGGATACAGAATGAAAGGAACCTAGGAAACTTGAAAAGCAAAGGTTAGTGACGTTTCTCAGGCCCATACCACCCCATTTCACGGATAAAGAGCACTCAATCCAAGCGTTCGAATCCAACTGACAATTAGATATTCGTTCCAGTGAAACTCGCAGTAGTTGATCATATTCTTGAAGGGTTTCCATTGCGCGCCAACATGGTGTTGTTCGAAGGATGTATGTCAATCTCAGCATCGAAAAAGAATGTCTTAGCAAATAAAATACCTGGTGCGAATTCAATTTTTCGAGACGGCCTACCATACGCTCCAAAATACTCTTTTTCGACCTTAACACTGTAATAATTCCATTTTCTGTTAACGGCGCTCCAAGAAGTTCGATTTCAGCATTCTGTAATTTTCCCGGAGTAATGTTGTTAAAAGATTCAAAAATTTTATTAATTTCCTCCCTATTGTCGATTCCTAAAACTTTAAGCTCACATTTTGAAAAATTTAGTCTAAGTCCTAAGCTGGAGGATTTTTCTATAATCAGTTTTAAATCGTTCAAAACCACTTCCGGAGAGCCGCCCAAATACCAGATGTTAAGTTCTGAGTTTAGCATGGTGATTATATCATTGATAGTCAAACAAAAAAGTAGAGGTCCACATGGATCGCCTTGTTGACACCCTCTTTGAGATAATATAAGATTACTTATACATTGTGGTAAGCGAGTAATAACCGTTCAAGTGTATATTACACAAAACGCGCGAGCGATAGCGAGCAAGTGTGTGTAATATACACGCGAACGGTTGTTCGAGTGTCCACAATGTATAAGTATATTATTTTACTTTAATAGCGACGATTCGCCGAACATTAAACACAAGTATTGATGGCCGAGCGAGCTAGGGCACGGTGGCGCTAATTTTTTGAGATGAGGTGTCGGGGGTTCAATTCTGATTTTTTTACTTTTTTTATGTTTATATAAAATATAAAATATTCAAATTATCAAGTTGTTGCATCTCGATAGAAGAAAGTGAAAAAAAAATCGCGCATGCTTGAACCTAAATGCACATTTTGTATAAATATATAACACAACCGAATATTATGTTACAATGAACAATGCGCATGTGCATTCGAAAACAAAATTTCGAATTAAACACACAGATTCCATTTACGCATATAGAAAACACATTTTATGAGAGTTTTCAATTGAATCACATTAGCTGCGATAATATAATTCGCAATTCATGTATTTAATAACATCATGTGGCGCAGTGGTTAGCATCGTTGATTGGAACGCGGGGCGTTCTGTGTTCGATTCTCAAACGGACGGTTTTTTTTTAATTTAATATTTCTAGTCTAGCTGGTTATTTATCGCCCTAGACAATGGAATGTATCCCTCTAGACGGATAAATACTGAGAATAATGCAATAAATTCTCTTTTTCCGTCTCAAAAATTGGCATTTAATGTAAGGCGTATCGTCGCATATAAAGTAAAATAGTATAATCTCCGAAAACCAATTTCGTGGGTGTGGAATAGCATTGTTTTAGAAAAGGATAAATCTCGGGACGAAATTTTTGTCTCTTCCTTTCTCATTTTTTATTATTGAAAGTGAAAGACAAAAATTTTGACATTTGTGAAAGGAAGTGCCAGTGCCAGTGCAGAAGTGCCAATGTGACTTTGACCACTACTTACATAAATTACTATATTTTTTACGATGAGCGACAAAACGTGTTCTGCATGCGATGGAATATTAATGTATCTGTATAATCGCTGCACCAAAATTATAAATTAAAAATCGAAATTACTCTTCAGCGTTGGGAATGATGCATTAAAATAAAATGAAAAGAAATATAATAAAACCAAGTTAATTACCCTAATTTTCTTACTTTAAATATTTACTTTTTGGTGTGCGGTGCAGTTATGCGAAACAGCCCGAACACCTTTTTTCCATAAATATAAATTAAAATAAAAGATATTTATTAATAAAAATAATTAAAAAAAAAATAAAAAGAAAGACACAAAATTGAATTTCAGACTAAAAAATTATTACCATTTTGATTTTTGTGAGTGCAGTTCGATTCGTCGTTGTTTTAACGCTGCAGTTTACCGTAAGTTTAAGTTGCTTTGAGTTAAAAAATTAAAGAAAAAAATATTTTTCTTTTAGTTTTAAACAACATATTATTAAAATGCATATAATTGAATTTTATAAATGCGGCATTATAATTTCAGGCAAACAATTCAATAAGAAGCCCATGCAATGCATTTTTTTCGACTTGGTATGGTAAAAATATCATCGTTCTCCTTTTCGTTTAATTTTTGAATATGCAAAAGTGTTGATAATTATATGGGTGGCTAATATAATGCGAAATGAGTGCGTTTTTTTCTCTGCACAACATGCATTTTTCGTAAATTTGCTATTTATAAAATGTTCATTTTCTTAATGTTTTTCGCAGAGAAATTTCAGCTCACATGACATCGCATGTCAGTTTAGTCTGTTGCCTACAAAACACCTTCTGATGATGTTCATTTTTTCTGTCAAATTAAATTTTTCTGCATTGGAAATGCAGAAAAAATTGCCGCCAGTGGGTGGGTAGACAGGAGAAGTGAGATCGGTAAGCAACATCAAAGAGATTTTCAGATAAGTTTAATGATTCACATAATTGACGATTTTAAAAAAGACGAATGATAATGATTCTCGAATGCCATTTGTCTGTCATGAAGGTTATGAACTAATGGAATTGTTGTGATGATGCGCTGTCCAAACTTTATACTTTGTATCGTTCCGAATAGAACTTCCGAGTTGATGGATTTTCTGTTTTGAGCTCGACATATTGTTCACTGAAGTCTTGCTAACCTGATGGCTAAGACGTTGGCTATCGCAAAGTTGTTTATCACTGCAAGGTAAGCACGAAAACAATGATCAAGGTGTCAACCTAGTACTTTTTACACGATATACAGAACCATCAGCTGGATGGTATAAATCATAATAGTAGATCGAATTTGTAACTCTTTATGTTGAGAGCGACGGCGACGCCACCTGAGGTTCGGTGACAAAATGTTGTCTTTTCGGAGTGAAGTATGCGATATTTACATGGAAAATACGGACTAAGTCGCCGCCATGACATCATTTTGTCACCGAAACTCATGTGGCGCGGTGATTTTTTCATCTAAAGGGGCTGTTTTCAAGTGACGTCATTCTCATTCAGTTTTTGCGCTGCAAAAATTTGACTTTTATTTCTTATTGCGTAGATTGTTTAGGATAAATTTAAATTTCTCAGAAAAACAAATTTCTCCGAAAAAAAATTTTCTTGGAGAAAAAATATTCTCCGAAAAAATTTTTCTCCGAAATCAATTTTTCCGAAAAAAAAATTTCTCTAAAAAAATTTTTTTCAGAAAAATCTTTTTCAGAAAAAAATTTTCCCGAAAAAAACTTTCTCCGAAAAAAAACTTTTCTCCGAAAAAATTTTCTCCAAAAAACTTTTCTCGCGAAAAAATTTTTTCTCCAAAAAAAATCTCTCCGAAAAATTTTTTCTCCAAAAAAAATTTTCTCCAAAAAAAATTTTTCTCCAAAAAAAAATTTTCTATGAATTTTTTTTAAGCTTACATTGGCGCAGTCAGTAAAAAAACGATCTTTTCAACAACAAATGAATTACAATAAATAAAAGTCATCTACTCTACTTTTCCCTAGTGTTGCCAGGATGCATGCCGTATTGCCTCTTTGAATTGCAACTCAAATCTTCTTTAATAGGACATCTTTCGAGCGTGATTCCCCAGAAGGCGTCCTCATCAATGACCGTAATTTGCCTATAAATTTCTTCGTTTCTGGACCCATACAACCTAGAGTTTCAAAAGCAACTGGAGGTTATAAATAGTTTTCCATTAAAGATATATAATGATCATGGTTGTGCTCGCTAACGATTTCTTTCAGCGACGCTAACGCTACTTTCAAAAAATATTAGCGTCGCTAGCGTGATTCGCTAATCTAAAAAAAAATTAGCGCGCCCCTCGCTAATTACATTCATTATCTTTTAAATTTTTCAATTGAAATCCCAACGTAAAATATTTTTGTCGAAGAACACTTGTGAATAGTCAAACTATGTAGAAACACCCATTTACAAGCTTCTGGAAATATCATTTAAGTTTTAACCAAAAAAACTTCGAGTTCCCCAGCAAAGTTGTAGTTGTACGTTGCGATTCTAACTTTGGGAAAATCATATCTGCAGATTTCATCAATATCATCTAGACTGAACTTCATTTTTGTAGTAATTATCATCAAAATAATTGGGACGTTCATTGTTTACACTGTTGTGAATTTTATGCTTTCCACTCCGATGATTGATTGTCACTACAAGCGTTCTTCTAGATAATGTTAAGTAATACGTTAGTATTTCTGAAATTGTGACGCAACGATAACAAGGCTGTAACTTTACGAACAGTAACAAAAATTAAAAACTAAAGGAGAAAGTAATAACTATTTTGAGCTTTTATGATTCATTAATATAAGGAGGAGCTAACATGCCTCGAAAAAAATTTTCTCCGAAAAAAATTTTCTGAACAAAAAATTTTCTCTGAAAATTTTTTTTCGCACCAATCTCTATAACTTTCCCGAAGAAACCAACTGTCTAGCTACTCTAATTCAAAAGATAGCAAAAAATCCAAGATGGCGTCACTTTGACAGCTGACCTCCATTTTCTTAGGGTCACAAAAAAATTCTACTCACCAATCTCTACAACTTTCCCGAAGAAACCAACTGTCTAGGTATCCTAATTCAAAAGATAGCATTGAGTATTCACAAAATCAAAGATGGCGCCGCTTTGACAGCTGGCAGCCATTTTCTTATGATCCCAAAAAAATCTACTGATGAAACTCTATAGCTTTCTAGAAGAAACCATCTCTCTAAGTAGTGTCATTCCGGAGCTAAATTCGAAAACCGAAAAAGCATAAAAGAAAATCCACGATGGCGCCGCTATGACAGCTGGCAGCCATTTTCTGATGATCCCAAAAAATTCTAATGATCAAACTCTATAACTTTCTAGAAGAAACCAACTCTCTAAGTATTCTCATTTCGGAGCTAAAATTCGAAAACCCAAAGAAGCATAATTTATACCTAACGAAAATCCAAGATGGCGTCACTTTGGCAGATTTCTGAAAATCACAGAAAATTCTCTTGATCAAACTCTATAACTTTGTAGAACACACCAACTCTCTAAGTATTGTCATTCCGAAGCTAAAATTCAGCTAAAAACCAAAAAAAAAACTCATTTATTGCTTGGGAAAATTCAAGATGGCGCCGGTTTGACTGCTGGCAGCGATTTTCTTAAGATCCCAAAAATTCTCCTAACCAAACGTTATAACTTTCCCGAAGAAACTAACTCTCTAGCTATTGTCACTTCGGAGCTTAAATTCGAAAACTCCGAGCACTACGTGAAAAACCCTCAAAATTGATCACTTTTCCAAATGCCACGACTTTTTAAGAGTTTTCCCGGGAAAGTGGCATATGAAATTTTTCATTTGGGGCCGAGGCTGGCGTTCCATGAAAATTTCATCAAAATTGGCTGTCTAGTTTAGAGATGAGCGGGTTGCCCGAAACTTCGAAAAACCCGACCCGAATTCGAACCCGAATTGTTTTTGTCGGGTTAATGGGTTTCGGGTTTCGAAAATTTTTATCGGGTCGGGGTCGGTCCGGGCCGGGTTTGAAAACAGTTCGGGTTTCGGGTTTCGAAAAATTTTATCGGGTCGGGTTCGGTCCGGGTCGGGTTGTTGTATCATTTTATTCGGGTCCCGATCCTTTATTGTCTTTTTATATTTTACAAAACTCGTCTAAATTTTATCATCTTACATTACACGAATTTTGTTTTAGTCTAAGGTCCGTGAAGAATGCAGACGTCGGGCCTTGAAATAATTTTTGTTTCGAAGTAATTTGGGTTGTCAGTTTCGAAAAACTTGAGTGTTTGGTTCGGTCTGGGTCGGGTTTTGAAACAGTTCGGGTTTCGGGTTTCGAAAAATTTTATCGGGTCGAGTTTTGAAACAGTTCGGGTTTCTGGTTTCGGGTTTCGAAAATTTTAATCGGGTCGGGTTCGGTCCGGGTCGGGTTTAGAAACAATTCGGATTTCGAAAAATTTTATCGGGTCGGGTTCGGTCCGGGTCGGGTTTCGAAAAATGGTCGACCCGCTATCTCTAGTCTAGTTCTCGAGATCGAAAATTATTAATAGATAGAACATATAGAAACCGAAAGATCAGAAAAAAGTTTTCATAATAATGAGAACAATTAAGTAAAATCGATTCTCCATACAAAAATGTCATTTTCAAAACTCGATATCTCAGCCAATGTCGAACCTATTTTAATGAGTATGGGCTCGCTCGAAAGCTGCTGCGACGTAGTTTTTTTTTTAAGAAAAAGGAGGGGGCGAGGGAAAAAACAAAAGTTCGCGTATATATGGCAATTTCCGCGCGTTATTAGCGTAGATATAAGCGAAGAAGTTTCATCAGACCACGTTTCCACAACTTTTTCGAACATTTAGGTCAAAGACTTGCTCAGAAGTACAAAGTTGTTGATCAATTTTGCCCATTCTCAATCCCAACATTCCTTTTTCGATTTCCAGAGGAACAAAATTGAAAGTTGGGCTTTCGGGGAAATCTTTTTTTCAGATTCGACATTTTAGGTCACTCCTACTCAATTCGACTAGTTAAAAACGTAGTAGTAAAGGCGTATATGCATATGCCACGTTAGTTCGTGCGGGTCAAAAAGTCGTATTTTTTTCTCAGCAATTCTATGATTGCAAAACAAATTTGATTTGCTTCATATTTTCAAAAAATTTATACGGGAGTAAGAGTTATTTGCTAGAAACCAGAATGTTGAGTAATTTTTGCGGGTCGGGTTGGGTTTGGTCAGTTGAAGTCATCAAACCGAACCCGACCCGAAAAAAAAAAGAAAATGAAAAGCCAACCCGACCCGACAAAAAAAAACGAAAAATAAAAACCCGACTCGTCAAATTGATTCGGGTTCGGGTCGGGTTTTTTCCGAGTTTCGTGCGGCCCGGACACGTCTACTAAGTGTATGGTGATTGTGTGCTAAATAGAAGAGTCAATTAACAGTGCGAGAAAAGTGGCATTTTGTAAAAAGGAAGCATCCTTTCAAATGTCTGCCAACTCGTATTGTGTAACATTTCGTAAAAGTACGCATCCTCAAAAGTGTTTTGTTACACCCACCTGATATAAGGACATAATTGGGAAACATTTTACATATCCCGTTTTATAGCATTTTGTAAAAGGACGCATCATCTAAAGCACTTCCTTTAAGTGCTTTCGTCGAATTTGCTGGGTAAGTCGAGTTGTAGGTGAGACTATGCATAAACGGCTCTAGGACCGATTATCCCCAGTCTAAAAATTTCCCCGGATAAAATATCCCCGGACAAAATGTCCCCAGACAAAATATCCCACAAAAACGGACAAAGTATCGCCAGATGTAATGTCTACAGAAATGGTAGTTAGGTATTATTAATTAAATATTATATAGGTGGGCTTTTATATGCCTTGCAGGCGGCCTTACGTAGTTGGAGCGCTGCCCCAAACCCCGCTAAAGGATCCGCCCCTTAGACCCCACAAGGAGGGATATTCCCCTCCTGACCCCCTTTTCGTGGGCTGCTGCCCCTCGACCCCGAGTTTTTGGTTGTTTACTTCAGGCCTGCGGCGCTAAGCACACTTTACATTGAATATTCTTAATTTTTTGATCGTTTTGGGGATATTTTGGTTGGGGATATTTTGGTTGGGGATATTTTTTTTTTTTTACATTCGGTCCTAACCCCTGCATAAACTTGTGAGGTGGCGGCTCAAACCACCTGGCGTCCGGCGGTCGGTATGGTTTTGAATAGTCAAGTCGTTTCTTGTCTAGTCTTCAAATTCATCTTGACATAATCTACCTACTGAATGTTATCTGAATGTTATTACAGTTTAACTCTTGAAATCAGCTTGACAATTGATTGCCGTTCCGAATTGCGTTTTTGTCCATTATTTTTCAATCAAAATTAATTAATAACTGAGCTCTAACAAGAAATAAAAATGCTAAATGCATGAGGCCTTCGGAACGACAAAAAAAAATACTTGAACTTGCGATCAAGTTCATGAAGCTGTGTTTTACAAAATTACGATAGCAAAATTGCTTTTCTACCATCAAAGTAGATGTAAAACCAAATAGGCTAATTATGTTGGAACGTGAACCGTGGCAGGAACATTTTCTTTATCTCGAAAAGATGAATGCAGACGGTTAGTTGGTTCCACTAGATTTGATTTATTGCATAATTACTTAGTGAACCGAGCGAAGATAAATTTTGTTTGGAATTGTTTGTTTTTGTTCCATCGTTAGATGAATGATTTTCGAACGAAAAATGTACACAGAAATTATGTAGCAGCTACTTTGCGGTAATCGTAAAGGGGGCGAATAGTTTCTAATGAACATATACTTTACTCTCTCGTCAAAGTCGATTCAACTCAGAGAAGTGAGTCGTAACAACTTTTACAGGTTCTAGCAAAACAAAATGTTTCACTGATATTGCAGGACCACGGCGAAAGCAAATAATAAATCCGAAATTATTATTTAAAAGTATGAAGACACATTACTTCGTATATCAACAGTGCAAAGCATTTCCTGTTGTTATATTTTTAGGCGTAATTTTATTCGAATCATGAGCTTCTCCTCTCTGCTGATGATTTCATATATCGCATCGATCATGTGTCATTTTGTTCAGCGCAACTTGTTGAACTGCTTGTTGTGCTGGAGCAATGAAAAAATTATTTTTAGCCTTAATTTCGACGTTGTTGTCACTGAAATGGAATGTTTCTGTTAAATTTATCGCCTGGAATCATCAGTTCGTCACAAATTTTCGTAGAGATGGCGCATAAGTGTAATTTATTCTGGGCTAATAATGCTTTTCATTGGTGTTTGGACCCGTACGAAGTACAAGAGGTCCTATACGTTTACTACAAACAATTTTATTGTAACATGGGGTAGATCGAGGTGGGAGTGGGGGGGATGCATCTATTATCGTCTAAATATGACGAATCAGCAATAAAAAAAAAGTCCGTCTGTCTGTCCGTCCGTCTCCACTTTTTTTCCAAACGGCTCAACCGATCAGCGTAAACTTTTTTTTCCCTGAAAGGTACATGCCTCCCATGATTCAAGTTCGAAGATGAGCAAAATCGATGAAGTGGTTCTGGAGATATGGTCGATGAAGTGACCAAAAACATGGTTTTTCGAAGGTCGGTGAAGCTTTTTCGCAAATATCTCAGAAAGTATAGCACGGACATTCCTCATTTTGGTGTCAAATGAAAGCATTTGATGTCAAAAAACTGGGAAAAATTTTTGTGGGAATCGGTACAGGGGTCTGGGCACTGGGACCAATGGAATGGACGAAATTGAGATTCTTGGCCATGTACGAAAACAGTTTTTCGTTCGTCTATATTTCCTTAACTATGCAATATGGAGATTTACTATCAAAGGCAAAGTTTTAGAGAATTAAATTTAAGCGAACAGGGTCAGGGTTTCAGGGTTTTGGGGAAATATGGCCCAATCCTGGTGTATGGCCACTTCCATAATTGGGCAGAATGACCCAGATCTCCAGAACTATGAGAGTTAGAAAGTTGGTTCCAAAGGCGAAGTTATAGAGAATTAAATTTAAGCGAACACGTGTTTCAGGGTTTTGGGGAAATATGACCCAATCCTGGTATATGGCCACTTCCTTAATTGGGCAGGATGACCCGAATCTCCAGAACTATGAGAGGTAGAAAGTTGCTTCCAAAGACAAAGTTGTAGAGAATAAAATTTGAGACAACACTTGTTTCTGGGTTTTAGGGAAAAACGAGGTAGTCCTTGGATATAAGCTTTTCTAGATTTTCTAGAGACGTACTTCGGTAGAGCCGAACCTTGGGTAATTTCTATGGATCTTTGAAATTCTTACAGTTATAAAAGAACAGAAAACGTTGGATTGTTTGCTTATTTGTATATTTAGGTACGTTCGAGTCACTTTGCCACATCTATTCTGTTTGTCACATCTATTCTGATACGTACGGGTCTTTGGTTATGTCTGTGTGAGTAAATTTCGTATCATTAAGCAGCAGAAGAATTTCAAAAAGAAATTTCTGTTTCAAGATAGTAGTTTCTTTACTGGACATTCATTTTGTTTTTATTGGACAAAATCTTTTGTTTTTGTGTTGAACATTAACTTATTTACACACCAAACATTCACTTATAGATTCATTGTAATAATAGACACTTTTAACATTAAATAAATAAAATCTCTCTGGTCCGGACCAACCCAGTATCCGCCAATTTAAACTCTTGTAAATCCGGGATGTGATTTCACTGAATCGCAATCACTATCCGAATGTTGGTTTTTGGCTTTACTTTGATTGGAAATGTACAGATGAGAATTGGTAAAAGATGCAAAGTCTTTCAACGTGAACTTCTGTGGCTGATTTAGTCCGGTCGGAATGATGGATGATATCAATGGTAGTCGCTTGATGTCTTGTGACAGATATTCTAAAGAACAATCAATTTAATAAGAAAAAAAAAACAAAATTCAATCAATCGGCTCGTCTTACTCAAAGATAGAACAAAACAAAGTACGAACACATGTTGCTACATGAACTAATTTATGGATGGCTAAACATTTAGGACGACACAATTTCCTTTTCACCCGTTACCGTTTCTGGTTGCTGTTGACGCTGTTCATGAAATGCAAAAGCTCTGTCTTCTATAACCAAAGTTGAGAATAAAAATTGAACAATAAAGCCGACATTACGGAGCTACACTCGAGAGGAGAAAAGCTGGTTCCACTGAAGCCGTTGTATAAAACACTCCGAAAGTGATGATTAGGTCCATTCATTAGGGATATCCCAAATACGAAGCACAAAGTCTAGACTGAATTTACAGAATCCGAAGGCTCATAAGTGGTCGTTCACAAATGACGTCACGCTTGCTTTAAAAAATGAGTATCCATAAAAAGGTCATAATTCGTTCAATACAACAAATTTTGTTTATAGGACTCTGGCTACCCCCCCCCCCCCAAATAGGGGGTGTGTTTGGAGTAGGTAGGGGGTAGCCGGAGTACTATAAGCAAAATTTTTGACCAGTTGGGAGTTATGAACTTTATGGATTTTATAGCAAGCGTGACGTCATTTATGAACAGCCCCTAATCTAGATAATTCTGGTAGCATCCCTAAAGTACCTACACAAAAAATGGCACCCTCCCCGCTCGTATGCAATATTATGCAAAAAATGATGAAATGTATGGAACGTGTCATTCTCACCTCTCCCTTAGGAAGCAGAGCAGTGCAGAAGGACCATAGGAGTAGGTCGCACAGTTCTAGGAATGAAAAGACCTAACTGTAGTTTTCACTATTTTGGCCTATGCCAACTATGTGGTGGTCGAGGCTCGAAAGAAAGAGCGGAACGAGATTCAAAAGCTAGAATGCATCTATATTACTGGAGCTATGAAATCGACATCTGCGATGTTAGAAATTGTAATCAATCACTCGTGCACTGAAATCACTTACAATATGAATTTAAATGAATAATCAAGAAGACTGATCATAGAATGCAACGATTTGTGTATAAAAGGAACGAAATTATGAGAATAAATGTCATTCAGAACGAGGAGTTCACGGGGACAACATCCCCAAGCGAATCGTTTTCTTTGTAGAAAAGTGTTCAACAACTAGCGCTTGCAGGCTGGGGTGAATAACCCACTAGTAGTTGAGCATGAGAAGATATAGAGCGTAGAAGTTGTAACAACCACTACATCGGCTATTGAGACGCTCATTGATTTACGAAGCTTTGGTCACGGGGGTTGTCGCATAACGATCTCCGGACTCCGAACTTCATTTCAGGACATAGGAAAATCAACGCGGTGCCTATAGGGACCGAATGAAACCGGAGACATACTCGTGAGACGCTTTGAAGTCTTTGTACCCAGCAGGTTAGAATAGCTGGAAGACCGGTCAAGCTGCTATCAGGTGAAGGAATCTTGAGCTTCACCAACGGTTCTAAAACTGCAGAGGACGCGGAAGCCGGAGTACTCTCAATGGAACCATCGGTGGACAGATTGTACCACCTTGGAAGATTTGTCGATGTCTTTCAGGCTTATAGTTTAGCTGTACTAATGGGAGTGGAGGAGGCAGTCTCGGCAGAGGTATGTAGGGAAAATTTTACAGTCTGCTCTGACAGTGAAGCGATGATTAGGGCGCTCGTACCACCAGTCGTGACATCCAAGCTAATAAAAGAGTTGAAGGAAACCCTGAACCAGATGGGACTGAGAAATCGTGTAACGCTGGTCTGGGTTCCCGGATACTCTGGCGTGGAGGGTAACGAGAGAACAAATGAGCTGACGAGAAAGGGCTCGGCGACAACAAGTTGCGGGCCGTAGCCTCTTATGTCCATACCACACTCGGCGTGTGTGAAAGCCGTGAAGAGTTGGATGAGGTGGGAATTCGCTAACTATTGGAGTACCCATGATAAAGGAATGTACACGAAGCGTTTCTTCCCGGCGCCCGATGGGAGATGGGCTGGAGAATTGCTAAACATGGATAGGGGACGCATCAAGATGGTGGTGGGTGCGATCACCGGGTACTGTGGATTAAGAAAACATCTGGTTAAAATGGGACTCTCTAATGGTTCCAACTGCACCTGCGGTCTCGGTGAGGAGACGGCCCTTCATGATATATGTCCGAAGTTCTCTTTATTGAGGATTAGGATTCTAGGAAGTCATGTGGTCCAGCCCGCAACCGTGACCAACATGGCGCCTGTCGGTCTGGATAGATTCCTAACTAATGTACTAATACTACTGTGAGTTTTGTGCGACACACAGCGGACTTAGGACTATGATATGTATATAGACGACGATATGTTTGTACATAGACGGCAGTATGTTTCTATATAGACGACGATATGTATCTAGACGATGGAATGTGTATATAGGCACTTAAACTCTTTGATCAGCTTGAAAGTGGGTTCTCATCGTAACTACCGATATACGATGATCCCCCAGTCGAAAATTTCCCCCAAATTCGATTCCCACACCATCCAGCCTTTCAGGATGGTACGAGAGTCGAACCCGGGTCACTTAGTACACGTAGCCACTACTCTACCGCTACGCTACGGCACGAGGTGAACGGATGAACGGGTAACGAAATAAACCATTGAAATAGGTATAAGAAAGTAGCGATAGGTTATTGACAAAAAATCAAGTTTCGCTGGGGTGGCCTCTCGAAAATCTCGCTGAAGAAAACTCCCAGAGGTCTCGCTGGAAGGAACTTCCCGAAGTCTCTCTGGAGAGTCCTCCCAGAAGTCTCGCTGGAGAAGGGTGAAAACATAAAGTAGCTATCGCTACGTAACAAAGGATCGCTAGATCTGTGTTTCATGGACTTATAAACGTCCGACACAAACTGATAAATCAGGTAGTCACTATGAGCCAAAATTTGAAAATTTGTGCCAAAAGTGCTTTAGTGAATTATAAGTTAGATGAATTTTCTAATTTTTTTCTGAAGTTTACTTTCAAAAACATTATTTTGACGTTGTATTTAATTTTTACAAAGAACGATGGGCGAATCCAGCAGTAAATTTAAAAATGTGAACTTCATTTTGCTTATAATTCACTCATGTAATTTTGACACACGTTTTGAAATTGTGGCCCATAGTGCATAGGGCTGCTGTGCCATTAAGCATCGATAACATGAAGAGGCACCTGTTTTGGTTGCAACGTAGTGGCTGAAGTGTTAACCGGTCAGAAATTTCTTTTCCAAACTACTACTTCCGGAGGGAATTCCAAGCATAGGACGTGAAGAGTTCCTGTAATAAAATAGCGGTTTTAGGTCACAGAAAAGCGCCATCTTTTGACCTCTTGAGTGTAAATAAATGGCTGAAACAACTTAAGCGTTGAACAAAAAACTGATGATTTGACTTCACTCCGCTGAGATAGAGCTCAGATGTAAAATAGAACTTTCTGAGAAATACGAGCATTCTACCCCAGTAAAAAAGTGTCTTCCAATCATCTCTCTGACACATTGATTTAGTAGCTACCATACCTGCAGTTCTGAAATCTTCTTGTACTTTATAGAAATCGGACAATTCACGTGCCGAACAAAGTGGAGTGTCAACTTGTATCGTTTCATTGAATTTGGAGTAATCAATTTCGTATCCTTGTCGTTCCTTGTTATATCCCACCACTGGGTCAAATCGGTGACCCCACAAAATTTCCATATTCAAATAACTGGTTCGTGCTTGAGTGGTTTGACCAGTTGACTCTACGGTACCCTCCAGCAACACAACAATTTCAAATTTCTCTTGTAACATATCCGTCGCCGACATGTTATAGAAAGGTGAATCGGCGTTAATGACATGCACAATTACCATCGGCCATATAAAGAACAGATCTGACGAAGATCCATCCGTGCCGATTTCTAATTCTGTCTGATATTGCGTCAACATTTCACCTTCCTTTGTTTGTTGATTTCGTATCAATTGCGCTCGAATACTTGCACCGATGATGTGACTCTTTCGCATGTCACCAACACGGAACATTAGCGCCAGTTCGCCATCTCTTTGACAAATTACAGCGTTTTTCGAAAATAAAAGTGTTTGCGTACGTTGCTTGGGTCGGGTCATTTTTGCAAATACAATTCCCACCATGAACGCTTGTACCATGACACCGTAAATGGATTGGAAACACATCATGAAAATAGCCTCGGGACATTCTTCAGTCGTTGTACGTACACCATACCCAATGGTGTGTTGAGTTTCGATTGAAAACAGGAAGCATGAAGTAAATGTGACAATGTTGAACACACACGGCGTCCAACCACTTTCAGCTAGAAATGAAAAGTTTCTCTGTGAAAAGCGTGGAAATTTTTATTTTTAGGTTTGTAAAACCTTGGTTTGGGGGTAAATGCATTTCCTCTAAGTCACCATGCGTGAAAGCTATCAACCACCAAATAACGGCGAAAGCTAACCATGACAGGAAAAAGCTCAGTGCGAATACCAATAGCGTCCAGCGCCATTGAGAATCGACTAGCGTTGTGAAAATGTCTTGCAGGAAGCGGATTCTACGTTGTGCTATTTTTTTCTGGATGACATTGCAATCGCCGTTTTTCAAAACCGCCCGTCTGCGAATTTTGCGTGTACTTCCAGGACGATACCCACGGCTTCTAGGAAAATTCATTTATTATTTTTCAAATATAAATTCGGGTGTTTGTAAAGTCAGTGAAAGAAAATAGAGAGAAATTTAAGTTACAGGTCGTCCAATTCTGATTGATGTTCATCGTCGGTTATTATATGTTGCTTCCCAATGTAAAATCTCATTATGATTCCGTGTAAACATTATCGAAAGAGTGGACTGCAATGTTGCTACAACATTTTGTGTATTTGTGTAAGCAAATTAGATTCGATTTAATTGGTTCATTCGACAAATAAGAAGACAAATAGTTGTTTAATTTAATTGTTAAAAGGAAAATATTGCTAATTGCACCAAATAAACTCAACTTGACTGCGGTGACATCACTTTTACTCAAAAACATAAAAAAATGAAAGAGACTTTTCTGTTCGAAATAGATAAGAAGTGCTAATTTAAGGTGTACAACACAAATACGTCATATAATTCTGCAGTGCCGTCAGTTGTTTTTCCAATGAAAGAAAAAGGACGGAAAAAAAGCAAACGAAGGAAATAGTAATTTTTCTACCGAGGTAGGTATGAAGGTATTTCCTCACACGAGCATGTCGAGTTTGGCAACACATCGCATACCTACAGCGGTAGAAGCAGCGACTGGAAAACCCCTCACCAATAATCACTTGTTATTTGGAGTGCGGGGGAGGTCAAAACAAACAAATTTGTTTTTTCTTTTTTTTTTGCATTTTTTGGGTAATGTTGGGAGGAGCAGAGAAGGGCTAGATGAGTAGTGAAAGGCGATGGATGAGTGACTTAAGAGCGGAGATTGCCATGAAAATATATTGAGCGCTCTAAAGAGCCACATTAAGCAAATTGGGCGCTTGAAAGAGCCCACATTAAGCGAATTTGGCGCTATAAATATCGATATTGCAAGTAGTGTCGAGGCTGCTTACGTGTAACCAATTGGCCTTTCTTCGTACTGGGATGGAGACGTCTCAGTTCGTTACTACCGAAGTATTTACCGACCCTACACCCTTCTCAGTACCATTATAACAAAGTAAGTATAATCTGTTACTTATTTGTCATTGATCTTTTGCAACTCTTCCTGCAATGCCTGAGAGTGCACTGAAAGGCACTGAAAGGGGTTAGGAGTCGGTAGTGACGAGCCGCGGGGTCTCCACCCCATTAAGAAGAAAAGGCCCTTTTTAATGCCAAAATTGATGTCCAGACACGTCCGAAAAAGGGATAAAATTTGTCTTTCGAAAATGAAAAAAAAATCAAAAATTCAAGGATTTTTCGATTTTTTTTGAAAATCCTCAAGAATTTTTCGAATTTTATTTTTTGAAAATTCGAAATTTTACTAGATTGCATCTAACTGCGGAATTTCAACAATACGAACGCTACTGACATGAACTTTCCAAAATTGTGTTTGTTTAAAAAAAAGTAAGATAAGATTAGAGTTTGAGTTCTTTGATAGAATTAAAAATGTTTCTTATCGAAAAGAGTGCTTTACAGAGTTGTGCTAGCTTCTTGAATACAAGTAGTTCCATTTACGATGAACTAGGTGTGGAAGCTAGTAGGATTTAGAATGCCGGTTCGCCCCTTCAATGTGTTTTACTGGCGGGCATCGTTGGACCACATGCTTAACGTGATTTCCAAACCACGCCTAGCGCCTATCATTTTACTATTAGGATTTCTTCTGGTGCTAATTATAGCATACGAAAACCTCCTAAAAGGTAAAGTGTGACGCAGTCCTTAATAAGCAAAATAAATGATATCGCATATAAAGGTAAAATATTTCTCAGAAAAACATTTCCTACAAAAACAAATTTTTACCGAAAAAAAAAATTTTTCCGAAAAAAAATTTTTCTCCAAAAATATTTTCTCCGTGCAAAGAAACAGTTGGGTTCAAGAACAACAATTTTTTGTCGGAGAAAATTTTTTTGGAAAAATGTTTTCTCGAAAAATATTGTTGCCGAAAACAATTTGCTCTCCTCCGAAAAAAAGTTTACCCCAAAAAATTTTAACTGAAAAAAAATTTTCCGAAAAAAATTTTCTTCGAAAAAAAAAAATAGTTTTCTCTGACAAAATTTTTTCGCACCAATCTCTATAACTTTCCCTAAGAAACCAACTGTCTAGCTATTCTAATTCAAAAGGTAGCAAAAAATACAAAATGGCGTCTTTTTGACAGCTGCCCGCCATTTTCTTAAGAACGCAAAAAAATTCTACTTACCAATCTCTACAACTTTTCCGGAAAAATCAACTGTCTAGTGTCTAGGCATTCTAATTCAGAAGATGGCGTTTTTGAGTATTCACAAAATCCAATATTGCGCCGCTTTGACAGCTGGCAGACATTTTCTTAAGATCCCAAAAAATTCTCCTGATCAAACTCTATAACCGTTTCAAAGAAACCATCTCTCTAAGTATTCTCATTCCGGAGCTAAAATTAGAAAACTCCGAGCATCACCTGAAAAACCGTCAAAATTGACCACTTTTCCACATATCACGGCTTTTCCAGAATTTTCCCGGAAAAGCGGCCTATGAAATTTTTCATTTGGAGCCGAGACTCACGTTCAGTGAAAATTTGAGGAAGATCGGCTGACTGGTAATCGAGATCGAAAATTATTAATAGATTGATCCCAACAAAAACCTTTTAAAAGGCAAAGTGTGACGCAGTCCCTAATGTCTACTTCCAAAATAATGATATCAGTGGAGGTGACGCTTGCGCTGAAGATACGCATACATTTCCTTGACGACAACGTTACCCTGTGTTCAAAAATTCGCGTCACAAATGCCAGACCCGCCAGCGTAATAATTTTTCAACACTTTCAGTTTTCACACGCAAAAATTTAAAACTCAAAACAATCTTCGCAAAAAGACACGAATGTTAAATTTTTGCAGCGTAAAAACTGAAAG
>CM055405.1:17203655-17225618 GCA_029228625.1 Pseudolycoriella hygida | reverse complement strand
AAACTTTGAACACAAGGTTCCATTCAAACGAACTTCTGCGTATTTTCTGCGATAGCGTCACCTCAAGCGATATCATTAATTTTGGAAGCGGACTTACGGACTGCGTCACACTCTACCTTTGAAAAGGTTTTTGTTGTGATATAATACACCACTCGGAGATACTTTTGTACCTCTCCCTTGTAGTGTAAATAACTATTCATTACTTTTACGTTTTGAAAAAATTCGGGAAAATTGGGAAAATATTTTCCCAAAAATAGACCTTGCCCCTACGCCATTACCCTCCTCGTGCGTTCGCCGGAATATTTTGACTGAGGTTAGTAAAAATTGTACTCGAAAATAATACACAGAGAGGCGAAATAATTTAAATTAGATCTTCAAATCTAGGGACTGACATGATTTTCAGAGGTGCTTATCTTCTTGCTACATCCACACGTAACTTCCGTGAGTGAGTTAAAAAATGACAATGGACAAATTTTTTAAAAAAAGATGGCACATCTGGACTAATGCTACATCTCTATTGATGTTACATATTCGCTAATATTTCGTCTAGCATCAGTTTTCATCAGACAAAATAGACCGTGTCTTGTCACCGAACCTCAAGTGGTGACATCTATGTTTTTTTCATAGTTGAATTAACGTCTCAACATAGAACTGCTCCTTTTTATCTTTCATAGCTGAATACGGACAAACATAAAACTAATGCGACAATCTATTCTATAAGCTGTTTTTATCCAGCAACGCCATCATTATTCCATTGATAAATACGGTTCAGTAGAAAACAAATGAATCCATTTTTCTACATCTTACAGAAACGAACTTTTTTAAAATGTGTCATGAGCGTGACATTTCTGAAAATTCCATTGTTAGTACAATGAAATGTTAACACGGTGATACATTTCATAAGTTCGTTTCTGTGCACCATTTCAGAAAAGATTTCGGATGTTCTATTACACTTGAGACGTTAATGATATAAGATGTAGCTATGTCACCTAGCTTTCATCTCAGATCAATATCTCCTGAACATGCAATAGCTCAGATGTATACAATCTACAAACATCTTATTTTGTCGACTGCCATGTTGTAAGTCATTCACTCACTCACTTGTTCCATTCAGTATTTTCACATCTGCAGAGTTCATCTACCTACACATTTTTTATTTTCGAATGCAAACCCTTTCTTCACAAACCCTCTCTTCACAAACTTGGTGTTGTATTGAAATTTATAGAAGGTTTGTATGGCTGCGCCTCTTACAGCCATCAACAGTTGTTTTCAGATTCAGCGTTCGCTTGTAAACGTCTCTTGATTCATTGATTTTGATTTAACATGTAATTTAGTGGAGTACACGACACTAGACGATCAAAATATACCAGCCAAACACTTACAAGACAACATTTTTATTTCAAGGCACCCATAAGTCTGTTTGTAAGAAATCTAAATTGCATTCTCTACATGTCACACTTATTTAATATATCGTCGTTCACATATCCGTCATTTCATCCGAAATTGTATTTATTATATTAATGTATGGCTTGTAAATGAACACAATAAGAGAGTCACTGACATCTTTTCACCCAGCTTACAATAATTCTAATGATTTTCATTAACCAATTTACTTTAATTAAAAAAAATCATTATCTAACCGACTCGACTGTTGCGATGATAATTTTTGCTCAAGAATATCTTACTGGCCGACCTATTCGGGAATCCTTAGAAATTTTGCTCTCGCATTTGTATAATTATTATTTTGATTCGATAAGAAAGTTAAAAAGTTAATTTATTTTTACTTCATAACTTTTTTTTTCAACGATTTGATTATATACGTTTCGTCTAGTTTCTAATTATTCGATATTCGTCGTTTTGATTTACATTCGAAAATAAAGATGCACACACCGAGAAGCTCATATTTCTATGGTTGTTTGTTTAGCGCGACTTGCACTTCACTACTGATGACTATAATAAAATTTGAGATGACTTCGTTGGGTCACATGTCACATGTACGGTTAGTAAAATTTGTTTAAACACAAACAGTCGTACATAATGATGAAAACGCTTGTATTGTTGAATGAACATAAATGCTTAGTGAATGGACTATAATATAGATAAATGACGTTTACGTTCAAGTTGTCAGCGGTGTGAAATCTTTAATTTTTTAGCTTTTCATTTATACAAAGCGCTTTGAAAGCGCTTCTGATTCTTGTGCGATATATGCGTAAATTACGTAAGTTTCCAAGCGATCGCTACGCAACTTTCTTGGCGATCTTGTGTTAGACCATATGTAGGTAAGTATATCATTTACCTTTATAATGGAGTAGATTCGACGTAACCTAGCATAGGGAGGAAATATGGAAAAGTTGAAAAGTCGTATTTGGTCTGAGATAAGACATGATCACTTGAGTTCTACTTAAAATTTACTAAAAATAGTTTACCAGAGATTTTCCCAAAAGGCATCTCTCACTGAAAAATGAAACGTTGAGTGATCAGTTTCTGGTGTCAAATTTTGTGATTAGACGACAGAGGCCCCGTTAAAAGCGTAAGAGTATTATGAAATATTACAATTTATAAACGCAAAATAGAATAAAAGTACCGGTTACGAGTCTGTTTAGAAATGGCTTTTGTTACGAGCCTCTTTTATCTTTTCCGTTTTTAACTTAGGCCGACTTTGGCCAAATCTGAGTCAAATTAGGGCAAATTTTAGTCAAATTAAGACAAATGTTAGTCAATTAGGCCAAATTTTAGTCAAATTTGAGTTACATTAGACCAAATTTGAGTTAAATTAGGTCATATTCGACTCAATTTTTGTCAAAATGTCAAATTAGGCAAAATCTAAATAAAATTAAGGCAAATCGAAGTTAAATCTGAGTAAATCAATGTTGAATTTGGCAAAATTTGGTAAAATAAGAGTCGAATCTGAGTTAAAAAGGCTATAAGGCTATAAAGAGTGTCCTTGACGCAAGTGCTCTACAACGTGATCTTAACACATTCTTACAGTGGTGTGAAGTCAATCAGCTCTATTTGAATGTTAAGAAATGTAATGTTGTCTCATTCACTCGTAAGCAAACGAAAGTTGAGTTCGGTTATTCCATTGGGGAAGTTCTACTTACACGTTTACGAGTGGTCAAAGATTTGGGAGTTCTAATGGACGAGAAACTAACGTTCGGTAAACATGTAGAATATCTCATTTCGAAGTCTTACTCAATGCTAGGATTCGTCACACGAGCTTCCAAGCAGTTTAAGGTGTCAGGACCTTGAAAAGTCTGTATTTCGCCTATGTGCGTTCCTACCTGGAGTATGCGTCTGTTGTTTGGCACCCGTATCAGGACACTTTTGTGGACAGGATTGAGTCGATACAAAAGAAGTTTCTGATATTTGCGCTTAGGAAGACGGTGAGACGCGATGCAAACCACAAGCTCCCTCTCTATATTGACAGGTGCAATTCGTTCAATATCGATTCCTTAGCCAGACGTAGAACTAATGCTTGTGCATTTTTCGCCTCTGATCTTCTTAACGGTAATATTGACGCGTGTTCTATTGCTAAGAAAATCACTCTGAATCCTCATCTCATGAATGCTGATGATTTTCTGAATATGTCCCAGATTGCCATTCGAAGACTCCGGAGATTTCAGGATGTCCTTCTATAGGTTAGTTCATGTGGTTTGACTCGTTTCAGCCTCCTTACTTCGTCGGTTATATTCAACAACTGGATAGCTTCCACATTGGTGCGATTAAGTAGCCTTTTTTCGTGTTTAATGGCATTAGCACGAATTACTTCTTCTACCCATTCGATTTTTAGGTCTTTATGTAATTCCTTGTTTGTAATCATGCGAAGGAAAATATTTTGGTTTGTAGTTCGGAGCCGTGCATCCAGATTGGTTTGAAGATGGATTTATAGATCAATCTTTTAGAGTAGAGGCTCAGTTTGGGGTGATAACCGATGTCTCGTTTTATGCTTCATTTGTTGTTTTTTCAGTCTCACGTGAGGTTTCCAGTTACATTTGCTGTCCAAATGTAGGCGTAGATATTCTGCTGACTCTGCTTGCGGAACGTGATTTCCATTCAGTAATATTTGGTGGTTGATAACGTGACGCAACGTAAAAGTGATGTTATTGGATTTACCCTCGTTGAGAATTATCTTCCAGTCTCTAGTCCACTTGTTTATTTTGTCCAAGGATAGCTGCAATTTGTTGATTGCTTTGTGCTGATACTTCTAGTGGTCAGAATCGCTGTATCATCAGCAAAGGTGCCAATGAGTACATTATCTGAAACTGGTATGTCTGCTGTGTAGATTATGTATAGGAGCGGGGCAAGTACACTTCCTTGGGGTACTCCTGCTTGGATTGAGTAGTTCCTGGAGTAGGTTTCTTGTCCTTTTACTCTGAATTTCCTGTTGTATAAGTAGGATTCAAGTAGTTGACAGTAGTTAGCAGGGAGGATTCTGCTCAGCTTGTAAATGAGTCCTTCATGCTACACTTCGTCGAAAGCTTGTGAAACATAAAGGAAGGCCGCTTCGCAGTATTCCTCTTTTTCAAATGCTCGTTCTATTACCGTTGTCAATCGGTGAACTTGTTGCACAGTTGAGTGTTTATTTCTGAATCCAAATTGGAAGTCTGGGATGTGTACCATTTTTTCCAAACGTTTAATAAGAAGTCTCTCAAAAATGGTTTAGATTGTTGGTAGGAGTGAGATGGGCCTGTATGAATCCACTTTTACAGGTGGCTTGTCTGGTTTATTTATCATAATTACTTGCGCAATTTTAAAGCACTTTGGAACGTCTTTTAATTTCAGGCAGGCATTGAACAGATATGTGAGCATGTATATAGTTTTCTTCGGTAGTTCTTTGAAGACTCCAGGTGCGATTTCATCAATTCCTGGGGCCTTTTTTGCGTTGAGTTTTTTGTCAATTTCCCTGGTAATTTGATACGGCGTAAACTTTTTGATCTTTGCGTCAGGTTGGTAGTTTGGTGTTGTGTCCACATTCGACTGAATGTCATCGTGCGGTGTGAACACCTTAGCGAGGTGTTTAGCTAAGAACTCCGTTTTATCCACTTTCCATTGGAATTTTTGATCGGTGGAACTTGGGTGAGCGGTCCTTAGAATCTTCTCGTTGCTTTCCAGCTTTTCCAGCCTGTTCATAGGCTCTGACAATTCTGTTGGCTTTGTTGCTAGCATTATTGAAGTCCTTTTTGTCGTTTAAATTTCTAGTTCGATGCCACAATCTACGGGACTTTCTTCTTTCCTTAATTAGATCTCTTATTTCTAGTGGATAATTTATTGTGTTAGTAGGTTTGTCTTTTGGTACAGGAGTGGCTTGTTTCGCAGCTTCTTGGAGTAAGGCAATGAATTCCTCGGTATGTAAGTCAAGTTCATATTCATTTTTTAGGCTAACCTTTAGGTTGATTGACTCTTCTATTTTCTTGCTAAATTGTTCCCAGTCGATGTATTTGGTAGTGAGATTATGCTTTTTTTCTATAGAATGACTGAAGCGTTCAAAGATAACAGAACTGGTGTATGATCGGATGTAAGATCTATAAAATTTTCTGTTTCCATGTTGTTTGAGGCGATACTAGTACAAATCTGACAAAATTTGAGCAAAATTTTGTGTAACTCTCTAGAAATTACCAACATTAAGTTTGATTCAAATTTGTTTAAAATTTGACTCAAGTTTGACCGCTACTTTCTTATACCATTGCAATGGTTTATTATTTTACTTGATCCTCTGTCAATAATCTATCGCTACTTTTCCCATACTTTACCATACCCATTTTTTGGGATGCCAACGAAACCGGTCTACAAAAAAATCTTATAGACCGTAGGTGTCGGAAATTGCTATGAAAGATTTTTTTTATCGCATGTAAAGGTGGCGCAAATTCATTTTCTGAAAATTTGCAAGTTGGCCTGTTTCGGCCCATTCTGAGCCCAGTACCAACGTCTCGACGAGACTTCTTTCATATGTTTAATGTTTTTTTCACTCACTTGGATTCAAACTATTATGCTAAAGAGAAATTACTAAAAAAAAAATTATGGTCTGGCTGTGGCATTCGTTCAAAGTTCCCAACTGCTGGTTCCCACAAAAACTACCGCCACAGCCCGAAAATATTTGCAGAAAGTTCTCAAAGAATAACGCAGCTGTGGCGGTAGTTGTTGTGGGAACTCCAGCATAAAACCAAATCTCCATGACCTCTTTCTCAATTTTAGATAAAGCGCTTTTACTATCTGGGAGTAAATACAGCAAGTACCATAAAATGTAAAAGTAAGGCACTTGAAAGCTTTTGCACCCTCACACCGTATGAATCGTAATACAAAACGACATTTGTGTTCGGGATACGAAATAACATTACCGTTGATCTTTGTCTGTGTTGCAAATTACAATAGCACTAAGGGGTGAACACATTTTTGTAATAAACCGAGATACAAGGTGACTCTTAAAAATTCATGAAAAATGAGGCAATGGATTCTATCGCTTATAATTCCAACGTTGGTTGACTTTTTTAAAAACTTTTTTTGTGTTTCTAAGTCTACATTAAAGTAGCTATACCCATGTCAACGGTTTATTTTAGATTTACAGAATATCCACATATTTCTCAGAATTCCATTGTTTGAACAACGGAATTGTATTACCTGCAAAAAAACATAAAAGATCGAAGCTGTAAAAAGTTTAAATTCGAATTCTTATAATCAGCGAAATTTCCATCTTTTGTTGAATCGGAAAATCTGTTAGCTCCGGATTCGGAATGTTACGAACGTGGTGACTTGAATTGAATTATGCTTAGTTATCAGAATAAATTTATGAAAAAATCAGCGTTATGTGAGATAAAGCACATCACACCATTTATTTGCAAATCGACAAAACTGAAAAGTTTGGACATGCATAGTAGATAGAACACTCGCAGGTGTAAAGGTAAATGGCAATTAAAACGTAGATGAAACGAACGGTTAAACAATTGAAAAAACTTCCTCTTTCCTCTAATAAAATTTCATTGTCAAACATCAATAAATCACCAGAAAAGATCACTCATAACAATGTACTGCACATACCGTAAATGCGAGTGGGTAATGTCAAGTAAACTACAGAATTTTCAATTTAGATATTTGATATTGTTCTGTGAATGTATTAAAAACTATTCTCGAATTAATGGTTGTTATGTGGATTGCGAAGCTTGCATGTTTGTATATTTTGCCTGCACTTAAGTAAAGTAGGAGCCGATTGGAAAATTACTCTATCGTCAAATGGGTCCATTAATGAAATTATTTTTACGGGAAATTTGTAATTATTTGTTTCGTTAAAATTGACGTTGAGGCGGTAATTTTTAAAGTCTCGAAGCACATCTAATAAGACCGAAAAAATGCTCTTTACGCAATTGCATCAATTCACCGCACGCGATAGATAATACCATAAATTAAAACATAAACATCAAACGTCAAATCAAAGAAGAACATTAACATTAGAACAAAACATGCAATTGACTTAGGCAACTTAACTCATTCCTTTCCTTTGCTACACAACGCCCACACCGACACTTCGCCAACCGACAGTTGCTAATTGGTTTTGCGTAACTATGTGGAATCCATCTCATCCGTTTTAGAGAGCCTAAGAGCGTTTCGTTTGCTTTTGAGTCAATAAATAACGTTGGGAGAAGGATTCAGTAAAATTCGATGAGTTTGGACAAGGCGTAATAAAGCACAACGTATGAAGTCTGAAAACTTTTTAGACAGCGACACCTCTGATAGGGCTTTGCTTTATGGAAAATTCCAGTTGTTCTGTGATCGAGCTAAATTTTTGTCAATGGTCCTCGTACTGCCTTACAACGCATAAAAAACTTAGCGAGGAGAATTTGTGAGAGAAAATATATGAAAACGTCGTTAAGTTTTTTATGTGTTGTAGGGCAGCGTAGACCTTTAGACATTCCTTACAAACACTGTTTTTAACGGTTGGTCAGAGAAATGATAAGTAGTTACGCCTGAGCGAGGCAGAACACACATCTGCCCTAATTTGCATAAGAAACTTAGTGTGAAAGAGACAAACAATTTTGTATTGACTTTTGCATGGATTTTTTTTCTCTCTTTCGCACTAAGTTTCTTATGCAAATTACGGCAGACATGTGAATGACAGCTGAGTCAGCTGAGTTGTATGGGAGAGGATGGTACCAATTTCGTACATAATTCTCTCACATTCTCTCCCATACAAACCAACTGTCATTTACATGTGTGTTCTAACTTGGCACAATCTGCGGATAGTGTATAGTTTCATTAAACAAAACAGCAAGCTAAAATGTATCTATGTTTTGTATGTTTATTCGCATTTAATTACATTTTCCTTCTCGTACTTGACTACTCATATTGGTGCCCAGAATTCCAATTAAAATAATTGGTATTTAGCAGATCTCTGCATTAGTTTCCGCATCTGAAGTTCATTTCAAGAAAATTTTTTTCTTAATTTTCAAAAGTTCAATGTGATAAATCATTTTCTTTTTACCTGGCCACTTCTTGATTTGTAGGTCTCAACAATGCTGGGACTAAATGCTGATTAACGACGCCATCTACAATTGGCTGAATAGCTGGAGGGATTGTTCTTTGTCTGGATAAAACCCATGCGGTTTCTAGCAATCAAAATAGTTCTTTAGGTTAGTTTGCATATTTGATGCCGAGTTTTAAGATTGCGATAACAGTCTATCTAGTGTGAAGTCCAACTGAATAGAGTGGTGCATCAAGTTATCTCTTCGTTTAATGAATCTGTTTGTGACAGTAAATTTCGTCATTGCTTGTAAACGCGATATTATAATGTAGGTGAAGTTTGTGAAGCAAGGCGAGTAAAGTCTTCACACTAGTCAAAATTCAAAAACAACTCTATACTTCACTTTACATGTCAGCGATAGCGGGTCATAAACGTCTTTCCAGAGTTTAAAAATGTGTAGTTATCCGCTTTACCGCACACTATTAGTGAGAACACAAATTTCATGTGATTGTGTTGGTGAAATACTTAAAAAAACAAGTCGGCGAGGGGTAAACGACTCTCATATCTGAATATGTTGAATCTAACGTAAAATTTAGTGAAAATCACGAAAAAATCGTAGGGAGCCGTTTGCCCCTTGCAATTCGATGACAATGGAAACTTAAATTTCCTCTTATAATTAACGGGGAGTGCTCGACTTCAACTTTCGCATGCTAACAAAGTTAGAGAAAAGGGTGCAGAGAGAGAATTTACCCTCTAAGGTTTTTAGGCCTTACAGATTTTTCCACACACGACAACGATTCCTAGAGAATTTCATCTATCACACTCGATGCACACCACTCACTCGTTTTTCACTAGCACTCACGGGCCGAACACAACTCGCATATTTCGAATTTCGGTTATAAAATTCTATTCATTGAATTTATTTACCTGAAGAATGAGTAGCATTGAGATTTTGACAGAACCACACAACGGAGAAATTAACGAAATCAGTTTCAAGAATCCAATAGTTAGATGTTGTTGGAGGGCCACCGAATGATAAACTTAACATGCCACGCAGTGGGTTTTCGTCGGGGAATGAAACAACAGATTGTCCATTGATTTGAATTGGTTGAGGTCCCACAAGCATGTTATATTGAACGCTAAATGCGATTGCTGATGTCATTGTATACATCGAAACTGTACAGTCTCCTTCTGTTTGAGTTTCAGTGTCATAGCGGGAGATTTCGTACCATCTTCCAGAATATTGTATTGGGATAAATGGTGTTTGAAACGAATGATTCGGACACTGACGAGGGAAAACAACCTGGCCGTTGACACTGGCTAGGAGCACTGCGAGCACCGATAAAAACACTGGTTTATCCATTTCCTTTTTTGTTTTTTCGCGAGTTAATAACACGTTATTCGCTATTCCGTACAGTGTGACTGTGGCTGAATTGGTCTAAGCAATGATTATATAGTCGTAATCATATCGCCGAGGAAGTTTTCTATCTTATCAGAGAACGTGCTATTTCTCGGGTAACAAAATTGTTTTGCTATCGTGAGAGTGTCTACTCGCATATCCCGAGTGGCATTGGAAATTCACAAAATTAATCGTAACGACTCACGATTGATAAAGCTATATCGAACGAGTCATCTAATGTGAGCTGAAGTGGTCTAAAAAAAGGAAAAACGTGTGGTGGCAACAGATTCTGTGAGTCAGGGCATATTTTTGAGAAGTATAAATTTTTAAGATTTTCTTTTATTAAGTAGCGATAGCTACTTTAAGTTTCCACCCATCCTGTGCGTCTGTCCGTCTGTGTACGTTTACCGCGGAATCGCCGATGATGCACTGTGGAATCACCAATTTTTCACCGGGGAACCACAGATGATTCACCGATGATTCACAGGAGAATCAATGATGATTCATCAACGAATCACTGATGATTCACCAATGACTCACTGATGATTCACCAATGAATCACTAATGATTCACCAATGAATCACTAATGATTCACCAATGAATCACTAATGATTCACCAATGAATTACTAATGATTCACCAATGAATCACTAACGATTCACCAATGAATCACTAATGATTCACCAATGAATCACTAATGATTCACCAATGAATTACTAATGATTCACCAATGAATCACTAATGATTCACCAATGAATCACTAATGATTCACCAATGAATCACTAATGATTCACCAATGAATCACCGTGGAATCATCCATGATTAGGTCATAGGAGATATGTCATTGATGATTGGAATTTGAGTACAGTCGATCGCTACTTTAGTATACCCATTCCAATGGTTTATTGACTGTTTCTGAGATGGTCGTTGGAAGGCAATGTCAAAATTTCTCTCCGGTAAAACAGTCAATAGAGTGTTAAAAAAGAACGTTTTCATATGTGTCAAATAGAATAGATATTTGAAAACCGAATTTATGTAGAAAAAACACGTTGGGCCCTAGTAGAGAATCAGTATTAAGGCCCTAGATGACTCCAAATGCTCAAAATGAGTATCTTCCATAAAATGTCAGGCATGCCCAGGCCTTTCTAACAAAAAAAAAATTATGAAAACCGGAAAAGATTTACTCGAGTTACTACAAAAGACCAAAAACCACTTAAACGGCTTTAGCTCGGCGGCTCTTGTTCCGACAGTGCCCAAATTCAATCCCATAAAAGTCTTTTGAATTATCTTTCAGGAAAAAAAATTCGAAAGTCGGTTGAGTTTTACTCAAGCTATCGCCGCGATGACGAACGGACGGACATTCCTTTTATTGTTGATTCGTCATCTAAGTACCATCATCGAGCCTCCCGGGTCAAAATTTGGGTGGTTACAATCGTCTAAACAACAAAAACATTGGATACACATAAAAGCACCAAAAGTAAGGTAAGCAATTATTTACTCTCACAACAGGGCAAATTTTACACAAAACTAATTGTACTAACACTTTTCTCATTCATAATTCGGTTGGAGCTAGAATTGTGGCTTAAGTACCTTAAACCGAAAAGTGCATTACTGTCTGTAAAGTTTGATGTAGATGAAGAAGAAATCACAACAAAAACCCTTTTTAAAAGGGAAACGTGACGCAAGTGCTCGTCCCTTCTTCAAAATAACTGATATCAATTTGGGTGACGCTTGCAGCTTCGGAACGCACAAAATTCTTTTGAAATATTTTCACTTTTGAATAAAAAAATGCGTCACAAATGCCGGACCCACCAATGTAATAATTTTTCTACGCTTTCAGCTTTCATACGCAAAAATTTGATTTCCTGTACAAAAATACGCCATACATCCCATAAAGTCAAATTTTTGCATTGTGAAAGCTGAAAGAACAGAAAAACTATAACACTGGGGGGTCCGGCATTTGTGACGCATTTTTTTAATCAAAAGTGAAAATATTTCAAAAGAATTTTGTGCGTTTCGAAGCTGCAAGCGTCACCCAAATTGATCTCAGTTGTTTTGGAAGAAGGGACGAGGACTTGCGTCACGTTTCCCTTTTAAAAAGGGTATTTGTTGTGATATCAGTTGTTTTGGAAGAAGGGACACTACACACCCAACCCAACAACTTTCCCTTTGACACCAAACCTCTGTCTCGAACACACAACCATTGCCTCATACAAAATGTGCTACCATACACATTACACACACAAACACATACATATGGGCTTTATATGGCGCCTTCTAAGAGCCCTAGCGCCCAAACGAGGCGTAGAATGCCCACCGGAAGGTCCCTGCAAAATTTCAAGAAAAGTTATCTAGCCGTTTTCGTGTACGAGCCAAAAAAAGTCGGTTTTCATACAAATGGCCCTGGAACTAACTAACCCACCAACTAACTAACTAACGTAGGATGTTTGCATTAACTTTGGCTTCTATGAAACAGCACTTTTTGTATAGGAAATGATCATTTTCTAAAGGTCGTATCTTGGGATCCACCGAACCGATTTTAATGAGTGAAAAGACACTTCGCCTTAGAATTTTCCGTTGAATCCAGGAAAAATATTTTCGGGGGGGGGGGGTACGTCGCGAGCGGTGGAAGTCATAACTTAGCTGTATATATGGTTCCGCAGTCTACGAAAAAAAAATTTCCGAATTTTTTGTTCGTATGGGGACTTGCGTCACGGGCGCATCACTACCGCGCGCCCATGATAATTAGTATTTTAGAAGTTTATTCAAATTTGTTAGTTAATTATAGTAACATAGGAGTATAAGTGTTAAAAGGGACGTGGACGCGAGAAGACAATTTGAAAAACGTGTGTGCTGTGAAGCGTTTAATCTTTGTACGTAATGTAGCAAATCTACCGTACTACCATTTCCCCCAAGCTGCCTAACATTTTCTTCTACTCACTAAACTTTGAGACTTGGGTGGCGTTCATTTTCTTTTCAACTCAAGGGACTATATCGCTCATTCCACTCTTGCTTCTGGTTTTGCTTTCGTATTTCTTGTTCCACTGTGGCTTACGATACATTGTACTTTGAGAAAAATTTAAAACCATGGGAGTAATAAAGTCAGACCAAGAAAAGCGTAACAAACACGGAGAGAGACACCGTTTTTGTTCAAGACTTACATGAATCTATAAAGGCACACAAACATGACCTCGGACTGTTCCACATTTCGTGTCAAAAATCGTTTCAGTCACACAGTCACACACACACACACTTGTTGCTTTCATTTTAAAAACCCACGATACATAGCTGTGGTAAAAACGGTTTTTGGAACGAAAGCAACAAGTGTGTGTGTGGTTGAGACGATTTTTGACACGAAATCTGGAATCCGATTTCTTCATTGATCGAGTGAGAGTGGAGCATTGAAATCAATAAAATTTTCGTGTCGGTTAACCTATCAATTGAACATACTCCTGGTAGATATGCTTGTGGCTCGACTGACAACTAGTGGCTTATGTATTTGCTGTTCAGTTTACCAACTCGCCTTCGAAAGTGATCTTTCGCTTGTATAGCCATGTGAGTGAAATGTAAACTTTTACAGAAAAGAGGAGTCTATTTAGTCGAGGTGGTTGTTTACTTAATGGTTTTCTGTTACAACTTTTTCGATATCTTCATTATAATGTACTTTGTAAACGAACTCAAATTGGAGAGTGAAAATCTTTCCTACAATTTATTTGAGTCAAATTGGGTGGATCGGTCTCAGTCGATTAAGAAAGATATTGTAATTTTCAGGGAATATTTGATGAAGCCGGTAGAGTTGGTAATCTTAAAATTGTATCCACTTACCCTGGAAACGTTCACAAGAGTAGGTTTGAGGTAGAAGTCACTCACACATTTTTAATTTCCAACACTTTCAGATCTTAAAATCGGCTTACAGAATGTTTAAAGAATTTCAAATAAATCACTGGGAATTCAATCAAATCAGTAAAGAAAATCTTTAGAATTCTGACCTTCATTTTCATAATATTTGTTCAATGGTTTATAACGATTCATTGAAAAATAAACTGATATTTACGTACGTGTCAAATGGTAAAATTACTGTACCAATTGTCATTGTATGACATATGAGAACTGAACTGAAACGAATTAGCAGATCAATAAACATATTCCATCTTGAAAACCGCATGTGGATTAGATAACATGTGTGAAATATATAACTATCGTACCAGCAACATATCAGCGCATAAAAGTATAAAATTGAATTTGTAGCCTACAAGTTCATTAACAATTTACAGACGGAACGGTGTACAAATTTTCTAACGTACATTTCCATCCACCATCCACACACACGTTAATATGTGACAATAAACGCAGTCGCGGATGTAGGATGTAGATTGAAATCATTCAAGGTCAGGTAAACAGAAAATTAGGTTTGTTTTGCATTTTATAGATTAGCATCAAACAATGAGTGACCGGTACAGTTTTATCAACATTTTTCAATTAAATGGAGTTGATGATGAATGGCAAATGGAAATGAAAATTAATTTGGAAATAAATCTCTTAGTTTTAGAGATATTAATTGGCAAATTGTTTGCGACTGTTGAACGAATCCATTTGAACAATGCATTGGTCTTGGGGCGAAATTTCTCTTTCTATGTGAATTAAATAGAAGAAATTTATTTTAATTTGTTCAAGTGGATGATTAGCATCTTGAAAGACTACAGAGATTCCTTTTCAATGCAGAGGTTGCGCACCTTTTCTGCTATCAGAGAACAGCAACATTGGTGAGGAAGTACGGTAAGGCCAACTCACTATTGCTGATCAGTGGCTGACTTCCCCAGATAGATTAAAATAATAGATTAGAGGCGCCTTGTTTTGTGTTTGTCCGTGTTCAGGCCGTATTTAGCTACGAAAGCTACTTGAGAAAAGTGGGTAGTTCCGTTTTGAGATGTCAATTCAGCTATGAAAAAACATAGATGTCACTACTTGAGGTTCGGGGACAAACGGTGTATATGTGAGCAAATGTCATCGTCATTTGACATTTCGCGATAAGGATCGGAGTCGACCCATATGTGACCCACAGTTTTAGAACGAACAGAAAAACGATTTCTACGACTTCTGCAACTGTGGTCAGGTGTGGGTCGACCCACTCCGATCCTTATTTCGTGACAATACGTCACAGTCGTCAAATCTGTGCAGGGGTGTGAAGTGGTGAATTTACAACAGAGAAATTATTAAATTTTATTAAATTTGACAATTCAAAATTGTGCTACACTCTGCAGAAAAAAAGTGACTCTCCATTATGACAATTTCTTTCATCAGATCAGAGAAATGATATCTGTATGGCGTTGTATGACACACCAGATACAAGTTATTAATTTGCCACAATTTCCACCATTTTTGGAAAGCACAATTTATTTTAATTTAACGAAAATTATTCCACTTTTTCATTAAACTTACCACAACTTATTTCGACCACAACTCCGCCATCTTCAGTCGCGTTACTATCGATCTGGATCTATGTACTGATAACAATTAAATACACTGCACACTATGACAAACACATTTGCACATGAAGTTGATTTTATTTCATAAATTGAACAGGGGTGAAATGATCGGAGCTGGATCAGTGTTCATGCTGTTACAGAATACAGTAACAGAATACATGTGGCAAAGAGACTCGAACGTATCTAAATATAGAAATAAGCAAGCAATCCAACGTTTTCTGTTCTTTTATAACTGTAAGAATTTCAAAGATCCATAGAAATTACCCAAGGTAATGTCAAAGGCCCTACCGAAGTACGTCTCAGACCATTCAAATCTAGAAAAGCTTACATCCAAGGACTAAGTCATTTTCCCCTGAAACCTTGAAAAACGTGTTTTCTAAAATTTTATTCTCTACAACTTTGTCTTTGGAAGCAACTTTCTATCTCTCATAGTTCTGGAGATTCGGGTCATCCTTCCCAATTATGGAAGTGGCCATATGCCAGAATTGGGCCATGTTTTCCCAAACCCCTGAAACTCGTGTTCGCTCAAATTTAATTCTCTACAACTTCGCCTTTGGAACCAACTTTCTAACTCTCATAGTTCTGGAGATCTGGATCATCCTGCCCAATTATGGAAAAGGCCATATACTAGTATTGGGCCATATTTCCCCAAAACCCTGAAATACGTGTTCGCTTATATATAATTCTCTACAACTTCGTCTTTGGAACCAACTTTCCAACTCCCATAGTTCTCGAGATTCGGGTCATCCTGCCCAATTATGGAAGAGGCCATATACCAGTATTAGGCTATATTTCACCAAAACCCTGAGACACGTGTTCGCTTAAATTTAATTCTCTACAACTTCGCCTTTGGAACCAACTTTCCAACTCTCATAGTTCTGGAGATCTGGGTCATCCTGCCCAATTATGGAAGTGGCCATATACCAGGATTGGGCCATATTTCCCCAAAACCCTGAAACACGTGTTCGCTTAATTTTAATTCTCTACAACTTTGCCTTTGACAGTAAATCTCCAAGTTGCATAGTTAAGGAAATATAGACGAAAAACTGTTTTCGTATGGCCAAGAATCTCAATTTCGTCAATTCCATTGGACCCAGTGCCCAGACCCCTGTACGGATTCCCGCAAAATTTTTTTCCCAGTTTTGTGACATCAAATGCTTTCATTTGACACCAAAATGAGGAATTTCCGTGCTTTACTTGCTGAGATATTTGCAAAAAAGCTTCACCGACCTTCGAAATACCATGTTTTTGGTCACTTCCTCGACCATATCTCCGGAACCACCTAATCGATTTTGCTCATCTTCGAACTCGAATCATGGGAGGCATGTACCTTTCAGGGAAAAAAAGTTTAGGCTGATCGGTTGAGCCGTTTGGAAAAAAAAGTGGAGACGGACACACGGACGGACATTTTTTTTATTGCTGATTCGTCATATTTAGACGATAATAGATGCACCCCCCAACTCCCACCTCGACCTACCCCATGTTACATTAAAATTGTTTGTAGTAAACGTATAGTACCTTCGTACTTCGTGGCACTTGTTTTTTTAATTTTTATGTCAGGTCTTTCTTCGTTACATATAGGTTCTTGAGAACATGCTTTGCCACCGCGGATTTTTCAGGAACATTAGGAAGAAGGAGCATAACCAAGAATTTGTGAAACAGTTACAAACAACAGTTTCTAAAATCTTCGAAAGACTGGTATTCAACATGGTATTCGAACAAATCAAGATCAAAATTCATTATTCGCAACACGGGTTTTTTTTCTAAAAGATCCACTCAAACCCATCTAATGGAATATGTGTTGGTGTTGGCTAGAGATATAGCCGGCGGTGGTCAGGTTGACCCGCTTTACGCAGTTTTTAGTGAGGCCTTCGATAAAGTGGACCATGGTCGTCTTGAAGTAAGTTGAAGGGACACGGTATCAACTCCAAACTGTTAAAAGAAAATCGGATTTTTCCAAAATATTTTCCGATTACTATTTTTCCCAAATTTAAGATAGTTCAAAGTTTCTAAAACACTTTACCCCATTAATTTTAATCATTTTTTGGCTGAGATACGATTTTTCAAAGTCAAATGTTCATCGGAAAAATTACCTCCGCGAAAATTTTTTTTCGACTTTATACCGGTATATCGAAGAAACCTTGCTCCGATCTTGGAATCCAAAAGTCTCAAAAACATCTTTGGAGTAATTCTAAACATTTAATATTACAATAATTTTCGAAAATTTCATTACACTCTGAAAAACGTCTACGAGAACCAAATCTCTATGAAAAATAATCAATGTTTTTGTTCGAAAAAATCGTTTTAAGTCAATTATTTTATTAACAAAATTCTTTCTTGTGCTCTTGCGTATGATGGGGTGACCGAAAAAAATTGCCAAGTAGGCCATCGTGGCGCCACCAGCGCTTTTTAGTAAAAAATGTACACTTTGAGCGAAATCTATCAATCATATTGAGTTGCTATGAAAGACAAAGTTGTTCTTTGTTGTGTGAGGGTGGTGGGGTGATCAAAATTATGGCTGCCGTTGATGGTGACACCACCAGCGCGTTTTTACCAGGATTTAGATTTATCAGATTGGGTCGATCCATCTCTGGTCCTTGAAACACAGATCTGATGATCCTTTGTTTCGTACCCCGTTCATCATGTAAATCTCGAAAGCCCCCCAGTTCCTACAAGGAACCTGTCTTCAGCGGCAGGTCACATTTTAGGTACAGTTGCAGGTTGGACCACATGACTACCCAGAGTCCTAAGCCTCAGTGAGAAAAACTTCGGGCATTCGCATATAACGTGAACGCCCGTTTGCTCACTTGTAGGTGTAGTTGGAATCGTTGAAGATCCCCATTTTTGCCAGGTGCTTACTCAGTCCGCAATGCCCGGTGATCGTACCCACCACTCTTTTGATGTGCTTCCTGTCCATGTTTAACAGTTCTCTGGCCCACCTATAATAATTCCTCAATTTATCGTCTGTTTATCGTCTCTTTCCAACCAACTCTTTAGAATAGAAGAACAAAAGTCCTACCAAAATCCAATTTTTTCAAAAAATGATCTTTCCAAACGTTGACCTTGGCTCGATTATCTACCATAAAATAAACTACAAAAGCCGAAAAAAAGAAATCAATCTGAAAAGAATTTCGCTAGTGTTGACGTATCTATTTGTCTCAGATAGATGGGCCATTCCACGAAAACTCCGTTCCCACGCTCGAAATTCTCAGTTGTTACGAAAAGATATTCATAGGAAAAGGTGCATCAGAAGTATTGATCCTTTAACTAGAGATTAGTAACTTTTCTATTGCTTTCATTTTGTAACTACTGAGAATTTTACGAGTGGGAACGAAGCGGTCCGTGGAATTGGCCAGATGTATTTTTGGATTTAGCGAACTATAACGAAAATGATAACAGTCGCCATCTGTTTATACATGTCAACTACATTTTTTAATCTAAGTTAACTGAAGGGCTTACTCTTCGTCAACGTATATGCGGGGATTTCGTTGCAGATGTCATCTCATTGTAATACGGAATGGGAGGTTTCAGTTCGATTTTATCTATTGAACAGAATTTAACTGTTCTGTGTGAGATAGCATTATGTCATGACGCGTAATGTTATACCAAATAAACTGGTATTGATAGAAGTTTAAATATTCATAATAACGATGATGAGTTGCATGAAATAGGTAGTAGCTGATTGAGTAATTACAATCAACAGCCTACACCGAAAGATGCTATACATAAATGTAAATATCGATTACATGGTCATGGACTCAAAACACACCAAAATTTCGGGTTTCGAAATTCATTTTGAATTTTGTTAGACTAAGATCCTATCAAGGTATTTGCGATGTCTAACCAAAATACCATTCCGTGATTACAAATATGAATCCATAGGTGAGCAATGTTAATGACTCCGTCCGAACTTCACGAATCATTTCGTCCAGAGTGTTCGGAAAATGGACAACATAAATTTCATATTTCAATTCATGATCGTCACTCTGGCTATTTGGAGAATTCGAAGCGTTTCAACGAACGACTTATTGCTTCCCAAAAATCTTGAATTAAGTGGAAAAAACTTACGGGTTTTTCCAAGCTCGTACGTTCCTGAGGAATCTCAAATACTTCGAATTTCGACTACACACTTTTCGCCATACATGCAAAAGGACGCTAATGGAACTTTCACTCAAGGACTGGAATTTCAACTTGTGCGAATGATTGCAAAAATCCTGCACATGAATTTGTCTTTTCAAGAAATGCCTCAACGGGCAGGTGTTTGCAACAACGTTCACCTGAAGTAAATTTACACGCAGAACTCATTTCGTTCGAATCTCAAAATGAAATTTCTTTTCAGTCTTTCCGACATTTGCATTGGTGGAATATTTCCGAAAGAAATTGCGCTGGAACAAACGACAATGTCGTTTGCCTACCTAAGTGATGACCTCACGTGGTGTGTCCCAGCAGCAAAGTTAAGGCCAAGATACATTAGCTATTTTTTAGCGCTCACACCAGGGCTATGGATATTCCTAATTTTCGCATATGGTTACGTCAGCGGTTTTTTACTGTATTTACTAATACAGTTCGATTTAAAGTATAAGCGGCGAAATCGTAGCGATTGGCATTACAATACATTGCTCGTTGTATTACCTGCGGTCCTCGGACTTTCGCCAAATTTTTATCCAACGAAGACAACGACTCGCATATTCTTTGCTTTCGTACTTGCAACCGCATTTTTTACATTCCAAATAATCTTCACACGTGCCTATGATACAATTTACCTCCAAGTGGAATGGCATCAAGTCTCATTCTTTGAAGAAATAGTTGACGAAGGCTTGCGTATAAGTGGTTCGCAAGAGGCATTCAACGTACTACGAAAGTCCGGACAAGTGAGTTTTAAAACATTATCAGTATCAATACTTTGATTCTCTTGCGGTTCGTTAATGCCACACAAAAACAAATCTAACGTTTTGCATTTACTAAGTATTTTTAGATAAAAACTTTTATGATATGAAGTAGTTTTTCTCTCTCAAATCCATGCAGATGTTCGTTTGCCCTCCATTGATAAGTAATTTAAAATATATGACATATCGGCGTTGTCCTTCATCTCCTACGATTAGTATGCGAGAAAAATTCGTTCAGCGCACCTTCAACGTCTTTCCTCATACTATCCACACCACCCCACACACTCCACATCGCTCCACACACTTTGTACATCGTTCCATATGCTTTCCACTTCGTTCCACACACTTTCCACATCGTTCTGCACACTTTCCACATCGTTCCGCACACATTCCACATCGTTCCACACATTTTCCACATGTGTAAACACATCGTTCCACAGTCCAGTCTAATTTCTAATTTTTTACTCAACTCTTCCAGATTTCAAATGAAAAAATGGAATTATTTCACATTTGTGAGGACATCAGTGAATGCCTACAGGAGTTGCTGCAAGACGATTTCCTTGCAGTTGCCGGATCTCGTCACAATATTTTAAATTCGCCAATTTATTCTAGCGCTAAAATGTATTGCTTCGACAAGTCAAAGAGTATCGCCACTTATCCAATAGCATTGTACATGCGCAAGGATTTTTACTTAAAGGATAAAGTGAACGTAATTATTGGACGATTGATGGAAGCAGGATATTTCGAAGAGTGGAACGTAAACAGAATTCTATTGAATCCACCGAGAAGAAAAAAGTATGGACCACCAGATGTGCCGAAACCTTTGGACTTGAACATCATTTTTACAGCAGTCATAATAACCATTGGATACGGCTCAATTTTGGCAACTGGATCATTTCTAATCGAAAATTTTGTTTTCTGGAAACGTAAGCAGAGAGTTAAGTTGAAAATATGGAAGTATGTCGAGAATCTTTTCGATGGTCAGCGACATTATTTCGATCATATCCCAGAAAAATTACTGATGCAAAACCAACATTTTGTTGAGGCTCGGAATATTCTGCTTCTACGTGAACTCCGAAAAAAACGTACGGGGCGTAGTTTTTCAATAATTTAAATTATAGATGAAATTTGTGAGTGGTTTGATTTACATACCTTTCTATCTTAAGCTAATATATCTCAGAGTTCTTAACAGCCATCAACATTTCATGATGGTGGTTTTTTTCGGTTTTGTAGCTCAGGTGAAACGTTCGAGTAATTCAATGTGAAAGTTGATAACGTACACAGACTAGTGAAATTTTACGGTTCTCGGCAACCAAATTATTTTATAAGTTTTTCAAATGCTTAACTGTAGCATCAAAAATAAACAGAAATAGAACAATTATTAGCTTTAGTCAAACGCACGTGATTTATTTGAAATTAGGTGGATGCTTAAAACTCTGTTAACAAATAAATCTCTTTAGCGATGTCATTAGGACTGAGCAAACAACTTTTGAGTGTGCAGTTTTATCTCAAATAAAAGCTCTTTACTACAAGGCAAAAATTCGCTTTATTAATTCTCGAAAAGAAGAATTTTTTCTTGCGATTATATGATCACAACAAAAACCCTTTTAAAGGGGAAATGTGACGCAAGTCCTTCTTCCTCCTTCCAAAACAACTGATATCAATTTGGGGTGACGCTTTAAGCTTTGAAACGCAAAAATTCTTTTGGAATGTTTTCATTTTTGATTAAAAAAATGCGTCACAA
>CM055405.1:17177665-17197274 GCA_029228625.1 Pseudolycoriella hygida | reverse complement strand
TTTATTTTGTTTCAAAGATCTGGGCATGGCCGACAATTTATGGAAGAAACTTTTTTTAATTTGAGTCCTTGGACTTAGCTAGGGCACTAAAAACGAGTCTCTGCTAGGGCTCTATGTGTTTTTTGTACATAACTCGAGTAAATCTTTATCGATTTTCAAAATTTTTTTTTGTTTGAAAGATCTGGGCATGAGCGACAATTTGTGGAAGAAATATTTTTCGATTTGAGTCTTTGGACTTAGCTCTCTCTTCCGATTTTCAAAAATCTTTTTTTGTTTGAAAGATCTCGGCACGGCAGACAATTTATAGAAGAATTTTTGTCTGTGCTTAGGGCTCAAGTTGGCCTCATGTCGGTCCTAAGGTCGGCCCTAACATAAAAAAATGTTTTTTGCTATGTTGCAGAGCAAATTGAGGGAAACATTTCTGTCTGTGGAAGTATGTTTCCGAGGCCTCTACTAGGTCAGTACTAAGGTCGGCACTAACCCAAATAACGGTTTTTTGCTATGTTGTAGACAAAATTGAGGAGAACATTTTTCTCTATTTGGAGGTCAATTTTGTGCGTTCGGAGAATTTTTTTACACCGTTACTTCGGACGGGTTTTTCAAAATTGCCCTACGGGCAATTTTCAATACAGTCTAATGTGAACCCAACATTTACTTAAATACGTTCCAGTCCTTTCGTAGCATCAACTCTGTTTGCCGCATCTATTCTGATACGTACGGGTCCCTTCTATGTTTTGATTGAATTGCACTCTTCCTTCATTAACGAATCGATTCAGAACGTTTCGAATAGTTCGCTCTTGTACACCTTGATCTTTGAAGTGATGAATGGTAGCAGATGGGTCTTGATTATGAGCCAAGAAAAAATCAACAATTTCATGTGCCCTGTGCTGGCCAGATTGGACACTCACTTTTAATTGTCACTCAATTGTCTTAATATCGAAAGTTCAGGTGATAACAAATTTTTCACAAAAAAGAAATTTCGTGAAAAAAAAGTATTTAACACGCGCGCAAAATTTAAATTTTCGGAAATTACTTTTGGGATATCATTTATTTGTATAGCCGTGAAATATCGCCACAGTCAAATCGCCAAAAAAATATTTGGCGATACTTCAAACTTTGTCAATTTTTCTTGGCGATTTGACACGCCAGCAAAAAATGATGAAATGTCACAAAACTGGGAAAAAATATTTGTGGGCACTGGAACCCAAGAAATGGAGAAAATTTTATTTCTCAGCCATATACAATACGAGATGGGTTTACATCAACCTATGGTTTATTATGATTATGAAACAGAGACTTACTCCCGAAGACAAAGCTGTAGAGAATTAAATTTTAGAGGACTCGTGTTTCAGACTTTCCCCGAAAAATGTCCCAATCCTGGGATTCAGCCACTTCTATAGTTCAGAGGGATGACTCCCATCTCTAGAACTATGGCAGCTAGAAAGTTGCTTCCAAAGACAAAGTTGTAGAGAATTAAATTTTAGCGAACACTTGTTTCAGGGTGACCCTCAGAAACTTCCCGATCCCGAGATTCAGTCACTTCTAGAATTGGGAGGGATGACTCATATCTCAAGAACTATGACAGATAGAAATTTGCTTCCAAAGGCAAAGCCGCAGAGAATTAAATTTTAAACGTACTTCGGGAGGGCTTTCAACATTACCTTGGGTAACTTTCATGAGTCATTCAAACTTTTATAGTTCTAAAGGAATTTGAATCTGACAAACATTATATCAAGAGAACTTGACTATGCATTCTGATGCGCATTATATTTATGATACATAGTAAGACTCTAGTACATACGTCGAGGCTTTTCGCACGTGAAGGCTTTACGTACGAGTCGGCTTTGCTTATGTTTTTCTTGGAGATTTGCATACCATCAAAAAATTATGAAACGCCAATTAGGGCTCGGACAATTCCATTCCAAAACATAAAAAAACGTTTTTTTCTCGTTTTGTTTCATTCCGTTTCGTTTTTAAAAACGGAACAAAACAAAACAAATTTGTTTAAACGTTTAAACAAAATATGACATTTCTATTATATGCAACCCTGCGGATACTGTGCTTGTACCTGCGTTACAAATAAAAGACAACGTAAAATTTTATCGTCTGGTCTAATTCATGCTATGTAATTATGATAATTTACAAATCGCAGAGAGAGGTGGTTTATTATAGCTGATGGCTGAACAGTTTGATTTTTAGTAACTTGCTGTCTAAAATTAGAGCATGAAATTAATAGTTCATTTTTTACAGAGGACTTTAAGTCAGCCCATTACAACCTCTCCCCTCTATCCATGAATTTGTAAAGCTTTCACGTGTAAAACGTGTGGGAACAACATTCTTATATCTCGAAAAAATTTGCACTAACTAAAGAAAAATTCTTTCGATCAATGAACGTAGTAGTCATTAAAAACATATTTTCATATGTCGTTATTCATTGATAGAAAATAGTTAATTAAAAAGTTAAAGAAAAATCGGAATATTCAAGAGGAAATCCAAGAAATCGTACAATTTTGGTGATGGACATGGATTCAAAGGCGCGTCTCACATGTCTCACACGAATTCCCAAGGTTTTCCATACTTTTTCCCAATTTAATTTATTTGTTGAGTGGATTTGCGGACTGAATTGAAAGACCTTGAGGTTTCTGTGATACAATTAAACGTTTTTATTTTGTTACACAATTTCATTCCTTCAGACAAATCCAATTTTCAGGTCCCACAAGTTATATTCTGCATACAAAAGTTCTGAACTGCGCGTTAAAATTCGAAATTTTACTATACAAAATATAACTTGTGGGACCTAAAATTTTGGTTTGTCAGACAGAATCAATTGTGTAGCAAAATAAAAACGTTTAAGCGTATTTCTGAGTAAAGAGCAAAATATTTTCCAAGTCCTTTGGCTTCGAACGATTCGTACACTTTTGGAACATGTCATTTTTTCCTGAGTTGTAGACCAATTGGCTTGTTAGTCCATCGTAAGAAGAACATTATTTCATTTTTGGAAAGTCCGATATCTCGGTCGAGTTATCGCACTCTAAGTGCATGTAAGGCGGTAGGAAAAAACAATTGTTTTCTGTTTTGGAACAATATTTTGTGTTTTGAAACAAAACTTTTGTTTAAACGGAACAAATCAAAATAAACCCCATAAATAAAGCCCTAACGCCAATAAAAACCGCCAAATTGCTCAATGTTGTTTTGCTTGAGTTATGGTCATAATATCGTCATAACTCAAGCAACACAACATTGAGCAATTAATTTCTTCAGAACCAGCAACACAAATTTTAGCCAAAACCGCCAAAGTGTGAAGTATCGCCAAAGTGTGAAATATCGCCAAAAAATGTAATTATTTTTTTATGTTTATTCTATTTTCTTGGCGGTACTTCACACTTTGCCGTTTTTTCTTGGCGATATTTCACACTTTGACGATTTATATGACCAGCAAAAAACGATGAAACGCAAAAAAAAAAAAAAAAAATCGCCAACGTGTGAAGTATCACCAAGAAAAAACGCACAAAGTGTGAAGTATCGCCAAGGGGCTGTTCATAAATGACGTCACGCTTGCTATAAAATCCATAAAGTTCATAACTCTAAACTGGTCAAACATTTTGCTTATAGTACTCCGGCTACCCCCCCAAACACACCCCCTGTTTGGGGGGGTAGCCAGAGTCCTATAAACGAAATTTGTTGTACTGAACGAGTTATGAACTTTTTATGGATACTAATTTTTTATAGCAAGAGTGACGTCATTTGTGAACAGCCCCCAAGAAACTAGAAATTTTTTGGCGATATTTCACACTTTGGCGATTTCTTTTGGCGATACTTCACACTTTGGCGATTTCTTTTGGCAATTAATATTTTTTTGGCTATATTTCACGGCTATTTTATTTGTCGTTATTCTATGTCCGATTCGTTGCGGCACCAGATTCAAAACTACCCATATCATGAAGCCTGGGTGTGCCTTGGAACGTTAATTTCATGCTATACATTGAAGAAAAATCCTATTCAGAATTTGTCCCCACCAGGGTTGAACCCTGATATTCTTGGTGGAAAGCCAGTACGTTACCACTAAGCTCACCTGTTCCCTGCTTCATTAAAGTTACTTCTTATTTAATTTACCCCCTACCTTCTGCCTGACGATGACAAAAGCGAAAAATCATTAGCAGTTCATTACACTTTCGATTCATTGTTTCAGATTGCCATTGAAAAATTGGAGTCGTTTCATGTTTGCGAGAACATCAGTGAATGTTTAGCGGAGCTGGTACACGACGATTTTCTTGCACTTGCCGGATCTCGACAGAATATTTTAAATTCGCCAATTTATTCAAGCGCTAAAATTTATTGCTTCGATAAGTCGAAGAGCATCGCCACTTACCCAATAGCGTTGTACATGCGCAGGGACTTTTACTTGAAGGATAAAGTGAACGCAATAATTGGACAATTGATTGAGGCAGGATACTTCGAAAAGTGGAACGTAAACAGGATTCTATTGAATCCGCCAAGAAAAAACTATGGACCACCAGCAGTGCCGGAACCTTTGGGTTTGGAAATAATTGTTATTTTGCTTATATTTGTCCTAGGTGTGGGTTATGTTTCGTCTACTTCGGCATTTTTTGTGGAAAAGTTTCTTTTTTGGAAACGTAAGCAAAGAGTTAAGTTGAAAATTTGGAAGTATGTGGAGAGATTTTTCGATGGTCAGCGACATTATTTCAATTTTCTCCCGGAACGCTTAGAGATGCAAAACAAACATTTTATCAAAGCTCAAAAAATGAAGCCGATACGAAAAAATCAAAAAAGGAAAACTCTGAAAATCTAAAAGTCACTGTTTGTAATTGCAGACTTGCACAATAGGGTGGTCCAAAAAACTAAGTTATTAAAAAGTCTGGTGCCCCACCCCTAAAAAGTTTCTAAATGTGTCCCTGATAAAAAGTGTTTATGGAGCCATCTGAATCCAAAGCCGTCCTGAGGGTTCCCCGAAGCAAAATAGTCAAAAAAGCGTGGAAACCGTGTAAAACGTGGGTTTTAGGAAAAGTGCATGAAACTTGTCAAAGATGAGGAGCGGTGTTAGGCCAACTTTGGTTTTTTCCGTTCAAAATAGTCCCGAGAAAATACTTTTTCATGTGGTGGGCGCATCCGAAGTGTTTCGATGTCAAGAGAGTCCGTCAAGTGGCTTTCTTAGTTCACAACTTCTTTGCTCTAGGCCTCGGTGAGTTTCACAGTTTTTGGAAAACGGTCTTCTATGAAATTTTGAGTCTAGATAGGACTTCAAAATAACGCCTAAACAGTTTGTCTTGGAAGCATAAATTTCATTAAGTCTGAACAAAAATTTATTTTTCGAGAACCTCCGTGAAATTTCATGAACTTCCATGAGCCTGCCTAAGTGGCCGTCCGTGTGTTTCGTCATTATTTGGCTATTTTAGGAAGGACTGAGACTATAAGAGTAGAAAAATGCCGAAAGTCACTTTGAATTACAGGTAAATGCTTGCTGGTGATGCCTAACACGTAGGTATGTCACTCTACTCGAACTCCTACGGAGATTATTAAAATTTTGAACGAGTTTTAATTATTTCTTGATTTTTGCCTATTATTGTGCGGTAGACACAAAAAATTGTTAGAAAAATACATTTATTGAAATTTTGCGTACATCTGTTTAAATTCATATGAAGTTCGAGTAGAGTGACATGCCTACGTGTTAGGCATCACCAGCAAGCATTTACCTGTCATTCAAAGTGACTTTTGGCATTTTTCTACTCTTATAGTCTCAGTCCTTCCTAAAATAGCCAAATTATGACGAAACACACGGACGGCCACTTAGGCAGGCTCATGGAAGTTCATGAAATTTCACGGAGGTTCTCGAAAAATAAATTTTTGTTCAGACTTAATGAATTTTATGCTTCCAAGACAAACTGTTTAGGCGTTATTTTGAAGTCCTATCTAGACTCAAAATTTCGTAGAAGACCGTTTTCCAAAAACTGTGAAACTCACCGAGGCCTAGAGCAAAGAAATTGTGAACTAAGAAACCCACTTGACGGACTCTCTTGACATCGAAACACTTCGGATGCGCCCACCACATGAAAAAGTATTTTCTCGGGACTATTTTGAACGGAATAAACCAAAGTTGCCCTAACACCGCTCCTCATCTTTGACAAGTTTCATGCACTTTTCCTAAAACCCACGTTTTACACGGTTTCCACGCTTTTTTGACTATTTTGCTTCGGGGAACCCTCAGGACAGCTTTGGATTCAGATGGCTCCATATACACTTTTTATCAGGGACACATTTAGAAACTTTTTAGGGGTGGGGCCCCGAACTTTTCGACAAGTTAATTATCCCATACATTTTTGAACCACCCTATTGCACAACGTTTGATTGTAGAAACCACAAAGAGACTTCATATGACGTAGTTTTGTAGTAAGCAAGATTAACACTGATGTAGCTGTAGCACATGTTGAAAAGTGAGTTTGCACTGCACAATGCAGTCATTACATACAACTACCAACAAGTGTGAAATGCAAGTCATTTGTTAGTCGACCTCTTAATTATTTTTATCTGAAAGCGGCCGGTATGGTGTATTTATCGACCGCAAAATAAGCATTGCTATTTGAAGAAATAAATTACTTGAATTTAATACGAAATTATAGTTACCGAAGCCAATAACAACGAATTAATTGAATTTCATGTGCATTATGCTGTCGGTATATAGCTACAAATACGTGCTTTGTACGAATGACGTATTCCTGAATCAAAATAAAGTTTTATCAAATTGCTCCGACCGGTGCGACGAACTGATTAAAGAAATGAAGAGACGGACTCTCAAGAACTTACTTTAGAAATGACAAGAGCGATCCACAATGAGTTCAAACCAGATATCAGATGACTCTGGTTAGCTTCTTCAATAGAACTTTATTTTGATTAAGGAAAAATATAGCAAAACGACTCTATGCAGTGATGTATGACTGAATGGTACGAAAAAGGAATGAATTTTGCAAAGCTCTGTATTTTTCAAAAAGTCTTTGCCTATATTCGTAAAAACCTTTTCATGAATTTTCACTTGGTTAGTTACTTTTGATTGAACAATTTCTGGCCAACTATGATTTTTAAAAAGGCGTTTTTATGTTGATTCCAACGTGGCCTTTTTAATAGTACCAAAATTTCATTAAAGAACATAATTCTACACGAAATCGGTGTACTATTGTGGAATGGGAGGAGTCACAACCTAAGGGTGCTTTCAAAATCCAGAAATCCTTACATTGTACTAACCTCTCGTAATTTTCATGAATTTTAACGAATTTTCGAGACTTTCATAAAAAGAATTCAAGAATGCAGACACTGAAATAAATCGGAAATACCGTTGCACACAATCATGCATATCATACCAATTCGCGCAACATGAAAAGTACTGTAAATCCGAAATTGTTGTTTCACCTATACCGACCGTTTTTTCAGATAAACCAGCATATTGAACAGGCCATAGTAAGAGCCTTGTTAAATAATTTTTTTGAATATACAGGAATAACATACAAACAAACAATTACGCAATCTCGGAATGTACTTAAGGAAATAGCTTTGAGAACTGTTTTTTGACTCGTGTAGTTATATTCCTCGCCTTCGGCTCGGAATCTAAACTCTACCCTCGTCCAAAAACAGCTCTCAAAGCTTTTTGCTTAAAAACATTCCTCGACGCGTAATTATTTGTTTGTATGTTATTCCTGTATATTCAAAAATACAATTATTTAACACGTCACTTACTGGCCTGTTCAATAATCTACTATTATTGTGTGGTTCAATTAATAGTGCGACGAAGTTGTGTGTGACAACCCCAAATTTCTAAATGTAAGACACGGCAAATATAACCAATGGAAAATAAAACATGAGTTTCATTACTGAATGAAGTGGAACTAACGAACTAAATTAATAGACAATTTTCCTGAGATTTTTTTTTCTGTACTTTTATTTGTGAATCAGATTTTAAACGCTATAGGAAAGCAACCACACAGACGAAATTAATTCGTTTCAACGTGGAAAGTAGAGTAGCGATTCGCCATTGTTCAAAGTTGCGTAGTAAGGCTTGCATTGGTGATAAATAGAGATTCAGTAAAGAAAAACAGGAAAGTGCGTTCGCACTTCGCATACCACGCATCTGAAGTAGTAGCATTATGCGTGCTAAATGTTAATTAATGTTATGAAAGATGTGAATCCAATCTTCTTACACAAGCGAGTTTAATTTCGTGGCGCTGGTGCAAAAAGCGACATATTTCGCGAGCAATGCTCGCGGGAAGCGGGAGGTAAATTTGGTAAATTTACATTGTCTTAGATATGGGAAGTTATCATCAGGAAATGGGAAGTTGTGGGAACACTCGCGCAACAACGTCAAAAGAATCATCGCATTGCGAGACCGTTGAGGCTGCACTTAAAACCTCAGGAAAACCGTTACGTTCTCTAATTGAAAATTTCATTAACAAATTTGAAGGTAGAATGTCAAAAGAAAAAAGAAAAATGAAATCTTGAGCGATGTAAGTGCCCTTTTCGATATTTCAGAAATAGGTAAATTAGATTCAGGTCAAACAATTAGAAAACACCTCGAAACATATTCAAATTTAGCAAAATTAACCGACAACATGACTGATGACGTTACAACAGACGACCTTTTAAAAGAATACGATCTCTTTGTAAAACGAGTCAAGGAGATTGCTCCTAGTTTTTTACATATGCCGAAAGAAAAAGACGATGGAAAAGTTAGCAAGGTTAAAATTACTTATCCCACACGATACGATCAATTAGACTTATACAAAAAAAATTTTAAAAACACCTGAACTCTACAAAGACACACAAAACATTTTACATTTAGCTCTAACTGGACTTTCAAGAACGCATTGCGAAGCCGTCGTCGAAGGCATGGGCAGTGTTCTCTGTCTTAATAATGCAAAACGAACAACTTTAGATACTAATATTGTTCAAAGGGAAACAACTATCAGATGGCAGGGTCCACATCCTGGGAAAGGAGCAACTAAACTGATAGAAGAGTCTTTGGATAGGCATTTTAAAGGCAGGGATAAGTGGCATTTTATTACGAACTGGGATAGATCTCAATATTACATGGGGTCCAAGGTTACAAAAAGAATCAACGATGCAGCGTCCAAGAATGACAAAATCCCCTTTTAAAGATATTTTAAAATTCAATAAATTAATTTTTTTGTAAATTCAATATGTAAAGCATACAAATGATTTGTAACAAATAATCTTTTAGTTGTATAAATAAAGGAAACTTTCAATAAAAATGAATTTTCGGAATCGGGAAATTTTGGTTTTATTGACAATCGGGAAGTTTTTTTGAATTTTTCTGCTCGCGGGAAGCCAGTCGCTTTTTGCACCAGCGTTTCGTGGCAGCGATTATAACCACAAACTCCCCCAGGACTCAGGAATACTTCGCGGAAATGTAAATGTCGATAACATGGCCATGAACTCAAAGCACACCGGAAATCATTTTCAATTAACTATTTGACTAAGATGCTATCAAAACCATTTGCGATGTTTGACCAAAATACCATTCCGTGACTACAAATTACACAATATTTGTGTGTTCATTGAAATGTTCATTACGTAAGTCGAAGTCCACGCAACGGGTTTGTCTTTCTTCGGAGAGGATTCTTGCATGAAGAGACCAAGAAAAATGAATTATTTTCTTCAACTGATGATCTTCACTTTAATTACATGGAGAATCCGACGCGTTTCAGCGAACGATTTATTGTTTCCCAAAAATCTTGAATTCAATGAAAACAATTTACGATATTTTCGAAAGCCGTACGATCCTCATGAATCTCAAATACTTCGAATTTCAACTACACATTTTGTACCGTACATGCAAAAGGACGATAATGGAACCTTCATACAAGGGCTGGAATTTCAACTTGTGCGAATGATCGCCAGGATGTTGCACATGAATTTGTCTTTTCAAGAAATGCCTCAACGGACAGATGTTTGCAACAACGTTCACCTGAAGTAAAATTGCACACAGAACTCATTTCATTCGAATCTTCAAATGAAATTTCTTTTCAGTCTTTCCGACATTTGCATTGGTGGAATATTTCCGAAAGAAAATGCGCTGGAACAAACGTCGATGTCTCCCACTTACTTAAGTGACGACTTGACGTGGTGCGTACGAAACGCAGGATTAATGCCACTGTATTTAAGCAGATTCTATGCTTTCACACCAACGGTCTGGCTCACTTTGTTGTTTGCCTACGGTTACGTCAGCGGGTTCTTGCTAAATTTATTAATACAATTCGACTTGCGGTATAACCGGCGAAATCGCAACGATTGGCACTACACTACGTTGCTTGTTATGCTTCCTGCGGTGCTCGGACTTTCGCCAAATTTTTATCCAACGAGGACAACGACTCGCATGTTCTACAGTTTCGTACTGGCAACCGGATTTTTTACTTTTCAAATAATTTTGACGAATTCGCAAAACATCATTTACCAAAAGAAGGAATGGCATCAAGTCTCATTTTTTAAGGAAATAATGGATGAGGACTATCGTTTAAGTGGTTCGCATGAGGCGCTGAACGTGCTACGAAAGAGTGGAGAAGTGAGTTCGATAATTTTACTCTAATGGACCGTCGTATTTTCAATTTATTTAAGACACTTTCGTAGGCGAATTATGGTGAATCTCCATACTACCGCTCACGAAAGACTTTAAAATAAAGACGTCACGGAACGCCGTACAAATGTACGACTTCCTAAAACTCCTACACGTCTTCCGAGGTTTTATTGGACCCGTATGAAGTACAAAGGTCCTATACGTTTACTACAAACAATTTTATTGTAACATGGGGTATATCAAGGTGGGAGGGGGGGGGGGTGCATCTATTATCGTCTAGAGATGACGAATCAGCAATGAAAAAAATGTCCGTCTGTCCGTCCGTCCGTCTGTCCGTCCGTCCGTCTGTCCGTCTCCACTTTTTTTCCAAACGGCTGAACCGATCAGCCCAAACTTTTTTTCCCTCAAAGGTACATGTCTCCTATGATTTAAGTTCGAAGATGAGCAAAATCGATCAAGTGGTTCCGTAGATAAGGTCAAGGAAGTGACCAAAAACATGGTTTTTCGAAGATCGGTGAATCTTTTTCGCAAATATCTCAGCAAGTAAAGCACGGAAATTCCTCATTTTGGTGTCAAATGAAAGCATTTGATGTCGCAAAACTGGGAAAAAAGTTTTGTGGGAATCGGTACAGGGGTCTGGGCACTGGGACCAATGGAATGGACGAAATTGAGATTCTTGACCATATACGAAAACAGTTTTTCGTCTATATGAACGGGGTTCTGAACCATCTTTGTCATTCTATTGTTACCACAATGAAAACACTGTAGAACACCGTTCTATTTCCTTAACTATGCAATATGGAGATTTACTGTCAAAGGCAAAGTTGTAGAGAATTAAATTCAAACGAAAACGTGTTTCAGGGTTTTGGGGAAATATGGCCCAATCCTGGTATATGGCCACTTCCATAATTGGGCGGTATGACCCGGATCTCCAGAACTGTGAAAGTTAGAAAGTTGGTTCCAAAGGCAAAGTTGTTGAGAATTATATTTCAGCGAACACGTGTTTCAGGGTTTTGGTGAAATATGGCCCAATCCTGGTATATGGCCACTTTCATAATTGGGCAGGATGACCCAGATCTCCAGAACTATGAGAGGTAGAAAGTTGCTTCCAAGGACAAAGTTGTAGATAATAAAATTTTAGATAACAAGTGTTTCTGGGTTTTAGGGGAAAATGGCTCAGTCCTTGTATATAAGATTTTCTAGATTTGAATGGTCTGAGACGTACTTCGGTAGAGCCTTTGACATTACCTTGGGTAATTTCTATGGATCTTGGAAATTCTTCAGTTATAAAAGAACAGAAAACGTTGGATTGTTTGCTTATTTGTATATTTAGGTAGGTTCGAGTCACTTTGCCACATCTATTCTGATTACGGTTATGTTTTTTTTTTCCAAATTTTATATTCACATTATGGTGTTACGTCATCCATCATATACGTATGAATGGTAGCTTTGGAAGTATCCAAATCTCCTTAATTTCTCTCTCTCTCTCTCATTTTTTATTCGCATGTTTATATCAAAAATGAGAGAGAGAGAGAGAGTAATTAAGGAGATTTGGATATTTTCAAACTTAAGGCTGGATTCTCACTTAATAGCAGATTATGCAGCTGCCTGCGGAGAAATTCTTTTATCTTCGTGGAGGAGGTTTGCTTCCCGATCTTTTTCGATTTTTATAATTTTTTTTTGAAAGGTCTGGCCGACAATTTATTAAAGCAAATTTTTTGATTTTGAGCCCTTGTACTTAACAAGAGCACTTAAAACGGGTCTCTGCTATGGCCTGTAACCCGCCTCCGTTTAGTTTTTAAAAATTTATGAAACCCTAACACTAGAATAAGACTTTAGATATTTTGAATTGACCCGGTGAATAGTTTTGGAGACAATTAGGTTATATGCCTAAGTCGGCAGTACGGAATTATTTGGTGAAGAACCGTAACTTAGTGAAATTAGACCGAATGTCAAACAGTAATTTTGATAAAGCTGTTGAAGTATCGTGAAGTGTTTTGTTAAAACTTGTGGATAACAAGGTGAGCATTTGTTTTAGAGTTAGACACCAGTCGGAGTCTCATCACCATAATAACAGCTTTTATGTTACACTTTCATTTTTTTTGAAAGAGTAATTAACTTTTTTACAGATCTCCCGCGTTTTATGCGGTGTTTTCGTACCGCATAATTCGAGCTTGATACCGTTATCAACATTTGACTTTAAAAATATATTACCCGATGTGTAGTAACAACAAATATGAGTTTTCATCTCATAACGTCTGAATGGATGTAGTCTCCGTAGACATGAAAATCTATCAAATCATTTTTTTGCATAAATTTATAAAATTCGTAATAAAGTTGAGAGTTTTTGTCACACGATGTGTTTATTAAACACGCTTCACTGGTTTTCACATATCGTTACAAAAATTATCAGTTCATTTTCTGCAACTCGTCACACATTGCTTTTATTCCTGTGGAATGCTAAAAGACTTTTCAGCGAATGAGATTTACAGGCCGAAGGACAAAGTGGCGAAATTTCAGTGTGCCATCCGACAGATTCACAGATTCCAAAATTGAATCGTGTCAATGGAGCGAATGTTCTTCAGATACAGAAATACAATTGTTAGACCACTGCGGGACCATTTCCACGCATTGGAGGCTGTTTATAAAGTATTTCACGCTCCAAGGAAAAGGGGCTCTTCACAAATCCCGTCCGCACTTACTCCCATTAAAAATCCAAAACAAATGATAAGGTTATGTCAATTGCGCATTTAAAAATTACTTTTTCGTTTAAACTCTATTGTTCTTTCTTGTCAAAATTTAACACACATCTGGTAACACATAACGCGCATATACCCGAAGCTACGTCGCATATTTCAAACCCGTCAAAACCGCATATAACCGAATCCGCATAAATCAAATACCGCATAAAACGCGAGAGATCTGTATTTCGAAAATACCACAAACAACTTACATCTAGCTTACAAACAATATCACAAGACAAAAAGTTAAAATTTAAAGTAAAAATCACAATTATCGTCGGCTTCGAACGTATTCCGAATACATGCTGAATTCCCTCGTTGTATGGCTATAGAAACTCTTTGAAGTAGAAAATCTAGCGAACGAGGCTCTCCCGAATTTTTTGCCATGAATTTGCCAAGTTTTTTCAGGAAGATTGACGTTTCTGACGACTGCACCGAAAGTTTCAAAAGCTAGTGGCGTGAAAATGTATTGACTCTTCAGGTCTAAGTAAATGTTGTGTTTGTCGCGTTCTGCGTTGTCGGCCACTGAACCACTGAGCACCGAGCTCCATTTCAGATAACTTGGCGCAACTGTGTCAACCACCTTTACATCCCAAATCAGCGATTTTCCTTGGCTCCAGGGGTAATATGTTATTCCATCAGGGCGTTTGCCGTCGCGACGGGAAAGACCTGGTGGCTCTAATTTGTTCGGAAAACCAGCAGACTTGAATGCCAATGAAACAATTCTGTTGATTTCCAGATGTCTGGAGCATTTTGCCTTCGATAAATTGCACGATAGAGCGTGTAGACCATTGAGCTCAACCCTTTCACCACAAACACACATGTGAGCCTCGCGGACTTTGTTGCCCAATCTCAACGCAACGGCGATTCTCGCAGAGTCATTTATCGAGCAAAAGACCTAACCGATGAGACGGTACCGCTTGCAGCCACTTTGAGGATGTTTTTGTAGATGACGCAAGAAGTCTGGCTCTATCACCTGGATAGCTGGATGACAATAACTCGTTGTGAGTATGATTCACTCGCAATAAATCCCATGCTGATTGACACATTTTAAGTTCTGGTTCCACTGGAATCCATTCTGATGGATACATATCAATGGATGCTGTAATTTGGTCGTTCAGCACACACGAGTTGAGTTTAGCAAGAATCCGGTTCGACTTTCATTTTGGTTAAGATATTGGACATTGATTTGTAAGAACTGTGCTTTTAGACATAATTTTGACGTGGTTATCAGTGCTTGCTACATATAGTCTCATCACTCAACATAAAGTCAGGTCAAGTCTAGTTTTAAGGGGTCTGCGCATTTTAGATTAAGAAATAAGAAACATAGTTTGTGAAGTGCTCAATAAAGGTTGTAATAAGCGATTTTGACGGAATTTGGTTACTAATATAAGATTATTGCCATACGTGGATAATCCAAATTTTGTTGTTCAAGTGGGTATTAAACGACAACGAGCGTCAGCGAGTTAGTTTAATACACACGAGAACAATGAATGAGGGAATCCACGTATGGCAATACATTTTTTTTATTGCATAGGAGACAGTAGGTCGAACATTGAACGCACCCAATATTACGATTATGATTTAGCACGCCTTTTGCTTTTCTAATAGTCTGTTATTTATTGTTCATTCATCGCAGTTGTCGTCTCAGTCAATCTCATCAATCTACAGGAAGAGAATCATAAGCTTGTGCACCTTTCTTATTTCTCTTTTATCTCTTTTTTCATGTATTCGCTTGCATTTAGTGCATGTAAAACTCGGTTTTTCGGTGAAACGAGTTAAAACGAAACGTTGCACAATCTTATGATTCTTCTCCTGTATATGCGAAAAATTTTCTATTGTATCGTTTTACCTCAACAAACCAAGTTACTAATGAATGTGGGAAAACTTTACTTTTGGTCGTATCAGTAACTCGTTCGTGCCAAAAAACTCAATTGTAATAGACACAATTTTCCATATATTTCTGGTCGTCTAGTACACTGCTGACGCAACTAAAAAAATTCCGTAGTAGACGTCTAGAAATGCATGGAAATGTGTGACTATTACAATTTTTTTGGCACGAACGTTCAAATATTGGTGCGTGGTGGGGCGAAACGACTCGTGGAATATCGAATTTTATATTTTTTGTGAATTCTTTATCAAAAATATGGTTTAGTTTAGAAGTAAGTAAATTCTTCTTCAATTCAAAATTTTGTTTTGCAAAAAAAGTGAGTTGAGCTTTGACCTCTTCCAAAACTTATTTCCATTTTTTTACTCCTAAAAATAACAAAAATTATTGCGTAATCACTTTTTATCCAAATGTAACAGGAACGCAAATCGATTTTTTTGACGAAATGCGCACCTACTATTCTATTTTGGCATTAAAACGTTGCCATTGAAACTATTGTATGTCGTGCCTGTCAAATCATAAAAGAGAAAATCGGATTTATCCCTCTAGACAGAGGAATTTATCCCTCTAGACGGATAAGTACTGACAATAAAGTGACGTTTATCGCCTCAAAATATTGCGTTTAATGTGAGATTTACTATCTCCTATGCAATAAAAAAGTGAAGTCCTATTTTGAGAGTTGAAAGGTTTATTTAGTAACGTTACAGGCCCTACGTGTTTTTTGTACATAGCTCGAGTAAATGTCTACCGATTTAAAAAAAATAATCTGAAGGTCTAGGAATGTCTCACATTTTATGGAAGAAAATTGTTTGATTGGAAGCCTTGGACTCTCAGTCATAACCCTAAAGCTGAGTTTGTACTAGGGCACAACGCGTTTGCTTACATAAATCAGGTAAACCCTAACCGATATTGTTGATTCTTTTTCTATTTGAGAGGAAACCGAGCACCGAATTATATTCGAAAACAAATTTGGACCCGGTGCCTTGCAAAGCATTCTTTATTATGCAAAACACATTTATTTCACGAATATAGAAAGCATGTTCACTAATACATTCTTTCAGATTGCCAATGAAAAAATGGAATCGTTTCATGCTTGCGAGAACATTAGTGAATGCTTAGCGAAGCTGGTACATGACGATTATCTTGCAGTTGCCGGATCTCGACAGAATATTTTCAATTCGCCAATTTATTCAAGCGCTAAACTTTATTGCTTCGACAAGTCGAAGAGCATCGCCACTTATCCAATAGCGTTGTACATGCGCAAGGACTTTTACTTGAAGGATAAAGTGAACGCAATAATTGCACGCTTAATGGAGGCAGGATACTTCGAAAAGTGGAACGTAAACAGAATTCTATTGAATCCGCCAAGAAAAAAAAAATATGGACCGCCAAAAGTGCCGGAACCTTTGGGTTTTCATATTGTGTCGATTTTACTCATATTTGGCATAGGTTTGGGTTCTCTTATAGCTACTTCAGCATTTGTTGTTGAAAGGTTTGTTTTTTCGAAACGTAGACAAAGAGTTAAGTTGAAAATTTGGAAGTATGTGGAGAGATTTTTCGATGGTCAGAGACATTATTTCAATTTTCTTCCGGAACGCTTGCAGATGAAGAATAAAAATTTTGTCGTGGTTCCAAAAAAGTGGTGTGCACGAAGAATTCACAAAAACAAAACGTTGAAAATCTAATTACGTTTTGTACATCGAAGTGAATTTACTTATTGCGAGTTGAACAATATTTCGGTGGAATGTTAACCTTCCTACAATATCCAGCATTTTCAATCATCATCGGCGCAAAATGAATAGTTATTTGTGCACCTGCTTTGAACGATTGATTTTAGGCGATTTCACGAGTTGTTCCTCAAGCGAAAATGCCTAAAAACAATAGTCCAGAACAGGTGCACATACAACTTTACATGCAAAGGGGCGAAATGCAAAAAAAAAAAGTTACAAAAATGCCCTCAATTTTCGGCCCCGTCGCATGTAAAATATATTTTTATAATTTGTTTTGAGATTTCGCCCCTTTGCATGTGCGCCTGTTCTGCCTATTGCCTAAAATCAGTCGTCCAAAACAGGTACACTCCAACAACGAAAATCGTAATTTTCACTTTTCAAATGGGAGCAGAAAATGAAAAAATGCAGACGACACCAAGCCAAGAGATGAGAAAATATTTTCGGTTCCTAAAATAGAACTGATCCGATCAACATGATTATTGCAGCAGCCATTTTGTTGTTGTTGAAAATTTGTGTTTAGAAAGTGAAAATTACGATTTTCGTTGTTGGAGTTATGAAATAGTAATTGATGCAACAAGTTGCGAAAAGAAAAATTTTTGTCATGAGATGTGAATTGAATATGATAAGCACATCGTGTGACAAAAATTTTTCATTTCGCAACATGTTTCATACAAAATTTTATGCAAAATGTACTTGGGAGTGAGAAAAAGCATACATGAAATTCCTTTTCGCAACAATAATGGAATTTCATATACTTTTTGTCACTCTCAATTATGCGTTGCATAAAAGATATTTTTCATTTTGCGACGATGATGATTGAAAGAAGATTTTTTTCGCCGTAAATTTTTTTTCGCCGGAAATTTTTTTTTCGTCGGAAACTTTTTTCGCCGGTAATTTCTTTCGTCGGATTTTTTCCGCCGAAATTTTTTTTTCGCCGGAAATTTTTTTTTCGCGGAAATTTTTTTCGGAACTTTTTTCTCGCCGAAATTTTTTTCGTCTAAAATTTTTTTACGCCGGAAAACTTTATTCACCGGAAACTTTATTCGCCGGAAATTTTTTTCGTCGGACTTTTTTTCGCCGGAAATTTTTTTTCTCCTGAAATTTTTTTCGCCGGAAATTTGTTCTCCATTTGTTTCTTCTTTTCTTCCAAAACTACTGATATCACAACAAAAGCCATTTATAAAGGGAAACGTGACGCAAGTCCTCGTCGCTTTTTCCAAAACTACTAATATCAATTGGGGTGAAGCTTACAGCTTTGAAACGCAAAAATTTTTTTTGGAATGTTTTCATTTTTGATTCAACAAAATGCGTCACAAATGCCGGACCCACCAATGTAATAATTTTTTTACGCTTTCAGCTTTCATACCCAAAAATTTGATTTCCTGTATAAAAATACGCCATACATCCCATAAAGTCGAATTTTTGCGTTGTGAAAGCTGAAAGAACAGAAAAACTATAGCACTGTGGGGTCCGACATTTGTGACGCATTTTTTAATCAAAAATGAAAACATTTCAAAAAAATGTTTTGCGTTTCAAAGCTGTAAGCGTCACCCAAATTGATATCAGTTGTTTTGTAAGGAGGGACGAGGATTTACGTCACGTTTCCCTTTTAAAAAGGGGTTTTCTTGTGATTTTTCATTTTCCGCCGATGATGATTGAAAGTGCTGGACATTGTAAAAAGATTCCGCTTCGTATCCTAGGTTCAGGCACATTTTCAACTATTACTTATTGTCAAGTGATTCATGCTTCTCACACCAAACATGTCACGCGCATAAAATGCATGGCACCCGTAAATTATTAGCAATTCAATGTAATGAAATGGTATAGTATAGAAGGATCAAGTGTTTTGAATTTCGACTCAGGTAATGAAAGCGGCAGGGGATGTTCGTGTGAGAATAACGTTGATATTTTTTTGTGTAGTTTGTTTAAGAGTTGCACAAGTCAACCTCAATTTGTAACTGTAAGACACGCAGCTAAAATTAATGGAAAATAAAACAATTTTTTGATTGAACTGGAACTGACTAAATTGCTTAGTTGAGGCTGCTTTGGTATGGACAATCGTCCCGAGATTTTTTCTCAATTTATAAGTTCTCAATGATAAGATGAGATTCAGTGAAGAACATAGAAGGGACCCGTTACGTATCAGAATAGATGCGGCAAACAGAGTTGATGTTACGAAAAGACTGGAACGTATTTAAGTAAATGTTGCGTTCACATCAGACTGTATTGGAAATTGCCCGTAGGGCAATTTTGAAAAACCCGTCCGAAGTAACGTTGTAAAAAAATTCTCCGAACGCACAAAATTGACGTTCAAATAGAGAAAAATTTTGTCTACAACATAGCAAAAAACTATTTTTGGGCTAGGGCCGACCTTAGTACTGACCTAGGGCCTTAAATAGAGGCCTCGGATACATACTTCCATAGACAAAAATGTTTCCCTCAATTTGCTCTGCAACATAGCAAATAACATTTTTTTATGTTAGGGCCGACCTTAGGAACAACATGAGGCCCACTTAAGCCCTAAGCACAGGCAAAAATTCTTCTATAAATTGTCGGCCGTGCCGAGGTCTTTCAAACAAAAAAAAAGTTTTTGAAAATCGGAAGAGATTTACTCGAGTTATGTACAAAAAACACGTAGGGCCCTAACAAAGACTCT
>CM055405.1:17098188-17177165 GCA_029228625.1 Pseudolycoriella hygida | reverse complement strand
TTATCTGCGATAGCGTCACCTCAAGCGATATCATTAATTTTGGAAGCGGACTTACGGACTGCGTCACACTCTACCTTTAAAAAGGTTTTTGTTGTGATAGTCTAACAATAAGACATAACATTGTCTAAGGCCTTAAGTTCCTTCTTTATGATTGAATGCTCGATTTCATGTGAAAATGAAAGCATTTCGACTCGAAAAACTTTGTTATCATTTTCCCAACTCAATATCAGTTCTGTAAATGGCTGTTTATAGTCTTCAAAAACATAAACAACAACAAAAGAATGGTGTGCTTTACGAATCTTTACGAAAAAAAAATCTCGCCAATTTAATGATAATTTTAACTAATTGTTTCCTGCGGCATACAACTGACAACATTATTTAAAATAATTGTTTCAACTGATATCTACGTAATCACAGCAATGGATGGTATAAATATACAGCACCGAATGACATCAAATACATAAGTTTGTTAGAACATCATTTACGATAAACGTAAATTTTGATGTGATGTATAAAAGTTCATAGAGTTTTGCTATAAATCGTATTTAGGTTAAACTGAAAACAAAACACAAATTGGTGAGGTTTTATTTACACTTAAAGTTATGGGAATCGGTGCGCTGATTAACGAGTATATTTTTCTCGCTATTTTCGATATGTATCCAATATTTTATTGGAAAATATTGGTTCTCATTTCGAGGCATTGAATGTGAGACACGAATAATGTTCACATCTGGCATAAAACAGCTTATGCAAGATCTTAATCAGATGATAATTTCAGTAGAATGAAAAAAAAAAACGATTAAAATTAGAGGGGAAGTGTATAAATTACACTCATTACTGCCTTTAAATTATGTTCTAGTAAATATAAAATTACTTCCTACGGAATTTACACATTTAAACATTTGTAAACGCTTTCAATGGAATTTGTGTTTTATGTAAAGAACTTCGACAACAAGAATCCCATTCTTTTCTGGCATAAACTGCATATGTTTGACTCGGGCATTTGAAAAATGGTCGCAGAATAACGTCAATATTTCGCATTCGCTGGACTTTTGCCAAAGACAATTTTAGTAATTAGTTAAACGCTGTCTGTATGATGAGTTTTCTACGTCATTTTTTCGTTTGCTCGTAACATCAGCGCCACTAAACTATCGCTGCTACTCGTACAGGATCTAGTTTAGTAAATGTTTGTAAATAGAACGTTCATCACTTGGAATCGTCTACTACCAGGCGTTCATAATTACTCAGCAGGAATAGTCTGAGTCCAATAATTTGAAAAGCCATTTTTGAGGAAGTGATGTCCTTTACTTTAAAGTTGTAATGTGAAAGTCAACAGTAAGATGGGGCTATAACTGATATAATAGTCGAGTTTCTTACAAGCTAAATGGGGAAATAATCGTCACATTTCTCCATCAAATTCATCGTGTGGGGAATTGTTGGAAAGGTAATAGATCAGCCTTTGCGGGGAAAAATTTTTTTGGAAGCATTGGGCAAAATAGTTTTGGTTTTTCCCACCGACGATTTTCTTTCAAATAATTAAAAAAAAATATTTTTGCCGTTTTTGAGGCAACAATATTTTTGTGGGGTTACGGAATTGACTTGAGAACGTATTCCACGTTCCCCATATTACATTTCCCCCGTATTCAACGTTCCCCGTATTCCGAGTTCATTTTAAGACGACACCTTGACTGATTTGGGCGATTTCAATTTTGACCCGTTTTATACCCATAACTCCTTTATTTCAGAACAATATCCCACCCGGAACATGTTTTTTCGACGTTTTGGACCGTCCGTCCCCGACAACATATCAAAAATTAATTTTTCAGTAATTTTCGAGAATTTGTTGTCCATTTTTCTCTTCTGGACACCCTGGACACCGAACAACTCAACCGATTTTCTTAAACGTGGTTTCGCTGGTTTCACAGGACCGAATCCTTTCATTTAACACCTCACTGGCCTCTTTTTGGCAACTACCCGCCGAGATATACCAGAAGAAGTGCTCCCGTTCTGGACAAAATCGCAGAAAAATGGCCTTGATTTCGGGAGGGAGAAACATTTTCACCCAATATTGTTCAGCAATTTCGTTGCCCCAAGCCTCCACGATCGATTGGCACTCAAAAATTATCTCTACTTTGTCCAACAGCAAAAGTTCCCTAACAACAAAGTGAGGAAACCCCAAAATTTGAACAGATTTTGCTGCCTAGCTCCTCCGCATGAAGTCGGATCAAAAAAATTTCTTCTACAAAGTTGTAGGCCATCAAAAACTCTAAGACTTTTCTTCGCCGATCAAATCTCAAACACAACATCTTGACTGACTTTTGGGCGATTTCAATTTTGACCCGTTTTGTTATCCATAACTCCCTTATTTCAGAACAATATCCCAACCCGGAACATGTTTTCTCGACGTTTTGGACCATATCCGACAACATGTCAAAAAGTATTTTTTTTTGCTCCTCAGTTTAAATGCAAAAATAACGGGATTGTGACCGCGGCTGGAAATAATGTTTTTTTCCCTGCATCCAAATCCGATTTCCCATTTTTTCATAGTATCCGTCTAAAATCGATAAAATTTCCCACTGAGGATTCGAGATTTCCCGGTGAAAAATTGAGATTTCGTGGTGATCAAAATGCGATTTCCCGGTTGCCAAAAGTTATTTCCCGGTGACCACAATGTTGAAATGCTGCGAGCGGAGCGAGCGAGATTTTTCTTAATACTTTTCAACGAACTTGTTGACATATCAATCGAAATTTTACAAAGAAAAATTTATGATCCGCGAGCGGAGCGAGCGAGATTTTTTTTTTAATAATTTTTTCCGAAATCGTTGACATATCAATCAACATTTCACAAAGAAAAATTTATGAATCGCGAGCGAAGTGAGCGTGATTTTTTTGAACGAAGTTATCAAAATCTCAATCAAATATTTTCGAAATTTTTCATAATTTTTTTTCAACTAAGCTGTTTACACCCTTTCCATTTTTCAGCCATTTCCCATTTTTTATTTATTTCCCGTTTTTTAGTAATTTCCCACTTTTCATTCATTTCCCATTTTTCAGCTATTTCCATTTTTTATTCATTTCCCGTTTTCAGCAATTACCCATTTTTAGTCATTTCCCACTTTGAAGCGACTTCCCATTTTTAGTCATTTCCCACTTTGAAGCGATTTCCTATTTTTAGTAATTTCCCACTTTGAAGCGATTTCCCATTTCTTAGTCATTTCCCATCTTGAAGCGATTTCCCATTTTTTAGTCATTTCCTACTTTGAAGCGATTTGCCATTTTTTAGTCATTTCCCACTTCGAAGCGATTTGCCATTTTTTAGTCATTTCCCACTTCGAAGCGATTTCCCATTTCTAGTAATTTCCCACTTTGAAGCGATTTCCCATTTCTTAGTCATTTCCCATCTTAAAGCGATTTCCCATAACACAAACCGTTCGAGCTTTGCTCGAGCATATTTCCCGAAACGTGAACCGCTCGTTCGCTTGAGCACATATCCCGGTATCCGGTCTTTCGGCCCCCAAACTGCCCGGTATCCTAGATACCAAGGATACACACTATTTCCAGCTGCGATTGTGACCGACAGACAAATAAATAAATACACGCATAAATAGACGAATAAATAGACACATAAACAGGCAAACTTTAGACGTTTATAATTAGTAATACCTGGAGAAAGAACAACACGAAAATTCGGTTCACTTGTGTTGTCATGTACTATTCCTGTACTAAATCGCTTGATCATAGTCTCGATACGTGAATTAACCTCGGGTTGAAGTGCAAGGTTTATTCACGCCCCTCGATATGTTAATAGACATCGGGCTAACGCCCTCGGTCATTAACTTCATCTAGGTGCGTGAATAGACTTTGGGCTACAACCCTCGGATCAGTCACTAAAACTCGACTATAATTACTCAATTATAGACCTTGTGTTATAATATACTTTATAAAATTTTATCACACTAGAGCGTAAAATCGGTTTTACACACGAAAAAGCGAGTTTTTTGTCGGTGAATTCCATTACTAAAGCCGTAAAAAATCATTATAATATTTAAACCACGCTGTCTAGAAAACGACGCGTCAACGGTGGCATACATGTCTAAATGTTGATGTCGAAACAATGCGCACTTGTGACAATATTGACATGAGGTAAATAATATGAGTAAAAACCCAGTGTTTTGCAAGATTTTCAATATATTATAAAAATAGATGTGGAAAAGAATTTGATAAAAATTCGTATTCCAATAAAAGCGAAGGAATTTTGTAGAAAAGATTGATTTACCTCAAGTATTCCTCCCGCCAGGCTTTTTCGCCAGAATGAGTAGCTCGAAAGACAATCATTGATACTTCACTGATGCATCGCCTTAGCGCAGGCATCACAAGTGTAATTAACTCGAAAAAACTTAACAAGCTATTTATCAAACCGAAAAGCCTTTGCTGTATTTGTGTACTTTGATGGATACAAAAAGTTTGCATATTTTAAACATTTTGATCAGGTTTTGTGATAATAAATTTTTATTTTCTTTTCACAATCACAATTCACAACAAACTATTGCAACGAAATAAACTTGAGAAAACTATTTTTAATTCAATTTTTCTGAATATAACATTTATTTTCGTTGTGTATGTCCGTTTGAGCAAAAAGGGCTTGACTAACGATCAAATCAAGCCAAAATTCTGTGTGAATTCAAAATCATTGTCAATGTGTTATTTTGCCTTGTTGTTTTAGTGTGTAAAGAGACAATTAAAACAGATGTTCCTTCATTATTATTAGACTTACACGATGATTGTGTATGGCATCGATTATATGAACCAGGGCTGTAATAAAATATGAAGCACAGGGTGATTGGCAAATGCGTAAAAAAGAATGTCCCAGCAAATAAAACAAAAATTTCTCATGATTGTCACTCATGTGTTAATATTAAACACGTTTTTTGTATGTACAAATGTGCATAATTTTAAACGACGCGCAATTTCCGACAAATTTAGGCTTTTTCGGTTAGGTCGGAAAGTCCCAAAAAAATTCCTTCGACTATGTTTGATGGGGAAGAAATGAATACATTAATGTGTACTCGGTTCCGACAGGGGGGTGACAGTTCTCTGTTCTGAACCGTGCAAATACTATTCAGAGTGAAGTTAGCTGCAGTTGAGGTCGTAGCTAACTTCATTACAAACAAATCAGCTGATCTCATTCACAAATTTACCAAAATCAGCTGACTTCATTGATAAATTAAAAAAATCAGCTGATTTGTTTGTAATGAAGTTAGTTACGATCGCAACTGCAGCTAACTTCACTCTGAATAGCATTTGCACATTTGAGAAGTGACTGTCACCCCCCTCACGGAGCTGTCACTTGGTTGTTGAGAAATGTCAAATTTTGCACTCAGAGTGAAGTTGGTTACAATAAATTGTTTACGTTTGCTGTGAAGTTAGCTACAATCGGTAGATTTCATTCATGAAAGCAAACGTAAACGAATGAATGAAAATGGAACTTGTAGCCAACTTCACTCTAAGTCCAAAATTTAATACTATTCAACAGCCAAATGACAGTTCCGTGGTTAAAGTCCTCGTAACGGTAATAAGAAACATTGTACGTCATATAAATTATTTCAATTTGGCAAGAGGCTGCTGCTGCCCTCTACATTCACAGTAGGGAGGGTAGGCAGTCTGGTGCCTAGTTACACGACGTATAGGGGCGCGCACAGCAATTGTCCGATAAGTTTCACTGGTGAATGGTTATAAGATTAATGACAACTTTCACCATATCGTTCAGCAATCTGCTTTCGTTTTCGAAATTTTGACACGAAAATATTAAAAAAATTTCTTTTGGTTTTATGTATTTTTCAACATTTTTTTCCTAAAATAAACCGTTTTTTACTAATTTACAACTTACATGTTGACTACTGGAATAAATTATAAAACGGTTTTCATGCAATCATCAATAACTTTGATTAGGAATTAAAATGTCAACCATCATCACAGCTCTCACAACTCTACCCATATCACCGACATGGGTACAAATTTGACACTCTCACTAACTATTGACTAAACGAAGAATTAATTACTGTACGCGCGCTAGTATTCGTTACTACCGTTACATTGACATTAACATATTTTTGGCACCATGCTGCGTTCTTTATGGTTTCTTAAACTTCTGAACTAAACGAAGAATTAATTGATGTACGCGCTCAAGTATTCGTTACTACCGTTACATTGACATTAACATATTTTTGGCACCAGGCTGCGTTCTTTATGGTTTCTTAAACTTCTCAAGTAGGTAGCCTGGTGTTGATTTTGAACCCAGTACATGGTAATGTACTCTCCCACTACTCCAACATCGTCATAGAAACTTTTTCGGCACCAGACGGCCCAGCTTCAAACTTCTGTTTGTTGCAATTTTTCTCCATGAAAATGGTCTACACGACGATTCACAAGAGCTTAGCTTCTTTTCACCAAATACTAAACACTCTGTATCTGTAGACTGTAGTGTTGCGGGAAATCACGTAATTGTTCAAATATGCAAATTTGACAACAGGGAGCTATAAATTTCTTGCAATTATCGCATACCCACGGTACGTACAAAATTAATCGCAATTATCTTTGTAATCTCCTTCTCATCTGAAGTCATCGAACTTGATAATTTTAACAAACCGGTCGCATTGCAATTATGGGACTTTGGTTGATTGATGTTACTGTCTGTGCACAGTTTCTAATCCTGAGTAAATTCTTATCATGACTAAATGTCAATTTTGGTGAAATTCTAATCCTAGGTAATCATTTGTGATGTCACTAAGCCAGTGAAATTCTAATACAACGACTGAAATATCAATGCAAATTCTTTGAATGAGCTTTTAGGCGCAGACGCATGTGGAATGCAAAGTTTCATCCCTCAATCTTGAGTATTTCTTAGCACATTGTTAACTTTTTTCTCTAAAAAATTGCCAATCTCTGGACGAAATTGTCCGATTTAATTGAGTGGTTCAGTCAAACGGAGAAATTTTTCTTTTATGTTGTGACGAAATGTCAAATGTTCATGACATTTGCTCACATTTTTAGTCTATCTGGGGAGCCCAACCGCCATATCAATCTCTGGTCAGTTATCAAAAACCGTTACGTCCATTATTTGAGCTAGTTGCTATTTGTGAAATATCTCGGAAACTACAAAAGATATAGAAAAATATTAAAGAACCATTTTTGAAGCAAATTTTATTGCCTACAAAAAAGGTCATTATGATTTTTCTTCTATCTCTCATGTCTTTCAAAATAATTGAAAAAAAAACAGTGTCATTTGAATGGACTTGACGGTTTTTGATAATTTGCTCTTCTTATGAAAGAAAGTAGAATAATTTATAGGAGGTAGTAGCACCACCATATGTAACACAAGACCGTGGAATTGCCGACTTTGTGATGACCCTTTCCCGATATGAAAATTTTTTATATCATTTGGGCATATAATTAGCCATCATTTATATACCTGAAAGTAGGGGTATAATGACCATATTATAGTCGAGTTTCATACAAACAGGGAGGTATATAATAGGCAAATTATGGTCGACTCGACTATAATTGTCGATTCGAATATAAATTTCATTATAGTCCGACTATAATATCATGACGTCAAATCTCAACGAAAATTTGAAAAAGTCACCAATTATTTGCCCAAATGATAGCTTCGGTACGTGAATATTCCTCGGACATTCCCTTCACCTCGACTATAATCGCACCATTATTTCCCTTGGTGAATAATATACTATTACAGTTGATGGTATCATACATAGGAAGGATCAATCATTCTTATTTCGTAGGTTCAATGTGGATTATTTGTAGACTTTATCGTTACATACAAAAATTTATCATAATCCACAAATAGCCAAGGTCACGAAGTGGCAGTGGCAGTTACCACAGCGCCACCTGTTAATGTGATATAACTGCCTTGAACAAAGGATTAAAATTAGTCAATTAGTCAAAAGACGCTCGTTAGCATTTCGCTGATTTGGTTAATATTACGCTTAATTTTTGAAATCACAATTTCTCACTGACTGTGTTGAAATCAGCAAGAACTTCACTCCTTGTTTTTTTAAGACAACAACAGTCAAAGTTACCAAACCAAAGCAATGAACTTGAGGGTTAATTTGAACAATAAATCACAGATAATGAGATTTACATTAAACTTTTCCACAAGTCAATCTTGCAACTTACTTATAGAATTTTATGTGATACACCATTTCGATCACTGCTCGTTCATTAAACTCAATCAAATGGGAAACTTAATACATGCAAATAAATAAAAAAGCTATAACTTATATTTCAAGTTTTTTACTCGTATTCCTTCTATTTAGTTTTTTTTTTTTGGATATATCGTAGGAACGTCGTCTTCGTATTATGTTCAATATTTTGCTGACGGTCATGAACGTATTCAAAGACAAAGAATTTCAATATCCAACGTCTGTGATATTCATGACTCATGCAAAGAGTTTTACCAAAGGAATAACTATTGATTCAACAAACGATTGAATGTTACTGAGAATTGCATTGCATTTGTAAACTATAACACTTTGTGTACATACACACAATTGATAAAATAAATATCGCATGTGTGACGATTGTGTGTTGTACTTGACTGCTAACCTGACCGGCATCTTCATTCTATTTTTAACTCCCTCAGGAAATATTTTCATAGAGTTCACACAGTTCTAAAGAAAATTATCAACACTTCCATCAAATTTTGGCATTTACTTCTCATTGTTTAACTAGTTCATGGGTACAAACACAAAAGACCCGAAAAGAAGGTCCAAATTCAGTCGTTTTTAATCAGTTGACATACATTCGAACTTAAGTTACTATTTTTTCCGAAGTAGTTTTTTCATTGAAAGCCATTCATGTCAAGTCTGTCAAGCAATAATCTTTACGTAGGAAATACTAAAAGGCTAAATTTGACTATTTGTAAATAGTTTATCATATGATCACGGTGCTTATGTTTGGTGTAATTAATTAAATTGATTGTCTTAGTGAAAATATTAGTAACAATTTTATTGTTGTTCGAGCAACAATCGCAACATTTCATTTATTTGAATCAATATTTTCAAGTGAGTGTAAAATGTATATACTGACTCATCCGGTCTTATCGGACAAACAAGTCTGAAAATTAAAATAACAATATTTTGATTGACATGATTGATAGAATCTTGTGTAAAACTTGTCAAATGTAAATCTCAATACAAAAAATGTTCACAAATTTTTGAACCTGTACGAAGTACGAAGGTACTATACGTTTACTACAAACAATTTTAATGTAACATGGGGTAGATCGAGGTGGTAGGGGGGGATGCATTTATTATCGTCTATATATGACGAATCAACAATAAAAAAATGTCCTTCCGTCTGTCCGCCTCCACTTTTTTTTCCAAACGGCTCAACCGATCACCCTAAACGTTTTTTCCCTGAAAAGTACATGCCTCCCATGATTCAAGTTCGAAGATGAGCAAAATCGGTCAAGTGGTTCCGGAGATATGGTTGAGGAAGTGACCAAAAACATGGTTTTTCGAGAGTCGGTGAAGCTTTTTCACAAATATCTCAGCAAGTATCGCACGGAAATTGCTCATGTTGGTGTCAAATGAAAGGATTTAATGTCAGAAAATTGGGAAAAATTTTTCGTGGGAATCGGGTCAGGGGTCGGGGTAGCGGGACCAATGGAATCGACGAAATTGAGTTTCTTGGCCATATACGAAAACAGTTTTTCGTGTTTATTTCCTTAACTATGCAATATGGAGATTCCCTGTCAAAGGCAAAGTTGTAGAGAATGAAATTTTAGGGTACACGTGTTTCAGGGTTTTGGGTAAAAATGCCACAATCCTGGGATATGACCACTTCTAGAATTGGGAGGGATGATCCATATCTTGAGAACTATTAGAGGTAGAAACTTGCTTCCAAAAGCAAAGTTGTAGAGAATAAAGTTTTAGCGAACGCGTGTCTCAGGTTTTTGGGTAAAATGCTCCAAACCTGGGATATGACCACTTCTAGAATTGGGAGGGATGATCCATATCTCTAGAACTATAAGAGATAGAAAGTTGCTTCCAAAGGCAAAGTTGTAGAGAATAAAATTTTAGCGAACATATGTCTCAGGGTTCTGGGTAAAAATGCCACAATCCTGGGATATGACCGCTTCTAGAATTTGGAGGATGATCCATATCTCCAGAACTATAAGAGGTACAAAATTGCTTCCAAAGGCAAAGCTGTAGAGCATAACATTTTAGCGAACACATGCCTCAGGGTTTTGGGTAAAAATGCTACAATTCTGGGATATGACCACTTCTAGAAATGGGAGGGATGACCCATATCTCTAGAACTGTAAGAGGTAGAAGGTTGCTTGCAAAGGCAAAGTTGTATAGAACAAAATTGTTGAGAACACGGGTTTCAGAGTTTTAGGGGAAAATGGCCCAATCCTATAACCATTTCTAGATTTGAATGGTCTAAGATGTACTTCGGTAGGACTTTTGACATCAACTTGGGTAATTTCTATGGATCTTTGAAATTCTTATAGTTATAAAAGAACATAAAACGTTGGATTGTTTGCTAATTTCTATATTTAGATGCGTCTTTTTGTCGCATCTATTCTGATACGTACGGGTCTTTGGTTATGTTTAATTTATACTTTCTATCCGAAATTATGAAGAATGTGATTTCTTTAAAAGAGCAAAACATACGAAATCGGTTTAGTGCACATTTAAAACCGGAACATACGCGATAAAAGCAGCAACAGTTTAAAACCGTGTGAGACTTTTGGTTCGTCATAGCTTATGAGGATCTGAGCCAGCTACAGGCGCTGCAAGCGAAGCTAGCACACAAACATAAGGATGCCGGGAGCTCAAAGTGACAAATCGGATTACATGAAATCGACACCATTAAAAAAAAGTGAGGAAAATTGAAAATGAAATAAGAAATGAAGAAAAACAGAACGACGAAAAACTGAAGTTTTGACAGAAAATCTTACATTTTCTTTGTGTTACCAGATTGGTAACAACTTACTGTGCAGGTTCACTTGAGTTCTGTTCATGGTCTTGCTTGCCTCTTCTGAAATTACGCTAGAGGCGTTCATTGTTTCCGAATCGCAAATATTTATGAGTTTGTTTGTATCAAAAGTCTTTCTATTCGAAATGTCAAAATGACGTTTTAAACGTCAAAGCTATAAGTAAACGGGTATTTAGAAAAGTTCCAAAATTTTATATAAATATCATTACATAATTAATTATATTAATGTGAATTTAATGGCCGCAGCGGTCCCCACGAAGTCCCCACACCCCAAAAAAGAAGTCCACAAACTCAAAAAACGCCATATAAAAACCTTTAAGACCAAATATACGAGAACTTTTGAATTTTTTATGTTCGACCCCTCCCCCTTAGAATTGCTTTTGAAGAAACTACGTCGCAGCAGCTTTCCAACGAGTCCAGACAGTTCAGACAAAAATTCAGATAAAATCAGTTGGAAATTAGCTGAGATATCGAGGTTTGAAAATGACTTTTTTCTATGGGCCGTCGATTTTTCTATTGTTCTTATTATTGTATTCAAACTTTCTTCTGATCTGTCGGTTTGTAGCAATTAATAGTTTTCGATCTCGAGAACCAGTCAGCCGATTTTCCTGAAATTTTCGGGGAACGTCAGCCTCGTCTCCAAATGAAAAATTTCATTATTCGATTTTCCGGGAAAATTCTGGAAAACTCATGGCATGTGGAAAAGTGGTAAATTTTGAGGGTTATTTAGGTTATTTATTTACCAATGACTTGAAATTACAAAATCAGACTCAGTCGTAGTATCACAGTTGCTTTTTAATGAAAACACTTTTCAGAATAGTAGTTTTTATATGTTTATATGTTTACTTGCAGGTTGTCTATCCAATATAAAGCTTTGTTCGTCATGTAATTAATTTACCGTTAAAGTGATGGATGGGACAACTTTCAACAATATGTTGCATGGTTTGAATCTGCCCGCATTGGCAGAGTGGCGACTCGACAAAATTCCATCTGTGCATAAGGTATCCACAACATCCTTGCCCAGTTCGAATTCGGTTTAGTCGAAGCCACGAACGTCTTGGCAGGTTGACTCCGCACATCTCAGCTGTCGGATCTTCAACTAACTCCTTGTTGCGGACTGACGAATTATGCCACCATTCTTTCTATCGAGTCTTTAGGTTGCCCACATTGTAATGCTCTCTATAGAACTGCCAGGTAATACTCGGAGTTTTTGAATTTTAGCTCCGGAGTGACAATACCTAGAGAGTTGGTTTCTTCGGAAAAGTTTCAGAGTTTGATCAGGAGAATTTTTTTGGGATTTTAAGAAAATGTCTACCAGCTGTCAAAACGGCGCCATCTTGGATTTTGTGAATACTCAAAAATGCTATCTTCTGAATTAGAATACCTAGGCAGTTGGTTTCTTCGGGAAAGCTATAGAGATTGGATTGGAGAAAAATTAAATTTTTCTCGGAGAAAATTTTTTTCGGAGAAACATTTTTTCAAAAAAAATATATTATTAATCACATACAAAAATCTCTTAAAAGGTAAAGTGTGACGCATTCCGTAAGTCCACTTCCAAAGTTAATGATATTGCTTGAGGTGACGCTATCGCTGACAATACGCAAAAATTTGTTTGAATGGAATCTTTTACAGCAGTTTTTTTTAAAACAAAATTACGTTAACATAACATAACATAAAATTACGTCACAAATGCCGCAGTCAAATTTTACCTTTTAAGAGGTTTTTGTATGCGATTAATTTGATCAAAAAAGAATCTATCTATCTATCTATAACTTCCGATTTATGAATGAAATTCTGTGTTGCCTAATTCAAAAATTTCGCATCTGTCACTTTCGCAATGCAATGCAATGTAAATCTACAGTAAGATGAGAGAAAAATTTATCAATCTACGTATTTGACGTTTTAAACGTCATTTTGACAGTTGGAAAAGATCGACTTTCGGTCCCATCAGACTAAAATTTTTCTTTTTTAAATGTCATTTTGTGAAGAATCACCGAAGAAAAAAGCAAGAAAAATAGTGCACCGACAACGTCTAAACTCTCAACAGATATCTCGGCTGACGATTTTATAAAAAAGATTCCTACCGCCGCGTCGCCGAGAATTTTCATCAGTTTGGAAGGGAGAGCATAAGTAAATATGAAATATTTTGAGTAGCTCCCTCCGACAACGTAACAAATGTTTGAACAGAAGAAGGAATAAATTATTATAATTTCGCATCAAAATTCACGAATGAAAGACGTTTTGTACAATACAAGGTCTTTATTTCATAATACACGCTGCAGGCGAAGTGCATATGAATCGCACATGAAAAAGCAGCATTGCTGTGCATTTTAAATTCTACATTGTTAATTTATGTTTTAGGATACGTTAAAATCTGTAATTATAATCAAACTGTTCATGGTAAATAGTAAATTTAGTTATGTTCTGAAGTGTTACTCGTGGAATTATTCTTGATGTAATAATAAACGTTCAATAAATTACAATCATATTACAGTGTAAACTAAACGTCTGAATAGACTATATTGAAAACCATTGACTGTTTACAAATGGAAGATATTCAAATTTGCGTAAAAGAAGAGAGAGCCAGTGCGGGTTGCCAACTGTTTTATTGATTTGAGGAAACAATTTTTACAGTTTTTTTTTTATGTTTCATAAATAAATGATCATCGCAAAAGCAACGTTAGAACCTGCTAATTACTTGGAAATTAATTTGTAAAATACGTTCGATTACAGCAAATTTGAAATACGGTCTAGAAATGTCCTGAAGATTTGTCGGTGGTAGAGTTAATTTTGAACGATCGATTATGAGGAAGAAAAAATTCCTTAAATTTTGAATGACCTTTTTCAAAGTTCATACCACAATAAAACCCATTAAAAAGCCAAAAAACATGTTTTCTTATCTCTTCAACAACTATTGGTAATTGGTAATGGAAAACGCTACACACTCTGTAAGCACCGAACAGCAGATGTAAATTCAAACAAATGGAAATACTGTGAAAAGATTATTCATCAAACTCGTACGATTTTGTGAAAAGTTTAGTTCTGTCTAGTGTCAGGAGAAATTCGACATTGAAATAAAAGACCAAATTATTGTGTTTTATAAACAAAAAAGGGAAGTTTCGATAAGAAAAACCGACCAACAATCCAAACGATATCTGAAAAAACTGATTGAGAAGTTTGTATGTTGTGCCAAATTCAAAGGATAGAGAGACACAGAAATGCGTAGACAAATTTACTTGCAAAGAGTTAGGTTACTTTATTATTCTTTTCTGCGAATTTCGTTAACTTTAAGAGATTTTTCATTCCTTGTTATGAAAGGAGCCATCCATATAGTACGTACTTCCTTAGAGGGGAGGGGATCTGGACGAAAGCGTCAATTTCGACATGTTTTCCCATACATTTTGTGTACGAGGGGGAGGGGAGGGGTCTAAAAATTGTTTTTTTTTAGTACGTACTTTTTGGTCATAGCATTTTCACTACCTCAAACAATGTTTTGAAAGTTTTCGACCTCTCATTTCGTGAAAAGTATCGGTTTCGACCCAGGGTGTGACAGTCTTTTGTTTCTATATTTACAAGAAATACTCAACATGAAGTTTGCTGCATTTGTAACCTTCACTGCAAACAAAATCAGCTGATTTCATTTAAAAATTGACCAAAATCAACTGAATTCATTGAAAAGTTAAAAAATCAGCTGATTTTCTCTCAATGAAGTTAACTCCGGTCGCAGCTAACTTCACGTTCAATATTAATTGCAAAGATAAAAAAAGACTGTCACGTCCCTGATTTCAACACAACTACTTAAATGAGAAAAATCTCGCACGCAGTTCAAAATCTCCAAAATTTCGTATAAGGAAAATTAAGTTCATTGCACTAACACATCTCTTGTGAATGAAACGAAAAAATCGTACGTCGGTCGCTTGAATGCCTATGCCAATTTTTTTACACAAATGATGACAACCACAAATCTAAGACTTGTTAGTCTCGTCACTTCGTACGAGCATCAAAATTTATGTCTGACGTGCAAAAGAGTTGTTGAAGGAGCTTAAGTTCAACTCATTTTGATGATAATTTGATTTATGAATTGTTTACAATTGCCAAATAATTATAATTGTGTGCAAATCGCTTTTATCTCAAGCCACTGTTTAAAAAGTCGTATGAAAATTGTCAACAACATCTTATAAATTTAAAGTGCTTTCATGTGTTGTACATTGTGTACATTAGTAAATAATTCTCATTCAAATAAACTAATGACATAATTAGGCTCTGCAATAACAATTGGCTTTGGTCGTGAAATTTTCATTTTTGTATGTTGTTTGTGACGAGATGCATTTTGGTGCGAAGAAAATGTTTGAACTTTCAATGACACCTTTCACGTTTTTTGTCAAAAAGTCAGTAGTTTTAATTAATGAATTGTTTACTTTACTTTTTACGATTATTGCGTAGTTGATTTAATTAAAATTTATTGTAGGTGAGAGCTGTGCGCCGAGTCGTACAACATGACTCTCCGCTATTCTAATGTTTGCATCCAACCCAAAAAACGGCTTTCCCACTCGTCAAAATTGCAGAGAAATGATAAGTTGGTACACCTGTGGCGAGGTAGAACGCTTATGTGAATGACAGCTGGGTTCCATGGGGGAGAATTATGTGCAAAATTGGGCTGGTTCTCTCCCATACAGTCAAGCTGAGTTTCACACAAGCGTTCTAAGTCGCCACCTTATCATTTCTCTGCAAAATTGAGAAGTGGTGTCAGGGGCATGACAGTCTTTTGTTTTGAACTTTGCAATTAAAACTCAACCTGAAGTTAGCTGCAGTTTCAATCGAAGCTAACTTCATTGTATAAAATTCACCTGATTTTGTATGCAATGAAGTTAGCTTTTGTCGCAACTGCAGCTACAAACATGTGCTTTTAAATTTACTTGTTATGCTGTTTTCAACATTATCGACATTATCTCTTTTTTCAGTGTATTTTTTGTATGGAAAACCTTGAAAACAGCTGAAACTTGATAACAAGTAAATTTATAAGCACACGACCGTAACTTCACGTTTAGTATTACTTGCAAAGACTAAAACAAAAGACTGTCACGCCCCGAGCGGTGTTAATTTGTCAATTTGTATGCTGTGGTGAATTTTTTGACATTCAACAATTGTAGCTTACAGTAGACAACAATGATGATGGGGGTCCATCACGGAGCTGTCACTTGGCTGTTGAGTAGTATCAAATTTTGAACCAGAATGAAGCTGCAATTTTCATTCATGAATTCGTTTACATTTGCTTCCATGAATGAAATCTAACGATTGCAACTAAGTTTACAGCAAACGTAAACGATTTTATGAATGAAAAGTAAACTTGCAGCCAACTTCACTCTGAGTGCAAAATTTGACATTTACCAACAACTTGCTTTGCTCTCCATACAACCCACGTCACCGAAAACCGCTATCGGCGCACAGGCCTGTTGTAAGCAACAAACATTTTTATCTGTTTTTATTTTCTTGGGTAAATAGTCAGATTTAAAGCGCGTAGTAAATCTTATTATATTCCTGAAATCGACTTGATGTAATAAAAATCTCACACCAGCTGTGATGAATTTTCATCAGAGTGTGAAGTTTCTAGAATCCTTTATCCGCTTTAATCATTTCTTCATATCAGTTAATGGACGCGTCTCATTATTTATACATATAAATTGTATAATAAATTCAGTTAATGTCCTTTTCTGTTTCTCTTACCGTGAAATCGGCCCTGGTGAGTCCGTAACAGCCTTAAATGATGAGCGTAATGAACGGTTGAAGTTATCTAGGAATGATGGTATCCTAGATCCCATTGACGGTTGTGATGATGTTGGAGGAATGGTTAAGTGAGTTTTAATTGGTTCGTCATCCACCGTAATGATGACTGGTGCAACGGTATTTTTACCATTTAGTAGCTTTGTCCATGGTAAATCTTCATGTGGAGCCTCCGTTCTAACGTCTGCCATGGTGATGTGAAACTATTTGGAAATAAATAAGAAATGTGAAGTTAGAATTGACGGAACCATGTTTTAAAGTTGAGACAGATAAAGGAGATTATCATTTTGTCAATCTAGATTTTGTAGCTTATCGGAACTGACAATGGGTATCGCATATTGAATTATCGGAATTGTTGAGATGGTTATCTTATCCTTATAGTTAAAAATCGTAAAACCTAATAAATTATGAGTGGACTTAAGATAAAATGCAAAATCAGATTTAAGTACTTGAGTTTTAAAGCTGTAAATCAATTAGGGCAGTACGACAAATTAATGCGAATGTTCGTAAGCCTGTCATTCATTACATTTTTTTAAATTCAGAAAAGCAGCAATCTTTCTGACAATTGTTTGTGTTACGACTTGCGTCACAGCCCGTCGCTACCGTTTGATGATGATAAAAAACAACATTCTTTACTGAACATTTCGTTTATTAAAATTATTATAGTCTCGACTGTAATGCGACAATGGATTTTCATTAAATGCAACAATTGTAAAAATTACAATCCCACTGCTGTACATAAAATGTTGTTATGAAAGTTATGAAAAATATAAACTCGAGTCGAAGCCTAAAAATAGCTATTATAGGTTTGGTGACTATAATCAGCCGATTTTTACACTAAAAATGATGCTATATTTCCTGCATTACACTTAAAGTCTACTTTATTAGAGAGTTTGGGCAAAGCCACTTATAGCCAAATTTATAATATATACATACAAGTTAACGTTATAAGTTAACATTATAAGTTTATAGCCCAGATAAGTATTGTAACTGATCCAGAACAGTACTGGTCATATCCAAAACTGATCCGCATCAGAACTGATCAGTTTCAAAACTGACTTGGATTAGTAGTTTTGAAACTGATCAGTACTGATCCGTATCAGTTGTAAAACTGATTCGGATCAATTTCGAAACTGATCAGTACTGATTCTGATAATTTTTAAAACTCATCAGTACTGATTTGGGTCAGTTACAATACTGATCTGGGCTATAAACTTATAACGTAAACTTGTAACTTTTAACGTAAACATATAATTTATTACTTATAGCTATATGTATATGTTATAAATTTGGCTATGAGTCGCTTTGCCCAAACTCTCTATTCATTTATTTACACCCAGAGTCAATAATATTCGACGGAAAAGTAACGCTAATACCTGCGTTTAGTGCGACCACAGTAGGGAAACTTGCTATCTTTGTGTTCATAAATCTAGTAACATTTTTGACATAAGTTCTAAGAATTCGCTGAAATCACTTAATACTAATTGAATACTATAGTAATATGTAAGAAATAGTTCGAATTGAACAAAAATAAACTGTTTTTCTTGAATTTTCAAAAAGTCAAATTTTTTCTTACATTTTCCTATTATCTTTGGTTAGTATAATGAAATATTAGTAAAACTTTAGAACTTATGTCAAAAATGTTTCAACAATACTAGATCTATGAACACAAAGGTTAGCAGTTTTCGCTAGCGACGTCGGCTTATGTCAAAATATACCAAATTTCTGATGAATTTCATCATTAAATCTTGTAAATTTTGGCATAAGTCGACGCTGCATTAAAACCGACTATAACATCTAATAATGACGACTGCGTAAACAAGAAACATTGTTACTTACTTATTTGTGGATTTTGCGGATTTGTGGATAGAGACAAGGCGAAAAAATCTCCATCCTTGGACCATCTTTGACTATAATTGCGGGATAATAGAGAGTTAGGGCAAAGCGACTTATAGCCAAATTTATAACATATAGCTGTAAGTAATAAGTTATAACGTTATAACGTTAACGTTATAAGTCACAAGTTTACGGTACAAGTTATAAGTTTGTAGTCCAGATCAGTATTATAACTGATCCGGATCAGTACTGATCAGTTTCGAAACTGATGTGGATCAATACAGATCAGTTTTAAAACTGATCCGAATCAGTACTGATCAGTCTGAAAACTTATATGTATCAGTACTGGTCAGTTTAAAAACTGAACCGGATAAGTAATCATCAGTTTTTAAAGTGACCCGGATCAGTACTGATCAGTTTCAAAACTACTAATTCAAATCAGTTTTGAAACTGATCAGTTCTGATGCGGATCAATTTTCGGAACTGATCAGTACTGGTCTGAATCAGTTACGATACTGTTCTGGAGTATAAACTTACAATGTTAGAACGTAAACTTGTAACTTATAACGTAAACATATAACTTAAAGCAAATAGCTTTGACAAAAATTGACAAAATATCGTACAGTTGCTAATTGTTTCGACATTTACTGAATTTTGTAAAAGAAAGTATTTTGGTCATTTTGTAATTCGTTTTTCGACCGGACCTAAATTTCTTGTTTTTACTGAATTTGAAATATATTTGCGTCAGCAAATAAACAACACACTTTAATTTGGAGGTTTTCAATAACATTAACCTTATCTGCTTATAATTTTCGACAAATAAAATATTCCCATAAATGACAATGTTTTCAGCGTTCTGCGAATTAATTTATTGTTACTTGTAAGTGAAAATCGGAGGATGTTGTTAGTCAAAGCGATAAAAAAAAACGAACTTCAACTATTCCCGATAAAATCGACGTTAAAGGTTACCATTTTTGCAAAAAATAAATGTTGAATAAAACTTATGCCTTGACTACAGTGATAAAAATCACGAAAAAAAAGTTATTTTAATATAAGACTATTAAAAATAATTAAAAACCAGAAAGTACGTCAGCCCCGTACGATGTTCTACGTCGGCTTATGGGGCTGTTCACAAACGACGTCACGCTTGCTATAAAGTCCATAACCCCAAACTGATTGGAGATTTTGATTATACTACTCCGGCTACCATATTCAGACATTTGCCGTACTGACTGAGGTATGACATTTTTATGGATACTCATTTTTTATAGCAAGCGTGATGTCATTTATGAACAGCCCCATAAGCCAACATGCTTTATGTCAAAGTACACTGCCATCATAAGGAAAAAAAATAGAGAAAATCAGCGAAGATTTCAACGAAATTCGCCGAAAAAAAAAACAAATTAGCGACAAAATTAAAAAAAAAAATTTTGACGATTGTTTTGTTTGATTTTGTCGCTAATTTGATTTTTTTCGGTGAAATTCGTTGAAAATTTTCGCTTATTTTCTCTAAGTTTTTTTTCCATATGATGGCAATACACTAAATTTCATGACAAAGTACTCGAGCACCGTTTTTCGTTGTTTCAAGAGTTTAGTCAAGATATGTTGAATTTCATGACATAAGCCGACGCCGCCTCAATTACGTAAGGCTCAAAATAATCAACCGAATTTTATTCCAACCTCCAGACCGGATCGATCTTCGATGTTACAAGCGGAAGAGCAAAAGTATAAGCCTCTTGAACGTCTTCGTATGTACAGAGCGAAAAAAATTAAAACTACCTGGTGAGACAAACAACATTAAGTTAAGCATTTTCTGTGAATAAATTAAAATCGCGTCACTGAAAAAATGTGAATGTTTAAAAAAGAATCTGCTTTCACGTCTAGCAGTAAAAAGTGATACGTTTGTGTACCGTTGTCTTACGCACGTCGCCTTAAACTTATAAAAATTACAAAATCGTAAGTTTTACTCATACTCATACTGGCGCCTAGGTTGAAAATTTCTATATGTTAAATGACGGAACCTTATATCCATTGTTCTTTGGAATCGTAATTCTCCTGAAATTGCAATTCATGGTAAATCGGAGCTCACTTTCCTAAAGTTTCACGGTAAATTTCCAGTACTCTACGTGTTTTCAATTGAAAATCGTTAAAAGGTAAATGTTACCGACTTCGAATACTACACAATCATTTCATTGATAAAAATCGATGCTCCGAAAAATGCCAAGAAAATAAGATGAATCATAGCAAGTTGTTTTTTTAAAGTTGACTCATTTGACCGCAGAATATTATAATTTAATATTCTAATCGAATCGATGAACCTTCCTCATTTCGCTATTCGATTTTAATGTCAATAAAATCTACAAAGACGATGCTAAAGGAGAACTGGTATTCATGTTAAACAACTACAAACTCGACTATAAGTCTATCATTGCAAATTATAATATGCGTATGTAGTAAAGGAATAGGCTTGCTGAGCGATCGAATTGACGCGACGCGACGGTTGCGTATATAAAATCAGCATTTTTATTGAAAAGCTCATGGGGTTTACTGGTTAAAGATTAAAACATTTTACCTGTTGCAGATAGCGCTGCTCTGCTAACTTATAACATCATATGTCAAAATGAAAGCTTTTTACATATTTTCATTGAAATTGAAAGCTGTGAGTTATAAGTTACCAGGGGCATCTGTGTCGGGCAATTTAGATTTAGACCTTCAGAGAAAGCTACCTGGGATACACTCACGGAAAAGTGAAAACCGAAACATTTTTGGTTTTGTGTTTTACTAGAACTTGTGAATTTTTGCGTGTATTTTTATATGGAGGTCAGTAAACCACAAAACACAAAAATGCGTCGGTTTTCACCTTTCCTCGAGTGTAGGTAAAATTGTTAAATATTTTTTCCCATCGATTGACGACACTTTTTGTTGTTACTAACGTAAAGACTTTTTAGCTAGTGTGACTCCACTAAATTAAACATCAAGCTCGCTGAAAAAACGCCTTTCGTATGTTATGAAAATAACTACTTTCATTGTAGTTCTTTTAAGGAGCCATATTTCTATGCAAATATTGCAAATGATTTCATTGAATTGATTCAACTCATTAAAAGACCACGGAACGTGTGAATGCAGTGAAAAGTCTCAAAAGTTTCAGGTTCATCTTAATTCCATTTGTAAAAATTTCCTATCGAGATAAAACCTCAAAGATATAATAATTCTTTCGAAATAGAACGTTTTAGCTAAATACATCTAGACCCAGAAGAAAACAAGTTTGATACGATGTACGTTCACTTATGCGCATACGTGCATTGTAATAGTGAAATAATTGAACTGCAAGGAAATCAAAATTATGTAGTAGTGGTAACGAGTGGGCAGATTGTTGTAACTCATCTGCCTTTGCATGCTATCCCCACGTGGTCTAATATTCAACATTCTCAGACGATGCATGCAGCTTGATATGAAAAATTCCTGTCTATGTCCAATTACTCGAAGGTAAGTCGAATTGAACAAAGGACAACCCTTCAAGTAAACTGATTTTTTTTTAAATATGCGCAAGAAAAAAGGATTCTAGTTTATTTCTTCACACGCCAGAAAATTCAATGCTAAAATTTAGTTGACATTCATCGCGTCAAACACAATGACTCTGCAAGATTTTTATTCCTTTATTCATCATTCATCAGCGATATCCATTGTTGTTACCAACAATTACGAAGCTATGCGAATTTGTAATACGTATATGTAATAAAAAACAACTTTTACTGTTATGACTCTATTCATTAACAAATAAAAAGTTCTGAATAAGAAACCATCATGTGACTCAGACGTGCGCTGCGTTATACGTATATACCATTACACAAATTCAGTTTCTGGGCTTTTCAATACTTTTTTCGTCGAAAAATAAATCGTAGATTGTTTCCATTGTGACAGAAAATAAGACATTAATAGAATTGTAAGACGGAAGATAATTTCTGATTGGTGCTGGCAGCGAGTTAAACAGAGCAGGACCTGAGAACAATAAGCACATTTTACCATAGTTCGAGTGAATGGCCTTTTAAGAAGATACGAATATCTGATGTTATATGGGTTGAAGTTATTAGGAAACTCGATAGAATGGCGCTTCAAAAGAATTGTATAAACGAATTTACATACGGCAAGCTCATCTGCTGCCTTAAGAGCTCTCCTGTGCAAAACTTAGAGATCATCAATCAGATAATTCCTCGGAGAACCTCATACTCCAACACAGTAATTCAAATGACAATGAGCTGTCGAGAAGTAGATTAGTCTAAGAATTTTTTTCGGGAGAAAACACAATCATCTAACAACACCAATCCGTCCGGAGATCAATGAGCCATAGTTGACACTTGCTTATCCCGGGTAAAAAATTCGTAAAACTCAAGCCTAAGTATTTAAAAGATGAAAAAGTATCAATAGTGACTCCTTTGACTGACAGGGGCAGCAACCCATCAATTCCGAAAGTCAATCAGCTTAATCTTACTCAAGTTGAGCGTTAGTCTATTAACTTGGAAGTATTCAGCAATAACTCCTATGTTACGCCAAGATCAGCAATATTCTCAGAGGCAGAGGCTGAAGAAACAAACACATATCGTCTGCAAAGCCAAAAGAAGAGGACTTCACAGGGAGATCGAAAAAGTCATTAATGAAAATTATGAACAGCAAGGGTGACAGACATAGGACTACATGCAACATTACACTCGGTGTACTGTCTTCTACCGCTCAGGTAGATAAATAGATAGATAAAGCGGGTGAAACCGTCACGATCTCTACACCAAGGCCTCCAGTGGGCCTGTTGTGCTTACCCGTCGTTAGATTAGAATCTTTTAGTTGTTATGAGGTATTCCAATACGCGTTTAAGCGAAACATTTTTAATGTAATCATAATTTAACACATATATGCTCCCAGACACTTGGATCTGGCCATTATATAGGCTGGGCATTTGCAGAGAAAATGTTCAGCGGTCTCGAGGTCTCCGCCCTGGACGCAATAGGGGCTATTCGCAATACCTATTGTATGAAGATGCTTGTTGAGGCTGCAGTGCCCAGTCAACCTTTTTAGATCTCACCTACAGAACGAAAGCAATGTTTTGCGAGATTTATTTATCAAAATGCAGTTTTTGGCTTGTCGAGCATAGGCTAGTGATTTCCAGTACTTAGAGAACTGATCACTTTTCCATTTTTGCACCTTACTTTGAAGGACGGAAAGATACACGCTAGCTTCAGGTTCGGGCCCGTTTGTGTGGAGCTTGAGGCCAGTCTGGCCAGTTTGTCCGCCAATTCATTGCCGGAAAACCCGCTGTGGCCTGGAATCCACAACAAGGTAACTCGGTACCGAGATGCTAGTAGCTGATGGGCGTCCCAGCATTCCAATGTTAAGGAGGACGTAAATTTGTAGTTACTTAACGCTTTGAGAGCCGATTGGCGAGATGATACGTATCTCATTATGAGAAAAACCCTTTTCTTGGATGTAATGACAACAATGCAAGTCAGGTTACCGCTCAGGTAACTTTGGATCAGATCCAGAGCAACACCCCTAATCATGCATAACCGTATCGAATGCTTTGGACAGGTCGATGAATAGGCCGGACGCCGGACACAAACTTATTTGCATCTATTTCCTTGCATATCATAGTAGCTAACTCGATAAGGGCCGTATGGGTGCCACTTCCTTCTGTAAAACCATATTGACTCGAGTAAAAGAATTCACAGGAATCAAGGAGTCCAACAATCGAACGTTGCACAATCGTCTCTAAAATCTTATTCACAGCAGGTAGAATAGAGATCGGTCGATATTTTGGTGGAAAGATCAAATCAAGCGAATGAAACGAACTAAATGTGCGTTCTGCACGTATGCATACAATACGATAGATAGAATTTTAATAGATCGTGTCTTGTCCCTGAACCTCAAGTGGTGACAACTATCACAGTTGAATTAAAATTTAAAAATGGAACTACCCTCTTTGCTCAAGTGGCGTCATCCATACTTTCATAGCTGAATACGGACAAACACAAAACAAGGCGCCTAATCCATAAACGGCGAGTATATTACTGCCGTCATAAGGGAAAAAAACTTAGAGAAAATCAGCGAAATCACCTGAAAAAAGTCAAAAAGATTATCGTCGCCATTTTGATTTCTTTCGGCGAAATTCGTTGAAAATCTTCGCTGATTTTCTCTAAGTTTTTTTAAATCTTCGCCGATTTTCTCTAAGTTTTTTTAAATCTTCGCCGATTTTCTCTAAACTTTTTCCCCTTATGACGGCAGATCAGGGCCTAATTTTAATTCTTAAAATTCCCCAAAAAAGGCCCTGCGGCAGATTAGGGTGCTCTGAAAAAATTGAAGGTGTGGGGCACCGGAGCTTATACGATTCTAATCGTGGAGCTTCAAAATTTTCTCTGAAATTGACGATTTTGTTCCTGGGAACGTCTGATCAAGACGGACGTTTTGGCGCCCGTGCCCCATGCCTTCAATTTATTTGAACCACCTCACTGCCATACAACGCATAAAAAACTTAGCGACGTTATCAGATGAGAGCTTTTCATATATTTTCTCTCACAAATTCTCGTCGCTAAGTTTTTTATGCGCTGCTACAACGCATAAACAACTTAGCGACGAGAATTTGTGAGAGAAAATATATGAAAAGCTCTCATCTGATAACGTCGCTAAGTTTTTTATGCGTTGTAGGGCAGCTTAGTGTACATTTATCGGTGCTATCGCTCGGTCGACAAAAGTTGTTTTCGAATCTGATTGTGAACACAACTACCGAATAACTAATAGTGGATTCAAATTATAGGTGTACGATTTGGCAAGTAATATGATAACATTTGGCCGTTTGCTCACAAATTTTTCTTTTGTTAAACGAAGAACCCTTCATAATTTACGTTCATTATTCTGCGAACTGGTTTTTTATTCGTTTTTCACATATTTGTTGTACTTGAAACAAAAAACATCTGATGGATCAGCAGATGGATGATGAAGTCTTCATTCTCAGAATTATGCAGATTATCTGTCGGGTATCAATAAATCAATTTTTTTTTGTTTCGATTCGATAAGATCTTTCAATTTGGGTGATGAAATTATTTTTGATGTAATTTTACTGACGTCTCTTGTTTCGAACGTAATTACATTGGTTTACAAAAGGTTTTTGCGTTTCATAATTCGTACTACGCTGTAATAAGAGGTTTGTAAAATGTAACTTTAAATTACAATTGCGCTGGTTGTAACGAAATTGTGTACGTACCAGATAAAGGTATGATCAGAAGATGCTGTATATGTAATTGATGTTTCTCATTTCAGGTAATTTAACTTTACTGAGAAATTGAACGAAAATATTTCATCAAATAATAATGAACATAAAACTGTTGGTGAACTAATTGACTGGTTGAATTTTTTCGAAAATTAAATCGCACTAACACAATTGACCTTTCGAAAATCTGGGATGTTCTTTAAATCTTCAAAAGTTGTCATCATCATCATCATCATCATCACACTTTATAGACCGTTTGTACCTTTCGGTGTGAGGTCTTTACTACTGATCATGGACCACCCTTCTCCATACTCCCCTATCCTGTGCCAAGGAGATGGTTTGTTCGCCTAGAGAACGTCCCCTAACTTCTAAATCGGATTTAATTGAGTCTATAAACCTTCTCCTTGGCCTACCCCTGGGACGCACACCCGGGACTTGAGCATCCAATATCCTCTTTGGTAGCCTGCTATTACCCATCCTCTGAACGTGCCCGTACCACCGCAGACGACTAATCCTGGCCGCCTCTTCCACTGATGTAACCCCTAAGTTTTCCCTGATGTCGTCGTTCCTAATATGATTGTCCCACTGTTCCCTCCGATTTACTCTTGCTATGCTCCTAAGAACCCTCATATCAGAAACCTCCAGGTCATGCACAAGGTATCCGCAGTCCACCCCACTTTCACTACCGTATAAAATCGTTGGTCTGAAGATTGACCTGTGAATAGCTAGCTTTGTGCCACTACTTAACTCCTTTTTGTTGAACACATACGACCTCAACTGACTGGCCACTGCATTTCCCATTCTTCTCCTTTCTTCAAATTCCCTAACTAACTTGCCATTCTCCGAAAAACTGGCTCCTAAATATTTAAACTCAGAGACCTGTTCCAACTGCTCCCCATTTAAACTGCAAACTACATCCTTCCGGGATTTGCCAATATGCATAACTTTAGTTTTACTGACACTTATTTTCATGCCTTATTCCTCACATGCAGCATTCAGGCAGTCTAAATTCTCCTGCAAATCCTTGGCATTATCTGCTAATAGAGTTAAGTCATCCGCATAGGCCAGGATTTTCATGATTACTTCCCCCACCTTCACATTCCCTTGCAAATTCGCTTGCCTGATAATCTTGTCCATAAAAATTATGAACAGAAGAGGGGAGAGACAACAACCCTGACGAACTCCCTCATTAACTTCGAAAGCCTCACTAATTTCACCATCTATCCTTACCGCAGCCTTGCTCCCTGCGTAGATGCTTTTGATAGCGCCCAATAAACTTCCATTAACCCCGTATTCGCCAAGTACCTCGAACAGCTTTTGCCTCGGTACCCGATCGAATGCCTTTACTAGGTCGATGATGCACAAGTATAAATCAATATTTCTCTCAGAGAGCTTTTCTATAACCTGCCTGAGACAAAAGATCTGATCCTGACACCCTCTCAGAGGTCTGAAACCACTCTGAACCTCGTCAAGAACATCTTCCACTATAACCCTAACCCTGTCTACTAGCACACTTGTATAAACCTTTCCGACCACGCTCAAGAGTGAAATCCCCCTGTAGTTGGTAAGGACTTTGCGGTTACCCTTCTTGAAGATCGGAGCAATAACACCGAAGCTCCAGTCAGCGGGTACTACTGAGGACTTCAATGCTAAATTGAAAATCCTTACAAAGCCATTGAACCCCACCCGGCCCGCTATTCTTAATAAATTCTGTCCTAATTTCGTCTATACCTGCGGATTTTCCTGCCTTCAGCCTGCTGACCTTTCGTGACACTTCCTCTAATGTAATTTCCTCCTCACCCTTCAAAAGTTGTCGTTGTCAAAAAGTATCTGAAAATATAAAACGTTCGACTGTAAAGATCCATTTGTAGTGGATTATTTTTCGGCATCGACTATAATGAACAATTTAGAGTCGAATATTCTGGAATACACTTGATATTTACACACGACCGACCGGTTCTACGTTTCTAAGACTGACTTTACAACAATTTTTTTGCCTGACTGAGGAATTTAGTAGCTGCGAAAAGTTAGCTATTCACAGATCAATCTTCAGGCCAGCAATTTTATATGGTAGTGAAAGTTGGGTGGACTGCGGATACCTTGTGCATGACTTGGAGGTTTCTGATATGAGGATTCTCAGGAGCATAGCAAAAGTGAATCGGAGGGAACAGTGGGAAAATCATATCAGGAACGACGACATCAGGGAAAATTTAGGGGTTACATCAGTGGAAGAGGCGGCAAGGATTAGTCGTCTGAGATGGTACGGGCGCGTTCAAAGGATGGGTAATAGCAGGATCCCAAAGAGGACATTGAATGCACAGGTCCAGGGCTGGAGAAGGTTCATAGTCTCAATTAAATCAGATTTAGAAGTTAGGGGGCTTTCACTGGGCGAACAAACCATCTCCTTGGCAGAGGATAGGAGGGTATGGAGGAGGGTGGTGGATGACCACCGGGCTGTAACTTAGAGACCCCACACCGAAAGCTATAAACGGTCTATAAAGTTTGATGATGATGACTCAGTGATACAGTAGTTTCATCTGTGAGCAAGCAATAATTATATTCGACTGTTACAACTCATAATTGGTGACAAAGAGCTTCGAAACTCTCCCCCCCCCTCCCCCCGATTTGCAACGTCACGGGAAAAATTACTTTAAGAAAAAACGCAACAAATACAAGAATTGAAAACTTTTGAAACCAGCCAGCTACGCATTTACTTTATGTGTCTGGCGAAGAGTTCGTTCCCTGTTGCGCAAAAAAGTCCATCTAGCAAACAGCCACACACTGCTTTCAGTATGACGAACGTAAGCCTTCGAATGAAATTCATATTTTCGTTATCTTCACACGTCACTGAACTTGTGTGAAATATCTTTAAATTATAAATTGTTAAGCCGTGAATTAAGCTATTTCGTGGTCATGTATTTCTTAATAATGATAATTTTTGGAAACATTAATGTCTTGATAGAAATCGATAAAAAATTTATCGATTAACCACACACTTCTAGTTTTAGCTAATTATAGACGCAAAATTCTGAACTTTTACCAGCATTGCGTTTTTCAATTAAAATAAAATATCACTGTAAAGTCAGTGGAAATTTTTTGGAAAAATTCCATTCGATTATCAGAGAAGCTTTCGAGAATCAGAATTTTTCAAATAATTTTGAGTTAGTTCACAAAAACAGCGAATTTCAGAGACATAATATCTGTAGTCATAAGGAAAAAAAAACTTAGAGAAAATCAGCGAATATCGCCGAGAATCTTTCGTTTAATTTTGTCTCTAATTTTTTTCGGCGAATTTCGTTGAAAATTTTCGCTGCTTTCTCTAAGTCCATTTTTCTTTATGACGGCAGGTATGGTGGCTGGGTTGCATTTCATATTATGACGAAATGTTAAATGTGCTCACGTTTTAGTCTATCTGAGGAACCCAGCGAGTCGGAACCAAGCCGCCAGAACTGCCTTTTTACAGACCTCGCGCTATTTTATATTTTTATTATAAATTTGTATGCCATATGTAATGATAATATGAATTAGGATACAATATTTGTGGTTTAATTTTTTTTATTTAATTGAATATTATACGTTTTGAAAAATGCAAATTTTTTCCCGCTCATACCTGTGGAATGATGTCGGTATGCTGTCAGATTACCTCTACAAATGTATGGAATTTATCGTATTAGGTTGGTACCAATGGTACTGCTGTAAGAGAATATTCGCGCGAATTATTTGAATGCATAAATTTGAAATTGAATTTTAAAATTTTTTTTTTACTTTTATCCTAAAATCACCTATTTTATCGAAATAAAATGAAAATCGGGCAAGACACGAGGTCAACTATCCAAAACAATAACTGGATGCAAATTTTGTTCATTTTTTATTGCGTTGTTCATAAAAACTTCCAATTGTGGTTATTGTTAGCGTTTCGCGTGAAAGTTTCTTTCGACTTAAGCACACATGTAATGCAACAGACTTCATGTGATTTGCGTTACACCATAAACTTTCATTTATAGCACAAGCAATGTTTCAGACTTCTCATGACTTTTGTCAAAGTCGTCAATACAACGCTGCGTTGCTTCGATATTAAAACGTTGTGGGACGTCATATATCACTTGACCTTACCCTCGTTCACTTGCTATCTGTTTTTGCAAACTTCCTCCCCTCCCTCCTCTTTTAATATCAACTTTGCTATCCTAACCTATTGCAGTATGTGTGGAACAAGATTAGTTCATCTTACGTAAGACGAGATTAATGAATGGCACCCTAATTATTCACATAAAATGTTCGCTACAAGATTATCTCAGTTCAATTAAATCTCTAGACATATTCTTTTCATTGACGTTTGGCAGAAGTAATAGAAATAACAATTAAGTTAACTCTCAGTGCAATCAAGGCTTTGACTACTTTAATTAATGAAAAAACGATACAAAAATGATTTTTCATTGTGATTGAATGACATATTGGTACATAATGTAAGCAGTAACTTCTTGAAATTTCTCGATTTCAGCGATCGCAACCATCGCATCGTCTTAGACTAAATTACTAAATTGAGCCATAAAATTTTAATTTGTGATTTCCGAAATAGGCAAATAAATAAAATTGTGTCTTATATTATTAATTTTATTTGACTTTTATTGGACTTTTTTTTTCACAGTTCAAATTTCAAAATCGGCTACAGTTATGAGTGCGAAAAGGAGTAAGATTTCATAACATATCGTAATTATATCAATTAATATTCCATTTACACGGTAAGTTAACATGTAGGATTGGTTTAATGATCACAATTCAACTTCGACTAAGTTGGTTTGTCATAAACCGATGCTGGTGCAATTAACACAAATTTGCATGCACAATAACATGATACGTATGAGTTAAATTTAATTAAAATTGTATGTTTAATTTGAGGTCGGATGAGTTGGAACGGTTAGAACGTAAGAACTTAGCCTTTTTTAAGTGGAGACTAAAAAGAATGACGTCTTTGTTACACAATGGATTCTGTCAGACAAATACACATTTTTCAGGTCCCACAAATATTTACTGGCTATTGTGAATTTTTAAAATTCAACACTTTTGAAGAAAAATCCACACACGAAACTCGAATTTTGAATAGCAATGTAACGATATTCACTCGCCATACTTTAAAGAAACTCAGTTTGAAGAATTCACAACAGCCAGTGGGATTTGGAATGTGTATCTGACTGACAAACTTCTTTGTGTAAAGGGCTCATTATATTATAATATAATAAGCCCTTAAAGGGGTCGTTATATTGAGCGCGATGCGAATCGCATGTTGTAGGGTTTGTGTGAAAGCTCGACTTGACAGAACAAACATTTTTTTTTGCCAAGTTGAGCTTTCACACAATTCTTACGGGATACGATTCGCATCGCACTCAATATAATGATCCCTTAACAAAATAAAAACTTTTATCTATACATAAGAGGATTATTTATTTAGCAGCTTTTGAGTATTCCCTCTTTTTCGTTATGTACTCTCTAAATGTAATTCGAAAAAGAGCTTTTTTCTGTATTTAACATCCACAACGTTCCACATTGCGTTTTATGTGGAATACGATAAGTTATTAATCGCATAAGAGGTCGGTAATGCTCGGTAATCGATGTTATTTGTTCATATCTCCAAAGTATATAAACATTACAGGTAATGCAAATCCACAAAAAGTCACGGAACCCGACTTTACGGTTAATATAAATTTTCAATGTTGGACGCAAGTCGAATTCACTTCGTTAGGTTGCAACACATGACAAAACTCAATACTAAATGTCTCAGTTCGGACAACATTATTACGCAAAATGTCACCAAAATTCACAGATACAACATAACAAATTTTATATTCACCGGAAAGTCGGGTTCCGTAGTTTCTGTGATGGCCTGAGGGTTTGCGCTACCTGTTTAGTTTATATACTTTGCATATCTCCACAAGATTTCCACAGTTAAAATCATAATCGAACAGATGAAGTGGTGCAGTTATGGATATTGACATATTTTTATTTTCACTAGTGAAAATAAGGAAATAACTAAAAAGTTCTGTCAAGAAGCGTAGTTACCTCGCTCCCTATGTGATTAAATATCTAACAGAACATACGATGTAAATTCGTCATAACTAAACTGGCTAATGTTCGCACTTGGTGGTGGGGAAGGTAGAGAATTTGTAATTTTGATAAGTTGTGGAGTTAAGCTTTTTGTAGTTTAACAAAGTTTTAGACTGACAGGTGCCAATATCATAGATTTCTGAGTGACTCAACCTACTTTTCCGGTAAAAACGGTTCATAGGATAAAACGCATTTTCATCTACCGATAAAAAACGTCATGCCATTTGGAGTATAGACGTTACTTGAAGGTTGCAAAATGTTTTGTTTATGAATATTATGCATTTGTGTTTTGATTTTTTTTAAATCCGTGTTATTTGTCAATCAAAAATGTTGTTTGACATGTGAATAACTATGTAAATATGTGCATTGCATTAACACACACAAGCACAAAATAAAGAAAAGATGTGATGGGTAATAGTGAACACGTTCAACTTTGCTGGCTTTACACAGGTGGGCATGTGGAAAAGTGCGTACAAAAGTCAATAAGCGAACAGTCATGTAATTAAAAAAATTATCCTTCCGAAATCGTGAAGTGGTATGACTAATTGCGACTCTAGCTATATATGCCAGGACGTCGATTTTTTCGATTACGAAAGCTAGAAACTTCTAACGTCCAAAATCTTATAACTTACAAAAATCTTGATAATCTTGATAATAAACGTCCAAAGTTGCATAAGTTCGACGGAAGTAAAAGTAATTGTTGGATGTTGCTTCATTCCCACCACCTTCAATATTTTACGAGAATCGCATTCATACTTTAAACGAATGTAGGTCAAATTAATCAAAAACGTTTTTTTTTAAGAGGGCGTAGAGGTCGGGCTCTCCATCGTAAGAGAAACACAAGCAGTTAAGGGCTCATTATATTGGACGCGATGCGAATCGCATCGCTTAAGGTTTGTGTGAAAGCTCAACTTGACAAAAAAAATGTTTGTTCTGTCAAGTTGAGCTTTCACACAGACCTTACGCGATGCGATTCGCATCGTGTCCAATATAATGAGCCCTTTAAGCGTTAATTATATTGGGCTTGATGCGAATCGCATCACCTAAGGTTTGCGTGAAAGCTCACATTGACAGAAATAAAAACAATTTTGTCAAGTTGAGCTTTCACACCAACCTTAGACGAAACGATTCGCATCGCCCCGATATAAAGGGATCATTATCACACAAATCTTGGGCCCTTAATTGATTGATAATAATTTTATTGTCTACTATTTACTAGATGACATGGAAAAAGAGTAACTATGACTGTTACATCTGCCGTACAACGCATAAAAAACTTAGCAACGAGATTTTGTGAGAGAAAATATATGAAAATCTCTCATCTGATAACGTCGATAGGTTTTTTATGCGTTGTAGGGCAGACATAGCTCATAGCTCTCGTTGAAAAACCATGAAAACGTTATAATATTTAGGTAACATTAATAACATAAACATAGATGAAAAAGTAAATCTACAAATTTCCAAAATGGCATTGTCAAAATTACAAACAAAAACAAAAATTTTCAACAATGAATCGTCAAAATGAAACCCGGCCAAGCAACGGGAGTTTTAGTGTTATTGTCAGACCCAGCCAAACATCTGGAGTTGTAGCGTACATATCTGTGTGATAGATAAAAAATTTGAAATTTTTAAAATCTTTGAGCAGTGACAAAGTCAATCACCGCGTCAGTGCTTTCAGTTTTATGCAGTCACAGTGAAAAGAAAGCACTAAAAAAAAACGCATTATCCAACCAAACCAAATGAATCGAAGACTGAGTCTTTAAGCTTGAGAACTTCGTTTCTGAACTCACGAGAGGGTAGAGTCAGATCCACATAATTCATAGCGAGGTTGAATAGCCGGCCGGCGAAGTTGAATGGAGAAAATTGTGAATAGTCATGAAGACTACCGGTGATTCTAATCAATGAGGATCTCCGCAACACTCTTGTCCCGTCATTCAATACAATCCTGTTGCGAATGAACTGAGAATTCACCTTTCCTGTCAAGACGTCGTGGATAAAGAAAAGTGCTGCATTGGTTCGATGTCTTTGTAAAGATTTTATGTTAAGTTCAGCACACCTATCTACGAATGAGGTAGCTGTTGCAGTCATTATTAACACGTCGATTGTGGTTCGTGTACAACACGAACTGCCTCTGAACACTTTCTAGTGATTGAATGTGAACAAGGTGATGAGGTGACCATATTGTGCTTGCAAATTCTAGATGAGCACGAGCTACAGCTGAATACAGCATCTTAGCTGTACCAACATTGAATCGTCCGTAACACTGGCGTTTGACGAAAGAAAGCATTGACATAGCTTTATTTTTAGAAAGCTCCAAGTGGGCATTAAAAGAAAATTTATCATCATATGTAACACCAATGTCTTTAGTGCTGTAGACGCGATCATTTTAATGAGCCCTTAATTAACGCTTTAAGGAGCAGTTATATTACAGTCCGAGGCGAACAAATCGCGTCAGGTTTGTTTGAAAGCTCAACTTGACAGAACAAAAATAATTTTTGCTAAGTTGAGTTTTCATACAAACCTTGCGCGATTTATTCGCTTTGCACGCTAATTTTAACTACTCCTTTAACAAGATAGAAACTTCGAATACTCAGAATCTTAAAAACTGGCTTATCATGACAATGAGTCACATCGCTGATGTTTTCTATTTTCATTCAACCGCTACCTGGGAAATTACTTTGTTCATTTTTCAAAATGAACGACTTTGCAAAGCGATTTTTTCGAATTAGAACTTTTTCTAATTCTCAGAAATTGTGTTTCAACATTTCGCAATTTTCATGACAAAGTTTGTTTGTTTATTGTTAAGTGCCACAAATATTATTGATTAAAATGTAAAGTTTGTTGAGTGCTAGTAGTGGCTTTCTGAATAAATTGACTTGTTTGAATTGAATATTTACGTGTATGCATTGGATGTGTTTTGTTGAAATCATAAGAAATATTAATACTGAATTTAAAGTTATTTATGCGCGGAATATGTTATGGAAATCGCGGCTGCATACACGTTTGTTTGAAGAAGTGAAGAAAGTGAAGAATTTCAACCGTGTGCGAAATTTGCAGCCCGCGCACTATTTCATTACACCAAATACGAAACTTGTATATTTCTCTTCCCAAATGAGACGCGAAAATTAAAAAATGCAACTCTCAGTAAGCCATAGAATGCTATGGGAATGTTTGGAGGACCGAAAGTACTTTCGCCTCTCTGTTTACTTTCGCACCTCTGTTTAGAGTGCCTAAAGTACTTTCGGTTCACATAGCATTCTATGGCTTACTGAGAGATGCATTTTTTAATTTTCGCGTCTCATTTGGGAAGAGAAATATACAAGTTTCGTATTTGGTGTAATGAAAAAAGATTTGAAGTTTCGTAATTATAAATCCTAAATTCGGAGCTTTTGAATTACCCTGCGGTGAACTTAGGTGTATATAATTTCTGGGGGTGATCTGTACAATTTTAATGGACTAAATTGTTTAAGAACGAATTTGCCAATACGCACAGAAGACTTGAGTAGAAACACCTCAATCTCTAATAAAATCAAATTGATAAAACGTTATTGTGTTAGAGAGATCGAACAGGTGTGGCTACCTATAAAACTAAACTATAAACTAACTATAAAACTAAAAAAAGACGAAAAAAAAAAAATCATTCTGAAAGAGATAAGGAATCCAAAACGAGAGGTTCGAGGTATTGGTATTAATTTCAAATTATGCATCAAGTAGAAGGAAGAAACCCGTAAGAAAACAGAGAAAAGATGACGAGTGGAAACTCGAAATGTTCTTTAAGTGGACGGATCCCTAATTTCATTTCGAGGCACGTAATTTTTCCAACAAAGTCTTTTTATTGAAGTGACGAATCTAATCTGTGGGATGTTGAAAAATCAGAAACAATTGTAATTTGAAATAAATCAAAAACATAAGACAATTCGACAAAAGAAACGTGTACGACCGGCGACAATTTGTTCTGTAAGTTTTTAAAGCATTTTATTTCTGTGACGTTTTTCCAACGTTTAACAAATAAAAGTTATCATCGTGTACACGAGAAAGTAAGATGAATTTCCATTAAACATTTCATCTATTTTAAAAGTGAATCAATTCTAACATTTTCATCATTCGGCTGGTAGTCTAAACAAACACCGTTTGTATTTGATAAACGTTGAGAACATGAAGTGAATCAATCATTTGAAAATAAAATTAATTCAAAAAATTGTAACGATTTACCTAATCTGTTGATTTTGTCGTGCTGTATGTAAAGCAATGATAAGAAATCTGATTTCAACGACATTTATTTATATTTGAAAACTATCATTGAACGCAAGTACACCTCGTATAACACGATCACATATACTTGCGTTTCACGTTAGTCATTTTACTTCATAAATACAACAATATTATAATATTATAATTAAAACCGAACCGACATTTTCATGCCGCTTAACAAACGTATTGAGTTCTAAAAAAACAGCTGTTCCGCTTAAACAGAGAAGAATTTTTTTTTTTGTTTTAAGTTTTTTTTTTGATTTTTTTTGGCAAACAATATTTTGTTTAGATCTGTGACGACAATAAAAAAGACACTAGGAAACTTACCGAATATTCCTATAGTTTTGTTAATTTATTAATCCAGACTAACTAACTTATTATTGATTTAGGATCACTGTTTTAACTAAATATCACAAAGTCATAATAAAACACTCAATGTTTGAAAAAATAGTTCTTTTATTCATACCGTTCATACCGAACAAAATTGCAAACGATTTTTGGTTTTGTAAATTTTTATCAAAAATCGGTAAATTCAATTTGAATTGAATTTTTTTAAAAATTTTACAACATTAACGGATCAACACTTTCAAAAAACTGAAGACAACAAAATTCACAAAATTTGCACAAATATTCGGTGAATTGAGGTGAAAAATCAACAAAAATTTTGATTCAAAAATTATTCACAAAAAAAAAAGTTATATATTTAATGATCGAACGAGCAAATAATGCCAAACTGTGTGCCCGAGTACAATCAGAGTCTACACTAAACCGACTTATAATAAATTATTTCTTCATCTCAGCTATTCGTTATATTTGTACGAAAATGGATAATATTATATACGAAACACGTTGATATGATGCGGTTATGAGTGATTTTTGTTCGTTTATAGCGCTACGAAATTTAACGGAAACATGTATGAAGCTCTGTTTACATTGAATTTTTGTTAAGCTATACACCGGGAGAATTGAGTGTGGTAGTGTGTTTGTACATTTTGCTTTTTAGCGACACATTTATTCATCCAATACAGAAGTGTTGTTGTTATCATTAGAAGTGGTTGTGAAATTGTCTTGACAAATTCATATTTTTTATTGATTTGTCAAGCTTTGTAGCAACTTGTTTTGTTTGCTTATACATTTTATAGTTATTGTTCTACGCTACGGGACCCGCCTTAAAGGCAGCTTAAGTTTCAATAACTAATTCCATACGTTGTCGGACTATTCCAACAGATTGTGTCATTAGTTTTATGTTTGCCCGTATTCAGCTATGACGCCACTTTAGAAATGGGACTGGTTTTATGTTGATCTATGAAAAAAACATAAATGTCATCACTTGAGGTTCGTTGACAAGACACGGTCTACTGTCAAAATGAGCTTTTAAACGTCAAATCTATAGAGTTTTAAAGGAGAGCGAAAACTTTTCTCGGGGTCAGCTTTCAAAAAATTATGAATGAAAAAGAGAATTGAAAAAGCTACGCCCATTTAATAAAGAAATAAGTAAATGAAAAAGAGAATTGGGAGTTAGGTTCAGCAGCGGCGAAATACTACTGTCACTGCCGCCGCTAGACCTGTTTTTAAAACAAGAAGCTGAAATGATAGTGTACAGGCTGTATAAAGGAGGAAATTGGATTGCACAAGATCGAATTTTTGGTCATGCAAACATTCTCGCGCGACTCAGAGAGTTTAGCGAAGTTGATATGCCAGAAGACTCTATGCTAGCGCGTTTCTGCTTCGAAAGAAGTTTTGAAACATACCTAGAGATCCGAATGGGAATCAGGAACGCTTCCAGTGGAAGCGGATGTCGTGATTTACACAGATGGATCAAAGACAGATGAAGGAACGGGTGCAGGTGTACACTCAGTTGACTTGGATTATAATATATCCATGGCTCTGGGTTCATATACCACCGTTTTTCAGTCAGAGATAGTCACCATCTGTGAAAGTTCAGATATGATGCAATAAGAAATAAGAGAATTGTGATCTGTTGAGACAGTGAATCGTCTATCGAGGCACTGTCATCGGTCAAGATTTCGTCAAAGTTAATTCTACAGTGCTTCGAGACCCTGGAAACTCTGTCAAGAGACAATAAAGTCACATTGACATGGGTACCAGGACACTCAGGAGTGCAAGGGAACGATAAGGCTGACCATTTGGCCAGAGAGGGAAGTAATTCCCTTCATTGGACCAGAACCTGCTGTCAGTAGATATTCAGGTCTGATGAAATCCTTAGTGAAAGCAAGAATGAGAGAGGAGAGATGGGAGACGCTCTTAACCTGTAGGCAATCGAAAGAATTTTTGACGCGGTGTAATGACGGGAATACGAAATTTCTGTTCAGCCTAAATAGGAGAGAATTGAGTAAACTAGTTGGAATCTTAACGGGTCACAACAGTTTGAACTACCACCTCAGCAAGATGGGAATCATTGCAGACCCAACTTGCAAGAACTGTGGACTAGAACCAGAAACGGCTAGGCATTTCATATGCAGTTGTCCGGCTCTGAAGGGTCTCAGAACACAGTTTTTAGGATACTTCTGTCTGACTCCTGAAGAGCAACTTAACTAAAATTGACCGATGTGCTTTCCTTTATCACAAGGAGCAAGCGGTTTAATGAACCCGAAAGGGGATTTTAAAAGATTTTCTTTTTGGAAAGGGAAGTGCAGCACAATAGGCCCAACAAGGATGGCCTCAGTGCTTTAATTCAGGACGTAAATCAGACGGTAGGTTCAGTTTTAAACTTGCATGCGGTTTCTCTAATTTTGACGCGTGACCCCGAGAAGTTAGAATTAACTGATCAAGAAACGCTTTCCTTTAACACTCTGTAAAACAAACGAACAGTTAGGGAAAAGATCCAAAATTTTCGTGTCGTTAATGATATTATAATTATTGATCAAAACAATTGTCTAAATAATTGACGTTTAAAATGTCATTTTGACAGTTGGAACAGACCGAATTTTGATCCAAACAGACTCAAAATCTACCTTCTCAATAAGCACACATTTTCTGCTTTATTTAGACCATCTCTTTTGTTCGTTAAGCTGTGGGATGTGAGATGTAGAATGTTGTACGGTGAGTCAAGGGAAATTAAAAATTTTTGTTATGATAGTATAATTTGGAAGTGAATTCTGGCATTAAATTAATAAAGGTTAATTGCAGGGTTCGGAAGGAAATATTTTACATTACCCATCCACATTATAATATATGGTGATTGGTGATCGAAATATAGTGTAAGAATTTACTTACACCGATGTATAATATTATATAGGCAGACTATTTATCATTATTGATGTGATGTAATGGGCGTGAAATGTTAACTATGATGGACGAATAAGGACACTTTCGAGAAATCTAATGCAGCACTAACACTTCAATTTCACTTAATTCGTAGTTCAATAGTGGTAACATTACACGCCCATTACATTAGCGCACATTAATTTTACATCAGCGGCCTCGAGTCATAATAACACAGCACTTTGCAGTCAGTTACATAATAGTAATTTTTGATACAAGTTGCGTATGAAGGTAGTTTAACGCACTAGATGTGAGATCATCGTGTGCTTTAAACTACCAGCATACGTAACGTGTATCAAATGACGTTTTTTGCAATTCACCGACAAAAACGAGATTTTAAAATAAAAATTCAATTCAAGTAGTGCGTAAAAAAAGCTTTATCGCACTAGTGCGACAAAAAACCGTCATCGCACTAGTAGTAGGCAAAATGACTTCATGCGACACCGAAATGACGCACGAAAAAGCGAGTTTTTGTCGCTGAATTGCAAAAATAACTATATTTTGATGATTTCGATATAAAAGTACGAAAAATCTTGTTCGATATGCTTCATGAAATGAGATTTTTTTGCTATCAACCCTAAATCAATGTTTATAGGTTCATATTGGTTCATATATACAAAATATCTTTGACAACAACACGTGATCGTAACCATAATATATAAGTAATTATTTTTGTATCCATTGTCAATATCCTCCAATACTTTCATTTTATATAAATTTGACCTTTATCATGTGAACATATCTGTGCGAACTTAACTCTTACACATTATGTAACATATATTTTGACGTTTTCTTTAAAGTTGCAAGCAACAGCTGAATTTTTCTCGGTGTGTTAAGTACAGAGCATTTATCTTCTTTATTTTTGTCTGTATGTTGAGTTTATATTGGTATGAGTACGGTTTTTGACTGTGTAACGTTTGCTTAAATACGATACTTTTTGTAAAGTTTGCAGGCCTATACTTTTGATTATATCGCAAAAGAATCGTCTACATTCCATCCGTTTCTCAATTTGCTTGTTGCTAGTTGGACTTTAAAACATTTCAAAGTTTTTTCTTCAACAACCTGCGAGCTTTAATGAATTCTCGATGAAAAAAGTGAGCAATTGATGACGAAAGCAGCATCTTTTTATATATATGATATGCTCGTGCGGTGTGTATTGTAACGTTTTATTTTTTCTTAAATTTCTTAAGAAATTTTTTAACAATGGCCTTGTTATGGTAATGTAATGTTTTCGCCGACGACACGCCAACATAAATAATTTAAAATTGCTTCTCATTATCATCAATGACTGAAACTCTAAATATAGTATCTTGTCTGTCTTTCCATAACAAAACTTTGAATTTAACATTTATGCTTCCATGAACCTCCAGTAAACAATGCAGGACTCAAATTACAACTCGATTGTTAATGAGGAGAAATGCTAAAAATAATGTTCTTGTGTCATTAAGATGAGTTGTTTCCCGTTGATATTGAGTTGTGTTCTACATCATAAACACTTGTATTTTTTGCGTACGTTGTGACCTAAATAAGAAAGTTTAAAACATTGGAGGCCAGAAACTGCGTTGCAAAAATGACTTTAATTCAATTCTAGAAATTTTGATAGCAGGATCAGGTCAGAACTGGCTACACTCTAAGCAGTCAGAATTTATATGAGGGGCACCTCAATTATAAGTAAGATAGGCAATTGAAACAATAGAGTTGATATTCATCGTAATTTGAAAGACCAAGTACGTACTCATAGATGGAACTTATAACCCAAAGTATAAAGGAGTTCCACAGACAAAAGTACGTACTTAAAGATGGAGGGCATCATTAAAATGTCAGATATTTTTTACAGGTATTTTACTTGAGGGCATAAGCTACGATTATATGAATTTAAGAGGAAAAAATTCAAAGAAAGCTCAAGACATAAGTTAAAAACATTATACAAGGAACTTGTAAATATCAGAATATATGTAGCAAACAGAATAGATGTTGCAAAAAGAATCGAACGTATCTATGTAAATATTGCCTTTACTCTTAAGTATGCGATTACGTTGACATTAAATTAGATTGGAAATTGCCGAAAGGGCAATATTGAAAAACCCGTCCAAAGCAACGGAGCAAAAAATCTATCCAAATTCCTAAAATTTGTAAAAAAGCCCAAAATTGAAAAATAATTTCAAAAAAAGTTTGAAATAGTTATTTATGCAACTAGTTGCGAAATGGAGTTGTTTTTGTCACTAGATGTGAAGTTATCAAACGAGCGAAGCGAGTTGGATAACCACATCGTGTGACAAAAACAACCAATTTCGCAACGTGTTTCATACAAGACTTTATGCAACAACTTGTGAAACGTGAACTTTTGAATGAACTTTGAATGAACACCCAAATGGGTGATAAAAAGTTACTTTTTATCACTAGTGATAAAAAGTAAAACCAGTTATAAAACGACCTCTCTAACGTCACCGAAACGACGCATGAAAAAGTTCACTTTTCACAACGGCGTTGCATAAAAGACTTTTTCTTTCACACAATTTAAAAAAAAATGTACTAGAGCCGATCTTTGAACCGACCTAGAGCACTTAGCAGACCTATACTTCCATGGGAAAAAAAGCTCGCACCTCTTTTCTCTACAACACAAAAAACCTCATCATTGAAGGAATATTCACGAAAAACGATCAAATATCGCGTAGGGTCGGGTAGCACTAAGAACCCTACAGCCCGAAACACTCAACACATTTTCGCTAATTCAGCTTTCGCTATTTTCTGAGGTCTATATCTTTCATTCAAAACCTTGAAGATCGATTTCCGCACTAATTTCGTAGAAATATAAGTCAAAACGTTTTACGAAACTTTTAAAAACCATGTTTTTGACCACTTTTTTGACCGCAACTTGGATGGTTCTTAAGACCAAATCAAATTATGTATTCAGTTTTTTGATAACTTCTATTCTTTTTTCAACTTATTTCCCACACTACTTTATATATGACGCTCAGACATATTAACACATCTAGAATAGTTGCGTTATGGTGGGGTTGCACTGTTCGATTTCAGAAGGCAGCTTGGTGCCAAAAAAGTTCCTATGGTAATGTTGGATGGCGAAACGAGTACATTAATGTGCACTAGGTCCCGACTCGGCACCAGGCTGCGTACTTGAAAAGTATGATAGCCTTTAAGAAGGCAGCCTGGTGCCGAAAAGCAGTTAAACTCATTGTAACGGCAGTTACGAATACTATGCGTCACATAAATTTCAACTCGGCACCAGACTGCTGCTGCCCTCTACATTCACAGTAGAATATCTTAAGTAGGCAGCCTGGTGCCGTGTTGAAATTTATATCACGTATAGTATTTGTTACTGCCGCTACGATGACATTAACAGATTTTCGGCACAAGACTGCGTTCTTTATGGCTACTTAAACGTCCCAAGTAAGCAGCCTGGTGCCGAGTTGGAACATTGTGCATAGTAATGTCCTCGTTCCCCACTCCAACATTGCCATAGAAAACTTTTTGGCACCAGGCTGCCCACCTCGATATGCAGACAGAGGTCTTGTTGCAATTTTTCTCCATGAAAATGCTCTACACGACGGTGACATAAGAAGTTCATGCACTAGACAAAGGACCAGTCTACTGCGTGAACTCCTTATTTCATAGTCTCGTAGAACATTTTCATGGAGTAAATTTGCAACAAACAGAAGCCTTTTTTAACCACCACAGCCTTATGGACATTATTAGAAGAGATCAACATTTCGGCATATTTGATGTTAACAGTTGCCATCTGTTAGAGAAAGTCAAATATTTTTTACCCTAACTCTAAGGGTATCGTTTTAAAAGTAAACTCTTGCTATGCAGCCATTTCGTGGTCTACAATACTCGATTGTGATATACACCCAAAAAAATGACGAACGTGAAATTTGTACATTTATACAACATTTGCCCCGTTCAGCTGTGTGTCATGTACATAAAACATTACAGCAGATGTATGTGCATGAAGTACGTCTTAGACGTAAAACAAACGGTCGTAAAAATGTACTGCGAGGTTAACTAAGTAATACATATCGATTAACCACATCTCTCACAGATAGCAATTCCGTTGAATCATGGCTGTCGTAATGGAGAACAACTTTCGCTATGTGAGACAGCACACAAACTCGTAATTAATTCAGAGAACTTTTGTTGAGTAAACTCAACGGTGAAAAGTCTTTCGATTACCTTTCAGAAAAAGAAAGATTTTGTAGAAAAAACACTGTAGAGACTCAGTTTTAGAGTCCTGAATGAGTTCAAGGGCTCAAAATCAAAAAAAAAAAATTGTTTCCATAGACTGTCGGGCAAAAAATATTTTTGAAAATTGGAAGAGATTTCCCCTGAGTTATGTACAAAAGCTTAGTGGCCTTGTCAAAAAATGCCCATCTGCAATCCCAAAATCGCTTTTGTGTTACCCTTGGGAAAATCTGTCAGCATTTGCTCGAGTTACCGTGTTGACAGACACACGGACACACATGATCGATGCCTCCCCCTACTCGCTCTCCTCAAATCGACTGGTTATAAACGTAGTGGTAAACGCATAGACTTTCTACCAAATCGGCAATGGAGTTAGTCCGGACCTGTCGAAATTACAATACTCATGTCATAACATGAAATGAAGAGACATAAAGTGACTACAGTAAAACATCAAAGCGAAAGAAAGTCGAGATGATGAAGTGATGACAGATTTGTTCAAAAGTATTCAGAGCATCATACCGAGAAAATATGAAAGATCGAATTAAAAATTTAAATTGATTTTTCTAATTTTGTTATCTTTATTTATCGTCATTTTTGCATCTGTCCTACCTTCCTATGAACCTAATTATTTGTTCCAGGGGATAAAAATTGTAAAAATCAGTGAACTCTCTATCTAAGACATGTATTTCTATGAAATAATTTGACATCGAATTTGGACGTTTTATATTAGAGGCATTCGTCCAACAAAGTATTGAGTTGAGCCCAAAGAAGAAGAAAGAATAAAATTACGATGGCCGATACATTTTTTTGTCTATCTAGAACTATATTCTCGAACTTATCTAACTTATCTTACTTATCTAACTTTAGGGCAAATTTACTTATCTCGATATATCTGTTCTCGATAGATAAAATCAGAAAAGGGTGACGCATCAAGCATCTTATTCAAAACGATTTTCTTCCAGTTACAAAAGTTCTGAAATCAGAGGTGGTAGACGCATTAAGCTTCGATACGCAAAAAAAAAAAATTAAAGCAAAGTTACGTTGTGTTTTTAAAAAATTGCGTCACAAAGGCTTTCAGTACGGTACAGTCATTCGTTCGAACGAACGTATGTACGAGCGGACGTATTTGATGTTATTACATCTACACAAAACTATTGCTTTTTTTAGGTTATTGGTATTTTATTGAAACTACAAATGACATAAAAAAATTACAGATAAAAAATCTTGCTGAGAGTTTCACTATCGGGAATCGTCCCTAAAACAGCATTGCCCCACTGAATTTCGATTCTTATCTTTAGAACGAGGAAAGCCTTTGATCGGAGGTCACCAGAAGTTGAAATTAACTTCTTTCCTATTTCATCCACCAGACGTCTCGCACCGTCGCTGAAAGGACCAAGTGTCTCGACCGCGAAACCGACGAATTCGTAGTTGGTTGTGATTTATACAAATCGATTTTTCTCTTCACAGCGAGATCTGCCGTTACTGCCACCTTCTGAGCGGATCGTTTCACGTATGATGGAGCCATTGTGTCGACGCAGGTTACGTCCCAAACGAGCAGGGCCGTAGCCAGACCGAAGTTTCAGGGGGGGGGCGTGCGCCCCCAAAGTTCACCAGTATTAGAAAAGTAGATTCGCTGTAGCTATGGTATACAATGGAACACTTCGGAAAGGTGTTATGAAGATTTTTGTTTCGAAAGTTACCATTCACACATACCAGTTGAAATAAACAACAGCTTCTTCGATTTAAATTTTGCTAAAGTTGTTAATTTCTGAACTGTCGGTAATATAGAAATTCGCGAGCGGAGCGAGCAAGATTTTTCGACTTTCATGATTTAGCCATATCAAAATTGTGGCATCAGATGTGGCCAAAGTGCCTGTAGTACTCGACTAGCTTAACATGAGATTTACAGACTTTCACAGTTTGGTTTGAAAGTATAAATAATACACTTAGCTAAATTGTCAGGTGTTCTAATGAATTATCCCCAGGAACTTCTTTATACAACACCAAGTTTTCAAAAAAAGTGAGTTTATAACTCTTCCCAAATATGTTACCTTTGAATAAATAATAAACTTGTATGTGGAGATTGAATGAATCTACTATGAATTCTCATAGCTAACAGATTGAATGAATTTGGCCATGTTTGTACAATTCGCTTGAAGAGATTCAAGCCTCACTTTGTTCAAAGTTTATCCGATCATCAAATATAGTTCAATGAGACGCCCAAAAGTTTAGCTAAGTGTATAATCCTTAATGACTATTAGACTTTAATTTTAAAAACAATTCAAAATAGCCGCGCAGCGAAAAAAAATGTGTACTGTCGCTCCACTAGTATACAATAAAAGCTGAAAAGTTGAGTGGATCTGAAAAGCTCAGGGGGGCGCTGAAAAGTTCAGGGGGGCTCCGCCACCCATAGCCCCCCCGTAGCTACGGCCCTGCAAACGAGTGATCCACCTCTTTTCCATGGAAAGATCGTCATCCCGTCCGCTTTTTTCCCGCCTTCATGCACCAAGCCCGGGGGTTCCATAATCGCAGAGAAACCGGCCGTGTTGAGTGCTCGTTTGAGTATTGCGTTGAGCGCTGCGTGCCGATCATACCACCCGGTGCTTTTTCTGATTTCTTTTGTATGTTTGACTTAAAACGTGCATAAATTATTGTTATAAATCGCTAACTTCAGCTATCGTCATTGGCTGCTATTGAATTGCTTAATTTTGGATTGCATTTTCCACAAATCGCTACTTGTTCGATAGTTTTGTTTTGTGGCTGCAATCAGGGTCGTTGTTATCTTTTCGGTAGATTTGGTGGATTTTTCATTTGTTCAAGGATATGGCTGGTTCAAGTTCATTTCCCCAACGAAAATATAAAGCTGACAGAGTCAGTCAAATCCACTGCTTGTATTATTTTGGTCCCGATGCAAAAGTCGCCTCTGTTGTATTGTCCCATAACCTCTACGTACCTGACGCTGCAAAATCGTTCTATGCATTCAATACTTTCTACGTGAAAAGTATTTATCAAGCTGGAAATAATAGTCATGGTACAAAAACACTGGAAGAAAATAGTTTTGAATAAGATGCTTAATGCGTCACTCTTTTCAGATTTCATAACTTTTGTAAGCAGACACAATGAATTATGTCACACCTCCTATGTAAGAGTTTTTTTTTGCGGATATCAGTACTTCTGTAACTGTAAGATAGTAATTTTATAGCAAAAACATTTGTTCGATAAAATGGTGAATAAATGTAACACCCAAACTCTCGAGTCAATGTTACAAAAAAATGGTTTTTTGTAAACATATAGCACCTTGTACTTCGTACAGGTACAACGATACCAGGATGGGGCCGTATTTCCCCAAACCCATAAGCACCTGCTCTTTTAAATGTAATTCTCTACAACTTCGCCTTCGGAACCAACTTTCTAACTCAGTTCTAGAGATACGTGTTATCCTGCCAAAATCTGGTAGTGGCCATACACCGGGATGAGGCCATATTTCCCTAAGACCCTGAAACACGTGTTCGCTAAAATTAGATTCTCTACAACTTCGCTTTTGGAATCAACTTTCTAACTCTCATAGTTGTAGAGATATGGGTCATACTGCCATGGCCATATACCAGGATGGGGCCATATTGCCCCGAAACCCTGAAACACGTGTCCGCTAAATTTTGACTCTCTACAACTTCGCCTTTGGAACCAACTTTCTAATTCTCGTAGTTCTGGACATCCTACCACAAATTGCCATAAAAAACAAAATTCTGGAAGTGGCCATATTTCTCCAAAACCCTGAAACACGTGTTCGCTCAAATTTAGTTCTCTACAACTTCGCCTTCGGAACCAACTTTCTAACTCTCATAGTTCCGGAGATCTGGGTCATCCTGCCCAATTCTGGAAGTAGCCATATACGAGGATTGGGCCATATTTTCCCAAAACCCTGAAACATTTGTTCACATAAATTTAATTCTCTACAAATTCGCCTTTGGAACCAGCTTTCCAACCCTCATAGTTCTGGAGCTTTAGGTCATCCTGCCAAATTCTGGAAGTGGTCAAATACCAGTATTGGGTTATATTTCCCCAAAACCCTGAAACACGTATTCGCTTGAATTTAATTCTCTACAACTTCGCCTTTGGAACCAACTTTCCAACTCTCATAGTTCTGGAGATTCGGGTCATCCTGTCCAGTTGTGGAAGAGGCCATATACCAGTATTGGGCCATATTTCCCCAAAACCCTGAAACACGTGTTCGCTTAAATTTAATTCTCTACAACTTTGCCTTTGACAGTAAATCTCCATATTGCATAGTTAAGGAAATATAGACGAAAAACTGTTTTCGTGTACGGCCAAGAATCTCAATTTCGTCCATTCCATTGGTCCCAGTGCCCAGACCCCTGTACTGATTCCCAGTTTTGCGACATCAAATGCTTTCATTTGACACCAACATGAGCAATTTCCGAACTATACTTGCTGAGATATTTGCGAAAAAGCTTCACCAACCTTCGAAAAACCATGTTTTTGTTCACTTCGTCGACCATATCTCCGGAACTACTTGGCCGATTTCGTTCATCTTCGAACTTGAATCATGGGAGGCATGTACCTTTCAAGGAAAAAAAGTTTGGGGTGATCGGTTGAGCCGTTTGGAAAAAAAAGTGAAGACGGACAGACGGACGGACATTTTTTTTATTGCTGATTCGTCATCTCTAGACAATAATAGATGCATCCCCCCCACCTCGATCTACCCCATGTTACAATAAAATTGTTTGTAGTAAACGTATAGGACCTTTGTACTTCGTACGGATCCAAAAAGCACACGGGGGGAAGTCGAAAAGTTCCTGTATATGAATGTTCCTTAGTCTACGAAAAAATTTCTTGTGAATTTTTCGGCGTGTAAGAGTTGCGTCAAGGCCCCTTACTACCATGGGGCCATGATAGCATATGCACCTCTTGCCAAAATTGTTATTTTGACGTGTGGAAATATGACCCACGCCTTCGGCTGTAATGCTCCACGTGTTAAAATAACAATTTTGGTAAGAGGTGCATAATCTACTAAATTATTTTTGAAGATTTCTCCGGTTGGGTCTGACATTAGCAAGCTCGGTTTGGTTGGCTTTCTTCGGTATTTTCGTGTCAGGCTTCAAAATAAAATCTCCAGGTCGGTTCGGGCCTCGGCCAGCATACTACTGGTTCGAAAGATCGAAATGAATCGCAATGGTGCAGACGTTGCGTTTTTCTCCTGGCAATGGTGTCTAAAAACCATTGAATCTTCGAACATTTGGCAAAGCGAGAGAGTGCAGACATTGTGGTTCGAAATGAGTAAAAATGCACATTTCTGGTTTCATCTTATACCTCAGATATATTTATTATATTTTATATTGACTTTCACATTAATAATACGTTCCTACTTGAACAATAACAGCTTTATTTTATTATTATTTTCATTTTAAATGTCTTGTTTTTTATTTAATTATTTTCTTTATTTTTATATATTTTATGTGGTTGAAATATACTTTTTTAAATACATTTTCGCTAAGTAAAATATTTCTTTTTATTTTGTGTTTTTGTTTGTGTGTGTTAATTCATCAAATTTCAACTAATTTCAATCAATTTCTCGAATTGCATAAATTAACTCAAATGAACAGTTAATTGGCAAAAATAAGTGTCTTAAAAACATAGTCCTAATAAGCAAATGGAAGTATAAATTTAGGTCCTTCAATTTTGAATTAAAGTTTAATCGAAAATGGTGTTATAGCTTAAGCATTAAGTCAATTTACAATTGAAAATATTTTCTTTTGTCTTTTAAGATTTTCTTTTACACCAAAAATTGACCTCGATGTAAAATACGATTTATTAGTATTTTCACTCTACTCGAACGAACGACAAAAAACCAAAGAATGTGGAGTTTTCGATATATTTTTTTTTCTTGATTCAAAAAATGTGGATATGAAATACATAAACTGGAGCTTCTGTTCACTATTTTTTTTTCTTCTTCGTATATGAGTAGACATATCGTTTAAATGTTAAGTATATAAGGGTTTATCATTATTAAATGTATAAAGTTTTGAGGAACATGTATACAACAGATACACACATTGATTTGAAGAAATTTAAGGTATTTGCATACGGTGTAAGTATAATGGTTGTCATGAATTTTCTGTACAAACTCTACGAAACGATGTAAGATATTTGTAATATACTGAGAAACGAAACTAAAATCTGCGTCGAATAGTAAAATGCATTGGAATGAATGATGATGAACGCATACAAATTCAGTAGTAAATCTGCAATATTAATACAAATACCTCAAATTCTCTTCTATGAAAGACACATATATGAGTAGAAAGGATGAGAATTCATTTGTTTTCTTTTTTTTTAATGACTTAATTAATTACGTAAATGATGTTATGAGTATATCGAAAATGGATGAGTTTTCAATAAATTTTTATTTTGTAAATTTTCAATTAAGAGGCCATGTTTTTATACATTTTGGGGCTTTCAATATGTCTAACACAAAAATGAATTGTTTTTTACAATATCTGCAAAAGAGAGTTCCTTCGTTTTTACGAGTAATAATTTCTACCTTAAGAGTGTGTAGATGGGTTCACAACTCGCGATGCTTTTTCATGGCTACTTCTTGCGATTTAAAAATGAATTCAAAATTGTTGCTGTCTGAACATAGTATTTAAGAAAAAAAATTCTTCTAAAACAGCGTTGAAAGTAGCTTCAAAAGAACATCGCACATTAATTTTAAATGCGATGTTTTTTCGAAGTTATCTTGGACTTTCTTTCACCAGTTTTTCCCAATTACATATTACTCTCTTGAATAGCATCCTTTTAAAGAACATCGCATATTAATTTTAAATGCGATGTTTTTTCGACCACTGCCTATCTTTGCGTGATAGTACATGAGCCACAATTTTGGAAAAATTTGTTATAAAAAAACCTTGAAAAAACATCGCCATTGAGTAGAAGTGAAACCAAAAAAGTAATCCTGCTTCGTTTGGAATGTAAAAAAGTCGATCGACTCACATGTTTAATTTAAAAGGTACAACTTTTCCTATCCATTTTATGTCAAGTCTAAGACGAGTGTTGACACTTGTGATAGAAAGACTTTTAATGAAATAACGGTTCGTATTTATCACTTAAATTAAATGCTAAAAACAAATGAGTCGTTCATTGATTTCGGAGATCAAAACTCACAGCGCGGAAACATTTCGAAAGCGTGTTTTAGTGTCGGTCCTAGTGATGTATAAATGATGTGTACGTGATGGACAAATAATATGTCAAAAATATAAACTGTCAAATTTGCGATGTTTTTTAGAACAGCATCCTGCGTAAATGACAAATTATTCAAAATTATAGCTCATGCACTGTGAGGGAAATGCTCTCACACGTATTAAAAAAGTTTGAGTATGAAGCCCGAAAGTTGATCTGAAAAATCATCGCATTCCAAATTCGTTTGCGATGTTATTTCAGTGCAGATTTATACCTTCATACTTAAACTTTTTGAATTCTGATTCATCTATTATTTGCGTAAAAGCCATCTTCTCACAGTACATGAGCCAAAATTTTGAATAATTTGCTATTTACGCAGGATTCTCTTTTAAAAAACATCGCATATTTACGTGCTCATTCATTGCTCCGTTACATCAAAAGATGATGTAAAAAAGATGAATAAATTATGTCATACTCTTCATATTTCAAAATGATCTGACACTTCTACAACAGTTTCGTTAATGTTGCTCAAACCTTACAGTAAAATGTTACGAAAAAATTCGGCATCTTCATTTGCAGATATCGTAAAGTTGGAAAAAAATATTTGGAGCACGTTGGTCACATAACTTCATGTATCCTGCGGCTCCAGTAACTTAACAAATCCGAGTTGAAGTAGAAACAGAATTTCAAATAACATTTTCATATTTTTTACAATAAATGATTCAGTTTTCATTTAAACTTTTTACAATCTAACATTTTTATATTTCTTGTTGTTTTAATTAAAATTCAATGATTCAATATATTAATTTCATTTTTTTTTGCAATTTAATAAAACTGGTAAAACTACTATTTCAAATCATCACAATCGCCAAGCAAATCATCAACATCCTTTTCCCAGTCAGCGTTTGTGTCCTGTTTGCTGTTGCCATCATTGACCACTTCATAGTCCTGTAGTTCAGCTTCCAACTCTTTTTCCCATTGTTCTTCTGTATATTTTATATTTTTTTTTTTTAAAAAGGTTTCTGTCTTTTTTCTTCGTCATTGTAATTTGACGGTTATTGTTAAATGGTAATTTTCTTTTCTTTATTTTCCTTTATAATTGCAAACTTTGCAAGGTTTTCTTAATCAGCTTTGTTGTTATTTCATTTTCAAGAATATTTTGTTATGGAGAAGTGGGGGAGGGAGAAAGGATCAAATGATTAATTTCTGTGTGGTGGGCGATGATGGTATTTCTTTTACAATTGTTTCGCTTAATTGAATCGAAACCGTAAACAAACTGAATTTTTATACGACCAAAATGAACAACGATAGCATAGAGAGTAACAATAACAACATATATATAAACATATTTGGTTGAAGATCTCTTTTTTCAAATGTATAATTATTGCTATAAATATATCTATAGTTTCTCGGTTGAAAAATAAACGTTTTTCAATTGATGTGTTAATGTTTGATTTTCTTAGGTATTGTCCTTTTAAAGAAAATTTTTCTTCATTTTTTTTCTCAATATTTTACGGGTATATAAAGCGCTTATTGAATTGGTTCATTTATATATTTATACAAACTAATGGAAAACAAATGACCAATTTCGTATTAATAAGATGGGCCATTGGAAACAATTCTTTTGCCAACAAATATCGACTAATCCACTTTTTGTACCCACGTTCCCATTTCGAAACTATTTTACTGGACAATGACAGTTTCTATGAATACTTCGAAAACACCTTCATGCCTAAATTCGGACGAAAAATTTTTGTTTGAAAATTCATTTGACATTCCATTCATCTGTCAAATATTTTTTCGAATTTCCTTTTTTGGTTTCGACCCTATGTAAGTAAACTTGTATATGTATCTCATATGGAGGTTGACTTTAGACATACGTAGATCGTAGTGAAATTGTCTAAAATCTACCGATGAAACCTACACACTATTCGAAAAAAACACACTTAAGTTCGAGCAGTACTACACTGCACCGATATTATGGCACTGCTTTTGTTGTAATTTTTATCAGAACCTATTTTTAGAACGGAGCCTGTCATTTGTGAAAAATTTGCCGCCAGTAGGTAAATATAGTTCAGGAAATGGGAATTTGCCGCTACTGCCGTTACTGTATTTGTACAGTATGAAAGACGAAAAATAAGACTCATTTGAGAAAGAACCTCGTAACGACGGTTTATTTTAAATTTGAGAAAACGCAAGACGTTAGAGAGTTTGGGCAAAGCGACTAATCGCTTAATTTATAACATATACATATAGCTATAAGTTATTAGTCATAAGTCTACGTTATAAGTTATAAATTATGAGTTATAAACTACAAGTTATAAGTCTTTAAACTGAGCAGTACTGATACGTATCAGTTTTGAAACTGATACGTCCTGATGCATATCAGTTTTAAAACTGATCAGTACTGACACGTATCAGTTTTGAAACTGATCAGTACTGATCATTTTCGAAACTAATACGAATCAGTACTGATCAGTTTCAAAACTGATACGGATCAGTACTGATCAGTTTTAAAAATGATATGCATCAGTACTGATCAGCTCCAAAACAGATCTGAAACTGTACTAATCAGTTTCAAAACTTATAACTTGTAGCTTATAATTGATAAAAATTTATAACTTCAAACTTAAACTTACAACTTATAACGTAGACTTAAAATTTATAACGTAAACATATAAGTTATAACTTATAGATATTTGTATATGGGCCATTCCATTGAAAAGTTGGAAAATGTGTTACGAGGGAACCATCTTCTGGCTAAGAATGGAAAGGTTGGACTTCTTTCGCATGAAGGAGTTGTACGTTGAATCTATAGAGGAATTCTCTTCATACAACACAAATCTCGTATGTGCACGGTTTAGCAAGAACAAATGGTTCCCTCGCAACCTGCCAATGGAATCGCCCATATGTTATAAATATAGCGAGAAGTGGCTTTGCCCAAACTCTCTATTAACAACTTAATGCTTTGGCAAGTAGAGCTTTTGTTATCCAGCCGGTTTTTTTATTTTCCCATTTTTCAACGCCCTGTCGAAGAAACTGTCGGTTTTTAATCATATTTTTGCTTTTTGACGTTTGTGCTTTAGAGTGACGTTCATGTCTGACAAATACTATGTGAAATTTACCTAAATATTAAAACGCCGACAGCGACAATTGCAGTGAAAAGTTAAACTATGTTACAACAATGCAAATGTTCTATCTGTTCTAACTGTTACTGTAGATTTACATAACAATGCGAAAGTGACAGATGCGAAATTTTTCGAATGAGGCAACCCCGAATGTCATTCGTAATAATCGAAAGTTTGGTTTTACCAGATTAGAAAAATGTCACATCTGTCAGTTTCGCATTGCTATGTGTTGCAATCAATTTTGTTTCGATGAAAAAGTTACAAGTAACAAGAGAAACAAAGGACAATGGAACAATTTGCAGTAAGCACTTTCCAGTTTCACTCGTCGATATTTGTTGGTTCGCTAACTTTAAACACTTGGAAACTTTAGCAACCGTAACTTTTGTTAAAATACTTGTAAATGTATTTATTTAGTGATATAATATGAGAGATACAATTGTTATTTTAAATTTATAGTTTTAATCATGAAATTGGATTTTAAACACCAGCACATCGATATTTGAACATGATGAACAGACATTAATTGCAAACCAACGCGAAAAATGAATTTTATGCAACGAAAATTTAGATTTGTAAATTTAAATTTTCAATTTTCGATATTTTATTCTAGAAGTAAATGAAATTTCATTTTTTTTTGTAAATATTTTAATTTAAATAATGTGACTACCTAGTTGATAGATAAATTCGCAAAGGGTTTTAGTAAAAACTGTTTGAGCGCAACGATTTTCATAAAAAAGACAATTTAGTTTTTGATGTCCGAAACATTTTTTAAGCAAAATCGAATTTCTTTTTGAGTGGCTCACCAAAAATCATGTGAAATCCAAGAATAGTAAAATTTTATCATCGAACAATCGAGTTGGTTAATTAACACGAACAGATAACTTCGATGAGCAAAAAATTACAAGAATGGAGTGATTGTAACGAGTCACTTGATATCGAATCAATCATTTACACAATTTTTAAGTCACCTATCGTACAATCTGCAGAATGTTTTGTTCGAATTGATAAAACCAAAAAACATGGAAACATTTCTTTTTTTATCATTTAACACGATTCGCGGTTTGAACTTGACTGATCTTGGATGATAAGAACATGGTTTTAAAAATAACATTTAACAAATAAATCATTTTACTTTGAGTTTTCAATGTTTCATTTACCGGAAAAACCCTTTGTATTAAATATGGAAATTATTCTTGTGAGTTTAATGCGAAATAAAAGTAGCGTCGACCAATCAGAAGCCAGTGAACAGGACAACGTTGCAAAATAAATTCGATAATTTTTCTTTCCCTTGATCAGTGAGATTATTTGACTCATCACGGTCAGATAGTCAAACTATTGACTAGGGACTAATTGCAAGTGCGCCCTTCCGTAAAAACCAAGAGTTATTCGAAGGGGCTTGCTGGCACTCTCTTCGATACCCAGTTAGAAAAACCGCAGGCAAAATTGTGTGCACTTTTTTCCATACAATTTAAATTCTATATTACAGGACAAGGGCTACAACTATTTTTTTCGTTTCTCGAAAGGGCTGAAGTTTCGAGAGCCCTCTTCCTGCACTCATCGGTAACAAATCCCTGATTCTGCAATGCATCAACTTCCGTTCGAGCTTCTGATTGATCGATTCTGTTTTTATTTCAAAAGAAGTCGGACTTCGCAGTAAACTTACAATCTTACTTCATAAATAAAATTAAAGGAAAATTTTAATTTAACTTTTCTTAATGAACATTTAAGTAATGATAGAGATTTTGTATATTTTTGTTAAGTTCTTGAGAAGGAGAGTTTATTAATTTTCTTCTTCTGTTATGGTTTTATGCTTAGGCTGTTACGGGAAGAAAGAATATGGAAAACAGAGGTTTTAGTTATTTCAGTAGTAAAATGATTGTTTTTTTAGCGCAAACTAAAAATGTTTAACATTTAAATGGTGGATGAATGTAGATGTTGGCTTAATGTACAGTGAATAAGTGCCGCTTCGTCTTACAACAGTTCACAAACACTGAGAAAGCAGTTTCGCACATTATCTAAAAAATACTTGAGTCGGAAAATTTGACGTAAAACAAATCACAACAAAAACTCTTTTAAAAAAGGAAGCGTGACGCAAGTCCTCGTCCCTTCTTCCAAAATAATTGATATCAATTCGGATGATGCTTACAGCTTCAGAACTCAAAAAATTCTTTTGAAATATTTTCTTTTTTGATCAAAGAAATGCGTCACAAATGCCGGATCCCCAATGTTATAGTTTTTCTGCGAAAATAAATTTTGGCAAAAAAAAATTTTCGGCAAAAAAAATTCCGCCAAAAATATTTTCGGCGAAAACAAATTTCAGGCGAAAAAAATTTCCGGCGAAAAACATCTATCTTCAACAAAAAAAAAATTAAAAAAAATAAATTTTCCCTCTAAATCCGTCCCATTCCACCGTCAAGCATTTTGTTGGTCACCCTGACACAGTACACACCCAACCTAACAAGTTTTCCTTTGACACCAAACATCCATCTCCAACTTAAAAAAAATTAATTTTCCCCTTAAATCCGTCCCATACCACCGTTGGCCATTTTGTTAGTCACCCTGACACACTACACACTCAACCCAATAACTTTTGTTTTGACACCAAACATCTATCTCCAACAAAAAAATTTAATTTTCCCCCTAAGTTCCCATACCACCGTCGGCCATTTTGTTGGTCACCCTGACACACTACACACCCAACTCAACTTTTCCTTTGACACCAAACATCTATCTCCATCCTAACACAGTCCAAAAATTTTGCTCATATTTGACCCACGCTAGGAATACACTCACACACATACAAAACATTCGTTTATGTGGGCTTTATATGGTGCCTTCTAAGAGCCCTGGCGGGCGCAACAATGTTCATCTCTTTCAATGAGATTTTTATTAACATGAGACAAAACACATTCGTTCCTCAGGTGACATGGTAGCGACTAGCGACAATGTATGGATTATCGATAGAATTTTCCAAATAGTCCATACAGCTTGGTACCAAAACATCAAATCGGTTCATTTGAAAGAAACTGTAATTATGCGTATGTCACAAACACAGAAATCTTTCCAAATGTTAAGCAACTATCTGCTTTTACTGATACATGAAGATAGATGGAGTTTATAGTTCACCAATTTCACCATAAAAAATTCGGTGGCAAACAGACATGACAGCCGTCGAAAAAATCACGGCGGCGGCTAGCCGACTGAAAAGGGGTCGGCGGCGTCGGCTAGACCCGGCTGAGCCGTCAAAAAAGTGTCGGCGGCGTCTGGGACTAGCCGCTGATCTAAAAGTCTGGCGTCGGGCGGCGGCTAATCAATAAAAATCTAATGAAATTGTTAAAATCCGTGTCTTAATATCAAACCGAGAACAAAGAAATAACAAAAGAATGTTCGCCAGTTTCGCCTTTTTCGTATTCCAATTTCCGTTGTATTTCAAAATTATAAAATATCGTTGTAACGGTGTGAAAAGAAATCGTATTGCCCTGATTATGCTTTTGATTTTGCGGTAGCAAAAATTAACAAATATGAGGTTTTGTGCCACGCGATTTTGATCGCGTCGCTCTCAATATAATTACTACTTAAGTAGTAGAGACTGGCAAATAGAGTACTAAAGAGGACGACAGCTGATGACTCTGAAGGTCCCCTATTAGACCGCTTCAGTTTCTTGTCTTTACTTTCCTGTCAAGAACAATGTTGATAACAGATTCTAAGAACCGTTTTGGTGCATTTTGAAAATATGAGAGTACTGCTGCAACTTGACCTACTTTACTTGCTTTTCGATAAACCTCAAATAGTAGGTCGTGATGAGATCAATCAATATGTCGCAAATACAGGCTAGTCGAAACGTACGTTCAAGAAAAAATCAATTTAAAATTCTGAAAATGATGCTACGTAAACCAAGCAGAGGTTATTATTCAGAATTGAATTTTAATTCTTAAAATTCTTAAAAATTCTCACAATTCTTAAAAAAATTATTAAATCTCAGTTCGATTAAAGTAAAATAGATCCTAACATCTGCCAGATATGTAAGTCACAAGTCACAATTAAAAAAAAATCGTCAGACTTAGTCTTCTCTGTAATAGCTGTCGAACTATAATTTTTGTGATAGATACAGAATTGGTTTCGTGATTGATTAAGAAAATGTTGCAGAAAGGCTAGCCGACATAGACCCTTGGCGGCGGCTGATGGCGGCTAGCCATGTCTAGCCGACCAAAAACCCCGGCGGCGGCGGCGACACTTTTAACCCCCAGCCTCCATTTTTCGGCGGCTAACTTTTGGCGGCTGTCATGTCTGGTGGCAAAACGTTAAATTTGTGTGGGAAAACTTCGTTTGTTCATAATTTGTATTAATTAAGAACAGAAAACGAATAAATCGCAAAAAACAATATTACCCCATACTTGAATTTTTGTTACTTACGGAACAGTTTTAAAACTTGGGTAGTGTTGCCTGATCAGACCCTGAAGCAAGACTATATCTAATTAATAGATTTCTGCTTTTAATTAAGTGGACCAAAGGACTAATGAAAAAAGTTCATTTAACCTTATTTTAGAATCTCTCACTTGGTCTGCTTAATACATAATGTGAAATGAATTGTTCACACAAAATCACTTTCTTCCATACAAATTTAATGTTTTGTCACCGAGTTTTTTTGCCGCTCTCAGCTGTTTTATGGCCATATGGTGAACTAACCGAACTATCTCTATTGTCACACCAAGTTTATTCTAATCAGGCAACACTACGAAAAATGAGAGAATTGGAAAAAATCAGTTTGGTGTTGACGAATGTAGATGAATGTGTCAAGTCCATAATTCGTTGTAAATTTTTGTTGAAATAAAAGACAACGTCTAATTTCATGGGTAACGCATACATTATCGCTACCGTGTTACCTGGGGAACGAATGTGTTTTGTCTCATGTCAATATAAATCACATTGAAAGAGTGAAAGAGACGAAATTCGTTACCCAGGTGACTGTACCGATTCCACACGATTCTTATACATATCGTTCGCTTATTCCTCCGGAGCGATGGATAAGATGCATTACATTTCGTCACTTTCACTGTACATAAAACCAGACTAAGACTTTTTTCGCTATTTTTTTAAATGTTTTGTTTTGTACAAAATGTGTATTGCCTCGTTTCTAGTAGGAAAATTCTTTACTCTCAAAAGGTTATATTCCCCAGAGTTTTATTGTTTCGAAAGTCCTTTAACAAAACAATTAAATCGATTTGTAAACATGTCGTTATTCATATTCTAAATTATTTTCAAGATGAGAACAGAACAAACAATGAGATTATTTTTAAGCAATGTCTGTCTATTAAACAGTTTATTTGTTTAATCTTATCAGCATTAGTTAAATAACTAAAAATAAATAACTCACTAGATTGCTGTGGTTGACCGTTAACATAATGATTGAAATAATTTCTCTAATTCATAACAAACACTTTCAAGTGGTAATAAAGTATCTGTCTAAAAATTTGGGAGATTTTCAATCTCTATCTATAGCTAGGGAAAACAAGGGACGCACATAGGAAGGATTTGTCGATTACGATATTCGTCAAGAGCAATTGATATTTTTCTGTAAATTAAATCGCATTTCAAGGTTTCCCGGCCAATCCAATTATCGATTTCATCTAAATCCAGCTGCAGTGATAAGCTCGTTGCTTTTCGCTCCCAATAGTGTATCGATTTGACAAGAATTCCCCTTTGGGAAGTAGTTAGGATTCCGACAATTTTTCACACGCGGGTGATTATAGCAAAGCAAAATCAGAGAAAGATGGGCTTTAGCGTACGAGCGAATTTCACAACGACAAGTGAAAGTGAAGTGAAATTGAATTTTGGAGAGAAGTAACACAGTCTTCTGTGTAGCTTGATTTACCACTGTCCATAAAAGTACCGATGGAACTATGCAGCGACAGCTACTGTAACGAGCACTGACCACGGCTATGTCCAGGTGAATCCATTCGATTCGGTAAATCTATTAGTAACATTAGTATTCAGACATGGGAGCCGCCTATAAGAAGTCAGCGGCTCTTATCCAAAAAAAAGTCAGTCAGTGGTGGCTAGAAACGGCGGATGGGAAATGGTAACTTTGTGTTGAATTTCGATAAATAAATTAATTTTTCCTCAAAAAGCGCCTTCTTGGCCGGCGGCACGGCTATACTAAAATGTGTCGGCGGCGGCTCTAATGTCCACTTCCATTACATCTGAGGACGTGACAGTCTTTTGTTCTGATATTCGAAAGATATTCAGAGCACGTCAGTCGCGAAAGAAGCTATCTTCATTGCAAAAAAAAAAATCAGCTGATTTCATTCATAAATTTACCCAAATCAGAATCAGCTGAATTCATTGTAAAGTTTTAAAACCAGCTGATTTTCCAGCAATAAGATTAGATTCGATTTATTGGTTCCTAAGTACATTACAATTTACAACTATAATCCTTAGACATAACTAGGCCGCATGGGTGGGCCCTTTTTATAACCAAATATAATTTTGTACCAACAGATAATTAAGTTAATTCATTATTGATTTGTTCGTCATACATGACTTCAATAAACTTTTTCGAAAACGAGTGTATTTTTTCTATGCTGAGTTCCTGAATTTGCTTCTGACTCGGGAATGCTGTACCAGGGGTACAGATTCGATGCCACGCCAAAGCTGGGCATTTCATGAAGAGGTGTTCGGGGGTTTCCGGGCTTTCTTCACATTTCCTGCAACTATTTCCATTCGTCAGTCCCATATTTTGCATGTGTTTTTGTAGTTTGCAGTGTCCCGAGATAGTACCAATTAATTTCCTTAGGGCTTTTCTTGAACAGTTTAATAGATATTTAGTCCTTTTAGTTGATGGGCCTGATAAGAATATTTTTGATTGCCTGCAGCTATGGAGTTTCCTCCACATGCTTTGATGTTTTGTAGAGTATTTTTCTCTAATTATAGAGCGTTGGACTCTATATGATAGTCCAAAAGCAGGTTCTGGTCCAAGAAACAGTTCTCGGCTCCCCTCTCGGGCGAGTAAGTTTGCTTCTTCATTTTCCCCCACTCCAGAGTGTCCGGGTACCCAAACTAGGTTTAAATTATTTGAGTTCGCAACGCGATTCGCTTTTTGAATGCATTCTACCATGAGCTTAGAAGATGAGCAATGAGAGTTCAGTGCCATCAAACAAGCCTGACTGTCGGTGTAAATATTCACAGTCTTTCCTTCGCAATTCGACTCAATCAGTGTACTACAGGCGCTTATGATGCCGTATGTCTCTGCTTGGGTTGTCGATGGGTTTCTACCTAAGGAGTAGGATTTGCGGGTAGGCGGGTCGTTGGAAAATACTCCCGCTCCAGTAGCAGAATTCATCCTAGATCCATCTGTAAACACAGTTACATCGCTAGGATCAAGGAGGATCTCGTTATTTTCCCATTCTTCCCTCTTGGGAACAGTTACATGGAATTTTTTGTCAAAAAAATATTGTGGAGCACATTGATCTGTAATCATTATAAGTTCAGAGATTTCTTTAGAATTTCCAGCAATAAAGTTAGCTCCGGTCGCAATTTCACCTAACTTCGCGTTTAAGCGCTAGTTACAAAAATGTGAACTGCCAAATTTGCGATGTCTTTTTAGAACAGCATCCTACGTAAATAACAGATTATTCAAAATTATAGCTCAAGTACTGTGAGAGGATAACTCTTTCACGAATAACAGATAATTCAGAATTCAAAAAGTTTAAGTATAAAGGTACTTTGCTCTGAAATAACTTAGCAAATGAACTTGGAATGCGATGATTTTTCAGGTCAACTTTCGACATTCATACCCAAACTTTTTGAATTCTGATTTATCTGTTATTCGTGGAAGAGTTATCCTCTCAATTGCTTGAGCTATAATTTTGAATAATTTGTTATTTACGCAGGCTTCTGTTCTAAAAAAACATCGCAAATTTGACAGTTCACATATTTGCAATTGGCGCTTTAACGCAAAGTTAGGTGAAGTCGCGACCGAGGCTAACTTTATTGCTGAAAAATCAGCTGGTTTTAAAACTTTACAATGAATTCAGCTGATTTTGGTAAATTTATGAATGAAATCCGCTGATTTTGTATGCAATGAAGTTAGCTTCTTTCGCAACTGGAGCTAACTTCACGTTGAGTATTACTTGTTAATATCAAAACAAAAGACTGTCACGCCTCCGGTCAGACCACAAGGATTTTTCGGACACAAACAGATGGCGCCACACGACAAAAGGAATTTTTGAGATGAAAACTCAATCAATCTACTCATCTACTGCTCATTCGAAACGCTAATGACGCAAATGGGCAAGACTGATTTTTAATCAAATTGAACTCGAACTGGAGTGTACACCATACGCTTTTGTACCTATGCAACTACTTCTTTAGTCGATAAACGTAAAAAAATCGTTGATGTAAATCGAAAATGGTGCAGAAATAGCACATAAGTAGCACATATGTAATCAAAAAAGAGAAAATAAAATATAAATATCACAACCGGAAATAGAAACTGGATGAATAACGGCATGAATTGCATCAGTAGGTTTATCGTACTGAATAAAAATTTTCAGAATTTTGTTAAAATTTTCGAAATGACACTCTACACATTTGTATACATGGACAACGAAAACGTTACCACCTTTTGTTAAACAACGCTTCCATTTACTAAAGTTTCTCGTTATCCTCGCTATCTAATATTCCTTTTCCTTGATTTTCCATTCATCATTAACTGGCTATTAAAATACTGACATAAAATTGCTTGAATGTTCACTATTCCGTTGCAAAGACGACTAAAGCAATAAAAACATTTTTTTTGTAAAAACATTACAACCAACTCTCAGGTTTGATGTAATAATAGAATTTGTTCGGTTAAACACGATAAGGTGTTGAATTTCATTTTAGCAAACAAAATTCGTTATACTATCCACTTGGCGTTTATTATATCCCAGTGCTTGTGAATTTATTAAATAAGGAACGAGAGGATGTTGAGAAACTTTATTAAATTGAATTTAGGAAATGACAAACAGTGCAAATGGTTTCTCTATGCTATCTAAAAATCATATCACGAGTAAAAACGTTGAGATTCATTGAAAAAGTTAATGGATTTATGGTGAAAAAAAAAGGATTTTTGTTTGAATATTAATTAGAAATAATGTAAAACAAAAATAGTAGAAAACCTTGGGAATTAAAGGACAGATCTATAATTCCAAAAGGACCAGTCAATTACGACACAAATTTTAAATCAGCGATATCTCAACTCAACTTGAAAAGGGGAGGAGTTCGGTTATACATCCGGTTCTGAGTTAAAATTTGTAACAACCCTTTGAATAGTCCCAAACACGTGTCTTATCCATTTATATGTAACGAAACTTTTCGATCAGTCAATAAACTCTAATTCAAATGAACACCAATGCATAAATAAAATTGCGAATCTATTTTACGGGCTCACAATTTCACATTTGTTTGGAAGGATGTAGAACTTTTTCTATAAAAAAAAAGTTATGTAAAAAAGTTTCATGTATTTACTTTTCATTAAAACCAAATTTTTTATGAAACAGCGAATGGGGTACTGCTTTGAATAAATAATTGCAAAATATGCTAATAGCGTTTCCATTGAAACGATAAAATTACATTTTCACTCTTGCTGTGCGAAAATCCTCCCTATTTTTTATTGTTGGGAATGTGAAATGTTGACATTTTGGTTGACAGATTTTTGTCCCCGATTCAGCTATGTGAAAATACGGGATGCGAACATAATCGTTCATTAGAGTATAATGCCTTTTGCTAAACATGAAAAACGAGTTTATACTTTTGTCCCCTTGTCGTACTAATAACTATTTACGCTTGAAGAATGGGTGCGTTCTGGACAAGTGTAAAAGGATATTTTATTTAGAAATTAAAAACGGGTTGAAAGCAATTTTGTAAATATTTTTCATCTACCGATTAGATGGTGAGAATTGTTGAAATTTCTCATTTCGTAATCAGCAAACCGGCAAAGAAATTGTGAGCGTCTTGTTATTCGGTCAAGCGTTGTTGATTAAAATGTGTTACCATTAATTCATTATTTTTTTTTGAGTTTACGTAGACGGCGTCATCAATCTACAATTGAAACACAAACAGACGTTTTTTCGTCAGATGGATTCAAGTGATTGATTTAAAAAAGTATTACAGTAACGAAAAGCATAAGTTTTATAGCAACCGAGTGATACATGGGTTTTCAAGCAAACGACGTATGATATGATGTCACTTTCAGTCTGCAACCAAAAAAACGACGGACGTGAGACTTGTACATTAGTACGTTTGCCCCGTACATAGTTTCGCTTAAGCCATTGGTTTAGCTGGACGTACGATGTACCACACTTATTGTACAACCTTCAACACTTCGGCTGTACATTGTACATGTAGAACGTACATTACATGTTGGATATACACTCTTATGTCGATACGTTGTTACTGCAATGTACGACTCACTTGTTCACTTGTTTGTCATACAATGGATTTGTACATTGTAAAAAAATTCCGTACATATCACTGGAACATCGCGTAAATACATCAGTTGTACATTGTACATATCATTTGTTCATCACGTGAGTACGTCCATTGTACATTGCACATGCTACTTGTTCATTATACAATGTGTGCAGTACACAGGACATGTCCACTTGTAAAAAAAAACTGGCCGGTTGGCCTTCCCGACGGCTAATAGAGCACTAATATGCTCAGACAGCGAGTCGGTGATCAAAGCACCCGCGTCACCTGACACAACGTCTAGATTGGTTGGTGAGCTAAAGGCGACTCTAAATCGACTGGGAATGAGTAATCAGATCAGAGTGGCCTGAGTCCCAGAGCACATCGGCATAGACGGCAATGAGAGGGTAGATGAGCTGGCCAGACAGGGCTCAGCAAACGTTACCGTCGGCTCAGAGCCCTTCATCCGAATACCACACTCCCTGTGTGTTAGGGAGATAACAGACTGGGTACGAACGGATCCGCGAAACGTTGGAGCGTACGATGGAGGAGCACATACGATGCTCAAAGGTGGGCCAAGGAGCTGGTGGGCATGGACCGTAATAGCATAAGGAGGACAGTAGGAGCTATTACGGGGCACTGTGGCTTGAACAAGCACTTGGCGAGGATGAAGATTGGAAAAGATCCAAATTGCAGTTGCGGCTTAGAGGAGGAAACGGGCGTACACCTAATCAGTGAATGTCCGAAGTACTATACTCTGAGAAGCAGAATACTGGGTGCTCGTGTGGTTTCACCTTCAGAGATCCAAAAACTAGGAGCTGTTGCTTTAAACAGGTTCCTAGTGGGAACTGGGAGGTTCAAATGATTTACATGATGAGCAGGATGAAACAAAGGATCAATAATTAACGAAATTCTTCCGATTTGAAAATCGGATATCTTTCGGAAAAGCTTAGGCAAAAGAACAAAAGAAGCTTTGTTAAAGCTTTTCCGAAGGTTGTCCGATTTTCATATCGGAAGAATTTGGTTAATTGGCTGTGATTCGAGTCCGGAAACGGACGTTCTAACCTGATAAATCTATGTACATGAAGTACGTCTTAGACGTAAAATGATCGTAAAAATGTACTGGAGAGTTGCATAGTGCATACATGCCGAATTCCATTTTTTGGGCGTACGGTTTCATGAGAAAATTTACACATCCAGTGCTCAAAAAACCGGCGATTTGCGTACAAAGCTTTTGACCATAAATGCAATCAAAATGAAAAAAATCGTATGGAATTCCTTTGGATTGTCGAAATCGCTTGAGTAACATCCACACTTGGATGAACAAATAATTATTGCGCAACCGATTTTCGTCCCTCTCTTAGCCCGACAATGCCCTCTGCTTTTTACCCTATCTCATGTGTGCGTCTTCACATTCTTCCTAACAATAAAGACGCTATAAGAGCAACTCCAGATCAAAGAATGTTAAATGCACAGCACAATTAAATTTAGCACGTACTTAAATTGATCGCAATGAAAAAAGAAATGATCGCGGAAAAAAGTGGAAATGAAAAGCGAACAAAAGCATTTTTGATCACAGGGAAACAAGAAAATGATCGCCTCCAAAATCGAAAATGAGCGCAGTTTGATAGAAAAACTGATCGCCGAAATTTTAATCAGATATGATAGCGCAAAAAACAGCAATACTGTGCAGCAATAGATGAGAAGTTGGTCATTTTCGGTTGGTTTACGTTCCATTTCTTTACAATTGAGCGAAACGCATTTTCGTTCCATTTCGTGAGAGCTAAAAGGCGAGACACATTCGACTATTTGTTCACAGTTCTCGCAAACAAATTATCATTTTCTTACGATCAAATTACTATTTTCTTGCGATCAAATTCTTATTTTCCTGCGATAATTTTTGAACGTTATCACCACTTATTTTCTAACGGTAAAATCTCATTTTCGAGTGATCATTTTTTAGTTTTTGGTGTCAAAATCATATTTTGCTGCTGTACTATTGAAAATCTATTCCTGCGGTCGAAACACATTTTAGAATTATCAGTTTTAATTCTTCCCATTAAACCTTTGCTCAGTTGTTGCTTAAATCGCCACTGTTTGTTTGGAAAATCTTCGCATACAATAAAACGTTTTTCTCACAATGGAGTGTGTCAGCCAAATACACATTTCAAGTCTCACTGGCTATTGTGAATTCGTCAAACTGAGTAAAGTGACGTAATATCATTTCATTTCTATTCAGAATTCGAGTTTCGGGTGTTCATTATTCACAATAGCCAGTAAATATTTGTGGAACCTGAAATATGTATTTGAAACATTCCAGCGTTAGTCTTGTTACACTCTAGTCGTATCTTGGAAACGGATGATGTTCTACATGTGGGAAATCACGAAGCCAAGGAAAATAATTATTTGTGTTTTTTCTGTAGCTTTCGTATTATCCGAGATATTTCAAAATTAAAGTTGCATGTAACGAGACCAACGCTGGAATGCCCCATTTATCTGACAGAATCCATTGTGTAACAAAATAAAAATGTAGGGAAATATTAGTTTCAATTATATCTTGACTGAAGCTCTCTTATTTATTGCAAAAGTGTTCATTTCAATTTACCTAATCTCATTGGAAACATAACTCTTTCCTTTGACGCATTACGAGGAACATCTATAAACATTTGTTTCTGCTATACACAGACGATTACTCAAAATACATTTTACGATACAATTTACCAAATTGAATATGAAATATTCGAAGGAATTGAATTGTCTACATTCATTGAAGGACCATTGAGTTGTTGGATTTGGCTTTTCGAATGCTGGCTTTCTCTTTGAACTATTAACGGTACAATTCCACTAGTATCGCAATAATAATTAATTATCATAACCAACAGGGATCGGAATCGATATAAAAAGTAATTTGAAGAACTATGTACAACTGACGCAATTCGCTATATTTCGACAGAAGCCGATGCCTCGCTAGGAATAGTTATATTAGTATGCGATGCGAATGAATCGAGTAAAGTTTGTTCGAAAGATCAACTTAGCAAAAATATTATTTTTTCTTTCAAGTTGAGCTTTCAAACAAACCTTACGCGATTTATTCGCATCGCACTTCAATATATCTACTCCTCAAACGCGGCAATTAATTTCCCTTGGTGGGCAATACAAAAAGTTAAAACTCTTGGATAAACCACGGCGTGTCTATTTCTAAGGTAGTGAGCATCAATTTTAAATTCCGAAACATCTACTGTTTGCATAACACATCCCTTTATAGATTCTCTGAATCAGAATATGTAATTATTGAGTATTAGTGTCAAAATTTGATCTAAAAAAACATCGCATTGTATTATGCAGCCGAGTACTTTGCCATGTTTTTCAAATCAAAATTTGACACTAAGACTCAATAATTATATATTCTGATTCAGAGAATCTATAAAGGGATGTGTTATGCAAACAGTAGATGTTTCGGAATTTAAAATTGATGATCACTGCCTTAGAAATATGCAATCAAAAAACATCGCAAAACATAGAACTGTCAAAATATCTGACACGCTCTTAAGGAATTGGAGAGTTTTCGAAAATGAACACGTTATTCGCTTCCATTGTAAATCGAAACATAGAAGTGTCAGAAGCGTCAGGCAACATATAGAATTTTGTTCGTTTCGCAGAGTTTAAAAAAAAAAGGTTTCAAGATCAGGTTCGCTGGCGGAAAAGGTGTCGTTTGTGTGAAAATCAGCAACAAACTCCTCTTTAGTTCTCAAAAGGAAGTCAGGAATGAGAATTTTAAAATTTGACTTGGGAATACGGAAGCGTCAAAATTAGGAGTCGTCAAAATCCGAAGATGTCAAAAGTAGGAGGCGTCAAAATACGGAAGAAATGCAAAAATCCGGAAGAAGTTGCCGCCACTGAAATACAATTGTTCATTCGAGTATACAAAATCCTGAGGCGAGGCTTCAAAGCACGGACGCAACAAAATCCGGACGATAATCTGTCTGGAACATGATGCCTCTGAGTTATGGCGCCTCAGGATCATCCGGATTTTGACGCATTCATTTTAACAGCAGCGGAATTCGAAGCCGGCGGATTTATCGTCCGGATTTTGTCGACTCCTTATATTGTGCCTCTGGATTTGGATGGTCAGCCGGAGCCGTCAGAAGCAAATCTTTATTTCATCTTAAAATGGCGAAGTAGCCATCATGGCATCCCTATTGAAAGAATGCGGCATCCGCCAGTGAAAGTGAAAGCTTCGAAAGCTCTTTCTATTGTATTATGGTGTAAACGTTGTAGTATTTCCACTCGTAAAAGCACTCCATTTGCATTCCGTTTTGCCTGAGAGAGCTGAGAGAGCGCAACTGTCAAGTAAATGGAACAAAAATTGAAAACGATTCAATTCGGCTTCTCACTTGACGCTCTTTCATAAATGAGAGAGTTGTCAACTATACAGAGACATTTCCTTTAATAAGAAACCAGGAGTAACAAACTCCGTACTCACATAAGATATTCGGTGGTAGAACGTTCAAAACTAGCCTACAAAACGAACGACATAATCAATAACGGGATCATAGGAACTATGCTCTTCCCGGCAGGGGGCAAAATCCCTCAGTAGATTATCATCCAAAACGATAATATCGTCCACTGACACAATAGTATCGTCCATGAGACGATAATTTCGTCCACTGATACAATAAATTCGTCCATGAGACAGTAATATCGTCTAGTGATACAATATTATCGTCTCATGGACAATAGTACACTGGGTGATTTTGCATATTCCTGCTCTTCCCACACATGGGCTTACAGTTTGCATCTGCTTAACATAGTTAGCCGCCACAAGTGTGAGTGTCTGAAGCGATTTTCTAACGAAAATGATATTACTATGTGTCCTTGGAGTCGTTAGAAGAAACCGGCCACCAGGAAAGAGTTGTGTTTGCAAGATTTAGAAAGAAAACAAAATAATAAAAGAAAAGAAATCTTACCATCTTTACTAGCTTGTTGTGCAAGTGTATCGATGCCTAATTTCTTCATACCAGCCTTTACCTCTTCTAAGTCTTTGTCATTGGTTTGGAATGTGTCCGACACAAATTCAGTTTCGCTTATCGTACGATTTTTCGACATAACCGGCAATTTTGTATTGTCCGCACCTGAATTTGTCTCGGATGTCGTGGATAATTTTTTGTCTATAATTTTGGGTTGAAAAAATAAATAGGAAATTAACAAAAAATAAACAAAAATAATTTAGAAATAACGTGGATGGACAGATGCAATACAACTGAATGACAAAAGAAATTTATTTCATTCGAAAAAATGTCTAAAGTCTAGCACGTACCTTCATCATCACCACCATGAACACCAAGTGTACCCAAATCACTCGCTTGACAAATGAGTGACACACGATAAAAATAATTTCGCCAAAAAGTCTCTTCGGTTATTATTTTCGGTACCAATTCAAAGCGCATTTTATCTAGTGGCATATCCTCTCTCATTATCGCAGCCGCAATTGGAAATGATTCGTCGTAGCTGAACTCAAAATCAACTCCGGCTGGGGGTGCTCTTACAAAGTTGCGACGATCCTGTAAGAGAGAATCCAATTAACCATCGAAATTCATCCGCAATACTTCTTATACAAACAGATGACAATCCTAAAATTTCTTCTTTGACTTTCTCCTCATTGGGGTGTCCTACCCAGGGTGGAACCGCTGCGTTTGCACTACCTTGCTGTCCTTTAATAAATGCCTCTTGTTCCTTGCTAAACTCACCCAAAATACTCTACAAAAATAAATGTGGCATTTTATTCTCTGAGTTTCACTTGTGGTCAACAACTCACATTATCTTTGACAGTTTCCTTAATTTTTGCTCCAGCTTTGTTTACAGCTGAGTACAAAAATGAGCCAAAATTCTTTGCACCCTGTGTTACTTTCGTTGTTACTGGAATTAAATTTTTCGTCCTCAATTTGGTTTTTCTTGTAAAGTATTTCCCAGTTATATTTACCCATTCCAACTTGTCCAGCCTTTTCCTCTGATGGGGTACCTGGTCCAGATACTGGTGCTGAGTCAGCTCCTTCGGTAGCACTAAAATTTAATATTCAAAATAGATCGAAATAAAGTAACCGATTGCCAATAATGTTGTCATTAGGATTTAGTGTGTCGAGTTAATTTATTTTTTAAGGATTCAAAAGGAATAAAAATCTGAAAATGTTTACAAATGTATGAACAACAAGAAATCCTTCAAAATTGTTCACACCTGATCACCCTCACAAAACTGGTAGCCTTGACATCACACCAATCTTTTTCATAAATTTATACAGTTGAATAAATTGTTGTACCTTGAATATTCGAATTAGAAAACAAATTGAAATCGTATTCTAGGAATGAGAGTGTTTGTGGAGAGCGTTCCCAAATTTTAAGTCGCACAATAGATCGACTCACTTGGTAGCGGTTTTTCGAATGTACGGCACTAGGGACAGACGGTAATAAAACTGATAATGGATTATCGATTATCTTTTTTCACATTTTTATCAAATTATCGATAAATATCAATTATCGATCGTTATCAAATTATCGATATCAAACTGATAATCAATTATCGATAAATAACAATTATTGATAAATATCAATTATCGATAAATATCAATTATCGATAAATATCAATTATCAATAAATATCAAATATCGATAAATATCAATTATCGATAAGTATCAATTATCAATAAATATCAATTAACGATAAATATCAATTATCGATTGTTATCAAATTATCAATATCAAACTGATAATCATTTATCGATAATCTGTTTCCTCATTTTTATCAAAATATTAATAATCGATCAAATCATCAAAATCATCATCAAAAATCATCAAATTATTGATATAAATCAAGTATCGATCACTATCAAATTAACGATAACTATCAATTATTGATAATTATCAATTATTGATAATTTTAAAATTATCGACAATTATCAAATTATCGATAATTATCAAATTGATCGATTGTTAATAAAGTTGATATCGATAATTTTCGAAAGTTCCCATCGCTATACGGCACCATTGTTTTACGACAACATGATCGAAAATTTCGGAAACTGTTCGAAATTCTCTCTTTGAATCGGTCTATTATTACTCGTTTATGTGGGAAGAACCTTCAAAACCCTCAACGAAGGTAATGATCATTATATAAAATTCTACTCACACAGTTAGAAATTAAGGTCCATACGCACACTATCAAACAATTCCAATTCGTAGAGTTACTAGACATTCAGAAATGAAAGGCTGGCGCACACCCACTTTTGTTTCGATATTCATACAACATCGTTGTGCCGACTGCCAAGTATGTATTTACTTACAATTACAACGCTCTCCGACGCATAAGGTAAGTCAATGTTGAGCGGCAAAAAAGAAAAGCACTCAACACGACGGAAGGAGAAGGAAAAACATTACGTTTTTTTATTGGACGTTTCGCGATTTATTGTAGCGTCATCAACTTATCTATAGGAAACATACCTATCTATAGTAAACTGTGTCAAGTGAAATAGTTTTTGTTTCCTATAGATAAGTTGTTAGAAGTTATCATTCTGGTGACCAAGTTTGTTGGTCTTGAAGACAAGGTGGTGCTGATGAGTCGTAAATGACGAAATCAGCACTTTCTATTGCTAGTCTATTTAGTACGATTTAATCTACGAATGGAATAAAAATGTTGATACGAGGGTGGAGTCTACCCCACAGTTAATACGGCAGTTGTAATTTCCTACAAGTGCAAGCGTACTGAGTTTTTCTCATTGTAGACTTTCTAAAATTTTAGCATGTTTCATCGCTCGTGCAGCTATGAGTAATGTCCCTGGGAGACACTTCTCAGGTTCTACGAACAGTTTCGATAGAATATTATTGGCATGGCATGCGAATAGCATCACCCTGACAAAAATGGACCCTGGCACTTCTTTACTTCATGTTCCACAGTTATTCATATCATCGATTTGACTTCACCCCAAAGCCAAACCCTGTGATAGAAACTAGTTTTTAAATTTTGAGACCATCATCTCTCCCTATGTGCACATATACGTAATTTGTGTACAGCCCCTAATTATTTCTTTTGCTCACCTATAACATTGAACTAGAAAATGTTGTGATTCCAATCGACAGGCTTCGACCCATTCGTATTTAATTACCACAAAGTAAGATTTCATCTTCAAAGTCATCACATAAATTTTACTGTAAATTGATAAAAAGAACCCGTCTAGCATATAATTCTCATCGATTTTCAGAAGAGCTGTTCTTATGTGGAACACCAATGTATATTAAATGAAAATCGTACAAAAAGGGTATCATCTTCACATCACTTCATATGGACGGGAATGGAGGATGTAGTGAATATCGACTTTAAGCTTCGTATTATGATGTTATATTTTATACATTTATACCATATTCAATTCGACCCGTATAAGTTGTGTTTGATGTTATTAAGCGCATGAATCGATATATAAGAGTATATATGTAATGTGTGCACATAATTCAACTGTGGATGTGGTATCTTAAAGTGTGAATATTAGGCAGCTACGAAATTCCATTTAATGTTTGCATAGAATAAACGTTTCATTTTTTTAAGCTTCCCAGTTTGAAGGATTTTATTTGTGAAAGAATCGACTGAGTGATATTGAAAGGAAATCAGAAATCAAACCTTCCAATGTCGACAAAATAAAGGAAAGAACTTTTGTGCTCACACCACATTACTTTACGTAAAATCGGTTTGATGTAAAGGTGAGAAGAAGAGAGGCAGAAATAATGATGAGCCAAAAACAGAAACCTCAGATGACATCCCTTTACTACTAAAATACGCACTGAGGAAAATATCTTCAAGCGACGCAAGAATTGTGTTTATAATATACGCCGCCGTGCACGTATTACGAACGTCATGTACGCATATGAGTTCATAATACATTCTTTTCGTATATCATACATTACACAATACTTAAATAGGGTTCATAATACATTCACCGCGTATATAAAACTTCGGGGACGTATATTTTAAACTCCATTCTTGCGTCGCTTGTAGATATTTTCTTCAGTGTACCTGTACCCAGCTAATATTCTTCCAAGAAGAAGGTATGGGACGGATTTTAGAACCCCGTAAAAATACATGGGCAAAAAATTCAAAATGTACGGAGCGCACGCTTTTCTCAAACCCCCTACCCCCAAGCGTGCGTACTATTTGAATGGCACTTATAACGCCCTATAGACGTCATAGCGACATACTTCCCGATATTTTATACCATTCTTTCGAAATCTTCCTCTTAATGAGATGCTTCTGGATTTTGTTAAAATTTGATATCCGCATAATGTAATGGATTTGTTAAAAATCTATTTGTCATCACGGCAAAACAAAAACGCGGTGGGCGTCCGTGACCAAAGCATTCTAGGTCAAAAGAAAATAAATTTATGTCAAATTTTTAATTTCTCGGTTGTGATAATGACAAGCTGTTACGCGACGCTATTAGCATTTTTCTTTCATTTCATTTTGAGAGTGTCCGTCTTCTTCGATCCTGGTGCGCTTAGGCATTCAAACTCAACGAATTTCGAATCAATACCCAGCTACTTGAACCTACTGTCAGTACTTCTATTGGCAAACGAATACCAATTATTACCGCCACGTTACGTCGTTCGAATTCCAGCATTATTTTCTGTGTTAGTGGAAACGATTCTATTGCTGATAATAATTGAATTTTCAATGATCTTTACGTGGAGTCAAATGGAAACGTATATTGAAACTGAAGTGAAAAAAATGTGTACGTTGAATGTGGTAAAAAAATGCTTTCACTCGGAAGGGATGTGTGTTACGTGTCTTATGATTCTATTGAGTTTCGCATTGTTTGTAGTTGTAGCAACCACTGTGAATCTGTATTGCTCCTTGAAGAATCAATTTTCAATCATTTACCGAAATGTTGAGAATTTCTTCGATTATACAACTGAATAACAAAATTTGCTTCAAATGTTGTGTTTTAATTTCGTCAAAGGTCGCCAGCTTAGAGCTATGTGCAGAACTCGTACGTAGCACTAAGTAATCATAATTACAGTCAGCAAAATTAACAGAACTGCGAAATTTTTCTTTTACTCTGTTTTGTGAGTTTTTTCGTTTCGTGAGTATTTGCTTATGGTTGAAGAGAGAACAAGAGAAACAAACGAAACACAAAATGTGCAGTTCTGTTAATTTTGCTAACTGTATTCCAATGGAATTGCAGTACTTGTGAAGTGACGCTTTACTTATACCTCACATACCTTTCACGTATCAGCTGGATGCGAACCTAATTGTTTCATACACAAGTGCATCAAATATGGGTGCCGTCATAATTCGCTGTAAGCGATTCGTTTCGATATTACTACCCCCACTAAGCATTGATGGAGCTTGGTGGGTTCAGGAACGTTAATTTCATCACATTACATTACGCGTTCATTTGTCACTTTGTCCCTTTGCCACTTTGTCTGTCACAAATTATCGGCGTGAGAAACGTACGTACATAACGACGAGGACACCTACACCCTACACTACACCCTAGAAAATAGCGATAATTTCGAGAAATCAGAAAAATTTGGCGAAAATCAAGAAAAAATAGGTTTTGCTATGTGGTGAACAACTGCCCATTTGCCGACATGTAAAATATGATACAGAATTGCTTTTGCTTGTGGGAATACTTCTCTTTTCTTCGGCTCGTTTCCCAACTCTCATACTTGACAAAACAACAGAAGAAATGCTGTAATCTACTGCTAAAGTTCACATATTACACGATTATTACCGTATCAGAGATTATTGGATAAATCTATCACTTCAAACGATCGCATAACACAAACACATCACCGTTAAAACTCTGAAACATCCTCTTGATTTCCAGGCGGTTTAATGGATTCACATAGAATCTCATCAAAAGTGATAGGTCATTGTCATACCCATAATGACGAGAAAAGGGTTATCGTGATTCCTTATTTCGTGACGATATTAACAACGAAGTGTAGTAAATAACAACTCAATGTTTATATGGTTACTTAAAACGTTGAATTTCGAGTAGCAATCGCTTGGATAAACATTTTCAGATCATTAATCCCTTTTCGTAGAATCCTTAATTCAATAAAAACATTAAAATAATTGGATGTGTTTTTGGTAAATAAATAAAAAGATTTTAAGTTTCTTATGTTACATATGTTGTCATGTGTGCACAGCACGGAATAAAGTAAAATGAGTTGTGTAAAGTGAATCCACATAATTTGGAAAAAATTGAATTAAAACCATGCTTTTGCTTGATAAATAAAACATGAAAAGTGAAATCAAATTTACCTAAAGCTAATCGAATTAAAAGCAAATGCTATTTTCATTTTAAGTAGAAAAGTTGCGTACACAAAAACAAAACAAAGAAAATTTTCCAAATGAAATACTACAATTTTCGAAACCAACAATTTAATATGATTTAGAAGTTTTAATGAAACAAATTAGGAATTGGAATTTCAATTTTATGGAAGTTTGAGCTTAGGATATGGAAAATCTTTGGTAGTATGTCTCTAAGGAAATAATTATTTTCATAGCAATTTTATTTGATTTTCGTTACGATGCTTTTTTAATCTTTGGCGGAATGACTCACAACACATACGCTCTAAGGAAATAATTATTTACGTCTCAAGAATGGAAAAACTTCTTTTTCGTTCATAAGCATAAGTTAGAGACCAATTACATAATAATATGTGGACTGGGTTTACGTCACTATCAGCTGAAGCGAAAATGAAAATACGTAATTTTTGTATAGCATGCACATCGCATACCAACACATACACGATTCACGCTGATTTTTTCTGCTGAAAATACGTAATCCACCTAAATTTTACGTAATTTACCAACCCTAATAAACGTTTCGCATTTCACTTTCGCTTCAAATTGTGTTAATTTTTTGTCAACGACTACGAGTCTATATTTATAGTATGCCATTGCTGGAGACGTATACAGCCGGTTCATTCCTTTTTTACCTAGTTTGAAGAAATAGATGACACTTTAAAATCAAACTGTACCCAGCAAATAAAGTTCCATCCAATTAAGCAAAATTTCGGGGAGCTGCGGGAAACGTGGACTTCGCATAGAAAAATTTGATTTTACCAGTAATCATGATAATAGGACGGAAGTTAGTATTTAATTTAATTGATTCAAAAGTTGATGTAAATCTTTGCTTAGTCGGGAAATTTAAAAATAGGAGATATAGCAATACTACAGACAATTAATGTCATGAAATTATAGTTTTATTAGTCAAAAACAATTTTGAAAGGTAACTCAGTACACAATTTTTAATAAAATTTTAATATTTCTCGATTAATGTAACTAACTTTTTACCTCAAAAAAATTTTCCCAACTTTACTTCGCAGATTGAAATTTAAAGCATAGCTTTCAGTAAAACAGAAAGCTTCCGAAAATCAGTGCAAATTCAATCTAGATTTTCACGTTTTTTCTAATTTCACATTTCTCATCTTAGTCTACCCATCAAGTTTTGTCGATGGAGGGACATCAATTTTCTCTTTTTATGATGGAATGTGCCGAGATGTGCACTGACACCACTGAAATGAACGGTTGGTAATGTTACGACCAGGCGTTTGTGACTAGACTTTTAACAGTACCGTTGGCTGGATTAAAACGATCGGATTGATTTCTATAAATCGTTTATTGATTTTTATGCCAACTGAGAGCTTTAAAATTCTAAAATGTCAAAAGACGGAAAGAAATTTAAATAATTTCCCTAATTCATGCGTAGATATAACAATAAACTTGCGAATAGTATTTTCTCGTACACCTGCCGTAAACCGTAACTATCGTCGTGCAATTCCTTGTGTGAACTTCGTTATGAATCGATTGCACATCTTTCCCGTATGACTTCCAGTGTTACTCTAGTCTTCCGACAATGCCATTGACAAATAGAACTGATTTTGCTATAAGTTTGCATATGGCAACGATCAGTGAACTGAAGGGATCGTTCACGAGATCTATCGTTAATATATTTTCGTATGATTGACTCACGTCCGTAACAGGTAAGGCAAATGTGCCGTTCACATAATTTCCACAGATGTGAAGCAATAACTTTTGAATCAGTTAAATAAAATACCAACTTTCATCATATTATCGTGGTTTCTGGTAAAATCAAATTTTTCTATAATTTCACGTTACCCTCAACTCTCGGCGAAAAATTTGAAATTTCTATCGCGCATTCAAATTTAGCGCAAAAAATCTATGATTTGGGAGTAACTTAATTTGCTGGGTACGCTTGAAAGTGAAGCTGTCATCTATTTCTTCAAACTAGGTAAAAAAGGAATGAACCGGCTGTATTACTCCTCAAGTTTCGTTATACTGTTACGTACGTATGTGTATTTGTAATAGTCGTAGTGGCCTTAAAAACTTTGAATGCTTTAGTTATAGCAAGGAGGGGGTAATATTTTACATTTGGGAAGTATCAGTTTCTCACATAGGAGACCTGAACTATTTACATCATTTTTCACAACTGCTTTGCGAAAATTCGTATTTTCGCACTTCAAAATCGGTTCGAAAATAGATCTTTTCATGCGTCACTTACGTGGAGAGGTGCCAAAATATTTTCGTCTCTAGGCAGAGGTGCGAAAATATTTTTCCCCCTAGGACAGAAAAAATGTTCGCACCTCTCTCTAAGGATGGAAAGTGTTGCGTTGTCTTTTCGGAGAAAGATACAAATTTTCGCATACCATTGTGAAAACGTCTCGGGGAAACATAGATAATTATTCACTCGGGTGAAGTATGTGGACCTCGCAGAGGAAATTGCAACTTGAGTAAAATTTGTTGCACTAGCAGAGAAAATCATGGGCGCGCGGTAGCGATGCGCCCGTGACGCAAGTCGCAATACGAACAAAAAATCAGAAAAATTTTTATCGTAGACTGCGGAACCATATATACAGCTAAGTTGTGACCTTTTTCCCTTGCGTTGTACCCCTCTAAGATCTATTTTTTCGGATAAATTTTGATTGAAATCGACATCTTACTCATTAAAATCGGTCCAGTGGATCTGAAGATATGACCTTTAGAAAATCGTCTATTTCCATATGCTACTTCATACAAGCCAAAGTTAATGGAAACATCCTACGTTAGTTAGTTCTAGAGCCATTTGTATGAAAACCGACTTTTTTGGCTTATGATCGAAAACGGCTCGATAACTTTTCTTGAAATTTTGCAGGGACCTTCGTGTGGGCATTCTACGCCATATAAGAATTTAAAAAAGGGGAGGTACCGGCCTTGTTTGGGCGCCAGGGCTCTTAGAAGGCGCCATATGAAGCCCATACAATAGAATGTTTTGTATGTGTGTGTGCGTGTATTCAAAGTATGGGTCATATGGGTCTTTTCGCTAAAATTTTTTTCGCCGAAATTTTTTTTCGCTGAAAATTTTTTTTGGCCGGAAATTTTTTTCGATGAAAATTTTTTTTCGCTGAAAATTTTTTTTCGGTGAAAAA
>CM055405.1:17087355-17097688 GCA_029228625.1 Pseudolycoriella hygida | reverse complement strand
CAGAAATTTTATTCGCCGGAATTTTTTTTTCGCTGAAAACTTTTTCCGCCGGAAATTTTTTCTCCAAAATTTGCTTTTTCTTTTCTTCCAAAACAACTGATATCAATTTGGTTAACGCTTACAGTTTCGGAACGCAAACAATTATTTTGAAATATTTTCATTTTCGATTACATAAATGCGTCACAAATGCCGGACCCTCCCAACAACAATTTTTCTGCGCTTTCAGATGTCGCACGCCAAAAATTTGGCTACCCGTACTCCACACATCACGCGAAACTTATTTTTTTTCGTGTCAAATCTGAAAGAACAGAAAAACTATAACTATAACATAAATGAAAATATTTGAAAGAATGTTTTGCGTTCCGAAGCTGTAAGTGTCACCCAAATTTATATCAGTTGTTTTAGAAGAAGAGACGAGGACTTGCGTCACGTTTCCCTTTTGTTATGATTGGAAACTTCGCTTCAGTTGCTATTCTGTCTTCTTTGGCCATAACCTAACCCTCGTATACATTTTTTTCTGCTTCGGCCACAGATCAGGCTCGTAGATATTGATCTTAAGGCCCATAACTTGTGTGCTAAAATATAGTCTACATTTAGGCGCTCAAATATTATATTTTCGCTGATATCCATGGACAAAGAAGCAGTTTCAAAAAAGTAAGTCAGCATTTCCCTTCCTAAATACGTTTCCTTTTAAAAGCAACTAAACTTATTTTTTGGGATTGAACCTTGTCTCAGAACGACGAGTTTTTGTGCAAATTTTTACGATTTTTTCGCCGTTTTCAGAGTAGGTAGGATCCCAAAAAATAAGTTTAGTTGCTATTAAAAGGCAACATTTTTAGGAAGGGAAATGCTGACTTACTTTTTTGAAACTGCGTCTTTGTCCTTTGATATCAGCGAAAATATAATATTTCAGCGCCTAAAGGTAGACTATATTTTAGCATACAAGTTACGGACCTTAAGATACAACTAGATATTCATAATGACATGGCCATGCCTAAAGACATAAGGGGCACTTGGAAGCTAAGGAAATTATGAGGAAAAAACACTTTCTGAACTGTTCGAAAAATTTGACTGTTGATTTTTTTGGAGCAGCTTAGACAGTTGGGTTACGAAAAATAAAAGTATGCAACTCGGCAATAAGTAACAATAAGTAAGTATAGTATATTGTACAAATCCATTTGCGTTGCTTTCCGTTGCATTCTGTTTAAGTAAATTTAGAAGGAAAATTTCCCAAAAACAATTTCCACTTCCCAACAAAAAACTTTTGGGTTTTCCTACCCAAATTATCTAATTATGTTTACCGTTTTTCGCTGTATCACTTCTAATCATAAAATTGCTTCCGCTACGAAAATGGATATTTTCCAAAATAAAATTCAAAATGTTCATGCTGATTAATTGGTTACTAAATTCTGTAATTAAAATTGATTCACTACAAAATAACGAATGAATAACTCAAATTTTTTCCATGAAAATGTAAATAAAGTTTTGCATTTTTTTCAATGTGACGTGTGCAAATAAAGAAATATATGAAAATGAATGTTAAAAATGTTAAATTTACGTTTTTTTAAGTTATATGAGCGATAAATGGGCCATACATAAATGAGGGTCGCGTTTGGAATGAAAAATAAAAAGTAAACGTTAGGGAAATCATATTTACAATGATTCAAACAGTTTGTTTTTACATTTTTGATTATTAGCCTAGAAGAATTTTCCCAAATCCTTAAATATATTATTTTTAACGAGAAACTGTTCTGGAGATGTAACTCGGAAAATGTGTCGGATGTCATGTTTTGTGTTTAGACGAATACTGCAGTCAAAAACTCTCGATGCCTGCGGGAGAAGCCAATGGAGAGAAGGCAGCTCACTTTGGCACCGTTTTTCGGAGGCGATCAGCGCGGAAACAAAATTTCACAATGAGGGACGAAGTGGGAATGGAAGTTTGTTATCTTAATAATTTTGTATCCTTTGACGGCAATCACACAGTCGTTAATTAATTCGTGTTTTTGCGTCTCCGATCCACGATTTCAGAGAACAGCTGATCGGCAAAATGTTGCACGCAAATTTTGTTTGTAAATTTCCCCTACCAGTAATGACGATTGAATTTAGCGCCATTTTTCTACAAATCACACAGGTGACAGTTGCTGTGACAGTTGTGTTTAAACGTCAATTTTTGAATCGACAACAACTTTATGCTGATCAACTGTCATCCACGCTAATGGACGACGTCGGCTTATGTCAAAGTATACAAAATTTCATGGCGAATTTCATAATCTGTCAAACGATGAAAAATGGTGTGCTTGTCAAATCATGTAATTCGTCATGAAATTTGGTATGCTTTGACATAAGCTGATGTCGCACAAATCGCGTGGATTGTTTTCAATTTTCGAAACAAACGAAAATGAATACAATGTCAAAACTGCATACATATACAATAGCTTTGAAGAAAGCTGCGTATTTGACTGTTCTATGTACTTCTTCTGTTATAAAACTAAAAAGCTTTGCAACCAGGGACGTGAAAGTCCTTTCTTTCGATCTTTCCAAGTAATATTCAACCTGAAGTTAGCTGCAGTTGCGACATAGGCTAACTTCATTGCGAAAAAATCAGTTGATTTTAGAACTTTTCAATCAAATCAGCGGATTTTGTTTGCGGTGAAGTTATCTTTGGTCAGACACAACTTCAGCTAACTTCACGTTGAGTACTACCTGTAAATATCCAAAAACAAAAGGATATCACGCCCCCGTTTGCAATGCATAAAGCCTTAGTGGCGCCATCAGATCAGAGAATTGAACAACGAACTGGTTATATCTGATATGCTTGGATTGTAGAACTTTCTAGGTCTTACTTCTTACTTTTCGTATTTACATGAGAAACAAATTGAAAAATGAAAGCAAATGGAACGTTGAATTGAACACATAAAATGAACGACACAATTTCGATTCGTGCTTTAAAAACGGGTTTTCGTTCAGATCGCCATTTTATTTTAAATGAAATGAACTTGTGAAAAAACTTCTCGTCTAATTCATCTTTATGATGTTTATTTATACATAATGAAAACGTCAATATCGATCGAAAGCGATGAGCTTAGCTATCTTTGAAATTGTTTGCACAATTTGAAAGTTTCAATTTTTACGAAAATGATTTCCGCAACAAAGTTCAGATTAAAGTAAGAATATTTTTAAAACACATCAGCTAGAGCTCAAGGCCAATATATATAAATAAAAGTTTAACAGAAGAATAAAAAGAAACTAAAGGAATTCTAAACCTAAACCATTTCTTTTTTGCAATGAAATGATAAAACGAAAGAAGAAAGACTTCAAAAAGAATACCATTTCCTTTCCGTCATTAATGCAGGGCCCATACCTAATATACCTAGATCTGTCTTCATCGTCCACGGCAGCATTACCAGCGTCGCCAGCATTTTCTGATATGGCTAATCCTTCATTTGTTGCGCCTTCATCGGTGGTTGTGGTACCTTTTCGAAGTCCTGGTATGGATGGGATTGAAGGCATAGCTGGCATTGATGGCATAGCAGGCATTGATGGCATTGTGGGAATGGCTGCATTACCTAACCATCCAGTCATTTGAGATTTAACATTTGAAAACATTCCACCGGATTTAGTTGGACTGTAAAATATTTAAGCGAAACTCGAATTAATAAACAAAATTAGTTTTTTGTTTTAAGAAAATTGAAATTAATGAACATTTTAAACGATAATTAGTCGTTGTGAAAGCACAAGTCTGGAAGTTTTTTTTATTTATAGGACTCTTGTGTCTATTATCAGTCCGCCTTTGTTAAAATCATCGTGGAGACTGCGCTGTTTTATTTGTTCCAAGAAAATGTTTAGAATGAAACAATTAGGGTAAGAATGGCACACATTTAGTTATGCTGCTATACAACAAGTACGAGTAGAGTAGAAGCTTTGTGAATGACAAACTCGCAAGAAATGTAATATCGTATGGTTGTTTAAAGACAATTTCAAGTTTATTCAAGGGAGTGGTAAGTTGTGCAGGATAATGAATTGTGGAAATATGTTATTACAAATTATATAACGAGTTAAAACAACAATATAAAATGAGACATTAATATACCAAGTATTTACACATGAAGCTTCAAGCATCTCATTTATAAAAGAACGTAATTATCAAGTCAATTATTTGTCCTATTTTATTTCAAAAAATCTCATTCGAAAATTCAACGTTAAAAATTAGTACGTCGCTAATTATGTCATGGCCATAAAAGGATTTTTTCGGCTCATTAAATTCTTTCAAATTTTAAGCACAACATGCCAACAATAATTATGTAATTTGTTCGAAATATGGATGTCAAAACGTTTTCTGTACATACTAAAATTTCAGCTGTAGTCACAAGAGAGCTATCGATTACCCTCTTTACGTTAGTTGTTTGTCCGCCAACACAAAAATTAATTTCCTTTTTAAATTAATTTAATAAAAAATGAGTACATTGTTGTGCACTCAGTTCCGTCGCGTCAACAGGCTGCGTACTTGAAAAGTATTAAATATCCTAATAGAAGGGGCCGAAAATCGGTTAAAGTGGTGGTTGTAACGGCAGTAACGAATATTATACGTCACATTTTCAATTTGGCAATTCACGCTGCTACTGCCCTCAATGTTGGCAGTAGAATAAATTGTGTGGCCGAGTTGAATAATTTATGTGACGCATAGTATTCGTTACCTGCCGTTACAATGACATTAACAGATTTTTGGCATCAGGCTGCGTTCGTTACCAATTTTTCAAGTAGGCAGCCTCGTGTCTGGTTGGGAACGAGTTAGTTCACCACTCTAACATTGTCATGAAAAATTTTATGGCACCAAGCAACCTAGCTTGAAATGCAGACCCTTTAATGAAAATGTTCTATACGAGTTCTACATGAGTCGTTCATGCACTAGACAATGGACCAGTTTACTGCAACTGCATGAACTTCTTATTTCATGTGACGCATTTTTTTAATAAAAAATGAAAACATTTCAAAAAAATGTTTTGCGTTTCAAAGCTGTAAGCGTCACCCCAATGGTGGAAGAAATGGAGAAAATGGAAAAAGGGACGAGAGCTTGCACCATGTTTCCCTTTTAAAAAGTGTTTTTCTTTCATATCAGTAGTTTTGGAAGAAAAGAGGAAACAAATTTTAGAGAAAAAATTTCCGTCGAAAAAAAATTTTGGCAAAAAAATTTTCGACGAAAAAAATTTCCACGCGAAAAAAAATTTCCGACGCAAAAAATTTCCTGCCCGAAAAAAAAAATCCGCCAAAAAAAATTACCGCGAAAAAAAATTTTGGCAAAAAAATTTCCGGACGAAAATTTCCAGCGAAAAAAAATTTCTGCAGACAGACAATTTCCGGCGAAAAAAACGTTGGATAAAAAAATTTGTGGCGAAAAAATTTCCGAAGAAAAAATTTTCAGCGTAAAAAAATTTTGGCAAAAACCAATTCGGGGAAAACCCCCCCCCAAAATTGCCGACGAAAAACACTTTCCTGCGAAAAAAACATCCGCAAAAAAACTTCCGACGAAAAAAAACTTTGGCAAAACAAATTCCCGGGCGAAAAAAAATTCTTAAGAAATAAGAAATGTCCGGCGAAAAACAAACTTGGCATAAAAAAGTTGTGGCGAAAAAAAGTTCAACGAGAAAAAAAAATTCCGAAGAAAAAGTTTCCGGCCTAAAAAATTTGGGGCAAAAAAATTTCCCGGCGAAAAAAAGTCCGACGAAAAAACATTTCTCGCGGAAAAAAAAAAATTCCGCAAAAAAAATTTGCGACGAAAAGAAGTGTGCGCTCAAAAAAAAGTTCCGGCGAAAATTTCCAGCGAAAACAAAATCCGCAAGAAAAGACAGTCCGGCGAACTACAACTTTGGCATAAAAAATTTCCGGCGAAAAAAAAATTTTCAGCGAAAAAAATTTCCTTTGACACGAAATATCTATCTTCAACAAAAAAAAAATCTATTTTCCCCCCAAATCCGGCCATTTTGTTGGTTGTCCTGACACACTACACATTAACCCAATAACTTTACCTTTGACACCAAATATCTATCTCCAACCAAAAAAATATTTTATTTTCCCCCTAAGTCCGTCCCATAGCACCGTCGGCATTTTGTTGGTCACCCTGACACACTACACACTCAACCCAATAACTTTTTCTTTGACACCAAACATCTATCTCCAACCAAAAAAAAAATTAATTTTCCCCCTAGGTCCGTCCCATACCGCGGTCGGTCATTTTGTTCGTCACACTGACACACTACAGACCCAACCCATCAACTTTTCCTTTGACACCAAACACCTATCTCCATCCTAACACAGTCCAAAAATTTTGCTCATATTTGACCCCTTGAATACACTCACCACACACATACAAAACATTATTTTGTAATGGAGTTTATATGGGCCCCAAACGAGGCCGGTACCCCCCCCCCCTTTTTTAAAATCTCATATGGCGTATGCAAAATTTCAAAAAATTTATCGAGCCGTTTTCGGGCCTGAGGCAAAAAAATCGGTTTTCATACAAATGGCTCTGGAACTCAATAACTAACCCACTAACTAACTAACGTAGGATGTTTCCATTAACTTTGGCTTTGACTTTTTATAAATTCTTGAAAATTCTTGAAAATTCTAGAATATAGAATTTTGAAGAATTTCCAGAAATTTTGGGATTTTTTTAGAATTTTCAAGAACTCAATTCTAGAAAATAGGCCCTGATCCGATGGTCAGTCAGTTCTACAGGTCTGTATTTTAATGAGAGACGGGTAGACTCCGATTGTCTGTTGCGTGTTAGACTTTTTTGATGTAAGAATTCTTAAAAGGAAAGGTATATCGTGAGGATAAACTAACTAAAGAACGAATATATTTATCAGGGAAAACTTATTAGTTCCGACAATAGAAGAGGGCACATACACGCCAGTTTCTACATAACATTCTAACGAAGTGAATCTTGGCAGCGTCGGAAATTTAGATTCGATCGAATGTATAAGTTAGAAGGCAGGGGAAAGAAACATAAAGGCGGAATTATTTGAGATGACTAATAATTTAGAAAATCAATGTGGAAAATTTATAGATAGATATAGGGTGAAGAATAACAGAAATGTTAGCTATTGCAAACAACTTTCTTTTTCCTATACTTTTTGAACTCGTATACGTGAATTTTCCGGACACATTGACACGTTTTCGACACATTTTTTGTCGATTCTTCTTTCAAAGGTAACTCTACGGCATAACTTGAATAGAAAAAAGTTGTCACATTTACAGCACCTAATCTAATATATTTTTCACAAATCGGTCCTTAAGCTTCAGTACGAACTTGTTGCTTGCCGAATTCTTTTGTGTCTGAAGTAAAAACCTACTAATCCTTTAAATGTCCTCACGATCCATATAAGTAATAGCATTGTATACGTGTGCTATAAGCTAGAGATATTATACATACAATGAGCTTCAAGAATATCGTCACCGCAATGTATTTTTCATTTGCCTTCAATGCAAATACGTTACATTTTTTGGTACATCGTAGAAAGCAACCAACAGTGGGATAAGGGTAGATCAAAATGAAGTGCGACTTTGTAACACCCGGGAGATATAAATTGATAAATTTCATTCTGTTTACTTTCTCGTAAATTGTGTTTACATTTCGAAGAGTGAAAGTACGACTGTACTACTCAGAAATACGTCAAAGAAAAATGCTGGAAGGCATTCGACATGCATTCATAAATAAATCATAAATTACGTTATGTTTTTATGGAAATTGGTAGAAATAAACTTAAGTAAACGAATGATTCGGGACCTATTCACTAGCCTCAGGGTTATATTATTACGTGTGTATACATTAAAATCCCTCTTCCTGACACTCAAAACATTATTGTGTACCAGTTTTGAAAAATGGAGAAGAAAATTGTTCATGTAATCAAATTCCAATTTCCATAACTTAAAAAAACGTTACAGCTTCCAATCATGTTACTTTTAGTTCATTTATTTACATATCAAAAAACCATCTCAATGAATTAACTACTTTGGAGTTGGTAAAAAGCTTTTCAGCTAAATGCAACAAAACTCTAAAGCTGATTGATTTAAAGAGTTTGAAATAACGAAATTTCTGAGAAAGTTTTCCATTGTATAACTTGAGATATAACAATATATGAAATGAGCCTTAAACGAGGTTGAATATTGTTTTACAAAAATATGCAGAAAGTTTTCCTAGACTTTTTATTAGTAAATAATAATAGAACTTCGTCGCAAAGTTGTTTACCCGCTATTCAAAAATTTGGAAATCTTAAAATGTAATCTGCTTGCTAAGATTTCATATTCAAGGAACGTCCACAGCATTTCAAAAGTTCCCCGTATTCAATAGTTTTTAGACAATAAGGATTAAATCTTCAGTTGCTTTTGCAAGCACCTGACATATAGAGTTTTGTATTCTGGAGATTCAAATTCGACTGTTCAAAACAAAAGAAACATCCAAAGTTAAAATCGTGGGGGTGTACTCGTAGCAAAAAAATTTTCAATAAATAAGGAACATGTAGCAGTAGCCCAAAGGATCACCTGTAACTTCTTGCAATTTTCTAATGATGTCACATTTAGAGCAGATTTAGAAAAAGTTGTTAATTAGGTGTATGTCGTCAGCACCCCCAAATTTGTGCTTGCATGGAAATTGGGTTTATAATTTGCGCCTGAATTTGTGCTGTCGAATGGTACCAGTCCTAGAATTTGTGCTGCTCTGGGAGCCGAAAACGACTCGATCGAAAATTGAATTTTCCATTTTTCGTCATTTTTGTGTGAAGAGTCCCTTTAATTTAAATTTCTCTGAACTCAAATTGGTTTCCCGAATTAGTGCTCAATTTGTGTTGGCTAATGGTAAAGTTCCCAACATTCAAAGTAGTCGGAGCGCCGAGCACAAATTGATAAAAAAATAAAATTTTTCATTTTTTCGTTAATTTTGTATGGGAAGTTTCTTTAGTTTTTGTCAAATTGGTTTTCCTAATTATTTCTGAATTTGTGCTGGATAGCTGAACCGCTTCAGCAGTCTTTGTAAGAATTCTACAATTTTTCCTTTTTCATCAATTTTTGATTTCTCCACTTCGAGTCGGACCTACTCTAAAATATTTTTCGCAAAATTTTGCATTTATTTGCCATTTTGATCATGAAATCGGTTCACACGATCCTGAGATATGAACTTTTGAAAATTTGAATTTTCATATAATTCAAAATTTTCTTCGAATTTTACTTCTCTATATTATTGCCATTTACATCATCATAAATTGAAGATATTCGAATTATGACAGTGGAATCTATCGATTATATAACACTGATTTCACTAAAGTTCGCTCAGCGTAATTTTATTACACGTTCCTGGGAGGCAACACGCAACCTAGGGTAGGACACATTAATAGTTAATATTTTAACCTTAAATTCTAATATTAGATTTTATTCTATGGTATGTATACACAATAGATGTAAGAACACCCAGTGATGTAATGTCCAAGAACGATTTTAAATAAGATGTATTTGAACGTGTTTACAACGAAACTTTCGTGAAAAGTGATAACATCGATGATACATTACTCTTACGTAATCTCAATTTATTTGTTTAATTGGATGTGTGACATTAGGTGATCCAAAAATGTATGGGAAAATTAAAATGTCGAAAAGTGGGGGCCCCAGCTCTCAAACGATCTCAAATGTATCCCTGATCAAAAGTTAATATGGAGTAAACTCAATCCGGAGTGATCTAGGGGGCTCCCAAGAGCGAAATAGCAGAAAAAACATGAAAATCAGATATGAGCATTTTACACAGATACTGATAGTAGAGAGCATGTTAATGTGTTAATTTGATTCAATGCTTCTATTTTTGAGCTTGTAGTGGTGAATTAATTTTTTGCTCAGATCACTCCGGATTGAGTTGGATCCATATTAATTTTTGATCAGGGATACATTTGGGATCGTTTGAGCGCTGGGGCCCCACACTTTTCGACACTTTATATTTTTGGACCACCCTAGTGTGACATGTTTGCGGATAATTCTTATTCGATACTTCATGTCTAGGCATTCTTATATTAATGGTACACACGGAATCTAGAGCTCTCACGTTTTGAATCTTTATCAATAAAGTAAAAAATTTTAAGTTTCCATTCCTCTCCTGGACTAACTTAAATCGTATCGAACCGATCCCATAAGCCAACAAAAATTCAGCTAATTAGTTCTGAAAACTAGGTTGACAAAAATTAAAGAAACTTCATATACAAATTAATGGGAGAAATAAAAATTTCGATCTTTTATCAATTTGTGCTCGGCGCTCCCACTATTTTGAATATTGGGAACTTTACCATTAGCGAGCACA
>CM055405.1:17044162-17067017 GCA_029228625.1 Pseudolycoriella hygida | reverse complement strand
CGTTCGTCCTTGACTACCCTAATTATGGCGGAGTGTCCTTCCTCAAAAACGGGAGACCACCAACCGCTGCTCCGGATATTGACAGAGGTGTTGAAAGCAACAGATTTTATAAACAGGTCAAGCGGCGGAACATCGACAAGCGCTTCCAGGGCCGCAGTAGCGGTTGAACCCTTCACGCCTGTCATGCAGAGACATGCCAGACGCTGTAGCTTCTCTAGTCTTTTCTTGGCAGTTCCTATTTCCACTCTGGGCCACCAGACTACACATCCGTGACAAAGAATAGGTCTGACCTTTAAATCTGGACATAAAGCATAGCAAAGAAATTACAGAACCGGACATTGCCAAAGAAAGTAGACAAGTTGTCCATCTGCAGTGCCAAGGGTTTCGTTTCTAACAGAAGTTGCTCTGTTCTTTTAATTTCACGCTCTACAAAGGGATTTTCTATTTCCCTTCGTTTTTATTCAATTTTTTTCCATAACATTCCGAACCAGCTGGTTACCAGCTGTAGCACTCAACAAACAAACTTCGATAAATTCATAACAAGTATTGCAGGTGAATAAAATTTGCATAGTAATTACATAGTTCCATGCGTACAGGTCTATGCGAGAGGTCATAGTTGCCAATTTTATTGATTTTTACATTTTTCTGCTCGGTAAATGCGTCATTCCATCGTCGCAAGCGACTCGGAAAACGCATTTACCGAGCATCAACAAGTAAAATATTGTACACCTTCCTACGAGTGAAAACAATAATTTGGAAGCACATACGTAACGTACTATTTCTCAGTTTATAGCCGAAATAATAGAAAAGGAGTTTAGAGGCGAGGTGGATATCTTTGTCTGTTGTCTTTAAAATTTGTAAAAATAATTATTCGTGCAGCAACCTACTTGGAACCGAGTTGCATACAACGTTTTATGCAACAGAGGCGTCTAAAGTTCTGCTTTATGACACTCAGTTGCATAATAGTAGGTTAACGTGTGCGTTAATATGAGTCCTAACATTACGTGTAACACACAACGTCTTTTGCAATCAACAAAAATACTATTTTATTTTCACGAAAAATATAAAAAATTAGTCTAAATTTCATTCTATATTTATTGTTTCATTCATGTTGTTCTGTAGTTTCCCCATGAAATGTCAGTTATCGCAGTGAAATGAAAATTACCGCACTGAAACAGAAATTACCGCACTGAAACAGTAATTACCGAACTGAAATATAAATTACCGCACGCTTTCATATTAGTATCGTAATATTTGAGTTTTTATACTCCTAAATGCGAAGGTAATACACTACCTATTACACACGTGAATTGCATAAAATTTATTTCGAAAGCAGAAACCAAATCAAAGCGAGTCAATTCGAAAGAGATAGCAACAGAGATAGGGACAAAAAGGGAGCATTTCACAGTGTTTTCAACTTTTCGCTTACAACATTTTTTAGTGAGTATTGATAAAATGTTTATGTTTACACAAAAATTACTTACACCTAACATATTTAAGATTCATCAAACGATTGCTTTCTTATATATCAACACTAAAAAAAATGTTATCTCCGTCGGCATAACGATATAAATATCACGTTGTATACTAATGTGACTCTCACATATAGAGATGTTTAAGAAAATAAAATAGTAATTTATATTCCTAGAGCTATTAATCAGTTACATAACAAATGCTGCCGAAAAAACGTCGTCATCGTATTTATCATTCAACTGAGAAGACGATTTCTGTCTCCACTAGTCAAATAATGATTATCAAAAAAATATATCAATATTTGATAATCAAATCAAAGTCATTATCGATGTTTCAATAAATATCAATATTCGCGATTCTCAACGAAAAGTGCGACATCTATTGTTCTCGTAGCGTCGATATCATGAACTGAAGATAATCAGCTCTAAATGTCAAAATTGTAAAATAAAGTTAGTCTGCTTCAAATTTCAAATGTGTAGCATGTGCTGCCATCTATTTTCAGTAAGAATCGCGAATATCAAAGAATCGATAATTATCAAAATGTTGATAATTATCAAAATATCGATAATTACTAAAATATAAAATGTCATCATTATCAAGATATTGAAAATTATCGAAATATTGGCAATTTTTGACGGAAAATTTGTGACTGATCTGTCAGAAAATTCCAACCATATGGGAAAATGTTGATAATAAACATTTGATAATTTGATCAGTATTTGATATTTGATACTTTGATAGTTATCGATATTTGATAGTTTGATAATTATCGATATATCGACAATGATATTACATATCATTATCAAAAACAAATATCGATAATTGATAATCTATATTTATCGACATTTGATAATCAATGTAACTATCAGCCATGCAACTTTTCAGTCTCCATGAAGGTCTACCAATCGCTAAAAGAAAGATTTGAGTAAGGTATACCTACAAAGCAACTAATTTTATGATTTGATTGTTTAACAGGAGAAAAATTCAGGAGCACTATGACTTCAAATCCGATATTATTGAATTGATAAATCTTTGTCTACCCCTAAATCATACACCCTCTCTCGTATCCTCGGAACACTTGCCGCTTTTACCAGTTGCATCCTTTTCTATGATCCTCAAAAACCCTCACGTCAGAATCTACCAAGTCAAGTAAACAATATTGGAAGTCTAAAGACCACCCATTACCACACAAGATCTTAAATATGAAGACCTGTGAACAGCTAAATTAACAATAACTCAAATGACTAGTCACCGCATCACCCAGTTTCCTCCTTTCATGCAATTCTCTAAATAAATCTGCCATCCTCAGGAGAAAAGATTCCTAAATAATTAAAATCACAGAAACTTATTTTAGGTGCTCCCTCTTCATGCTGCAAAGTATCTCCTCTCGTGATTTACCGACCTTTGCTTTACTCACACTCCCGAACTTCTCGCATCGCTCTGTATACTCGAAGGAAATGTTAATTAACAAAGTGTAACTCAGAAGATGTTTTCGGCATAATGTGCTTGTTTCAAAGCTGTCAAGGTTTCACGCAAACCTTACGCGATTTAAATAGCATTACTAACATAAGGGAGCGTCCATAAATGACGTCTGCATTTAAGGGGTGGGAGGGGGGTCATGAAAAACAGACGAAAACAGACAGGGGGGAGGGGGTGTTTGACGAAAACAGACGTCATATTCGGTAATGTCGCTCAATTTGAAACTACCACCGTTTTCATGATAAAAGCCGTTTCTCTAGCACACCATAGTAAGTTGTCCCATCACATTTTCGAACAAAAATTTTAGTCGTCTTTTCATTTCGAGAACTACAAAAATTGTAATTTCTCGATATTCAAACATAAAAACAGCAACCAACGATATTGGCGATGAAATTACACTATTGGCTTTCGCATTACGACCTTTTTCTTTTCGCATCAGTTTTGTGTTGACTTTCGCACTATGTACGAAGGAATAACTTGACTTTTTTTATTTTCGGTTCTCAAACGGAGTTTGAAAATTACAGTTTTCGCGTTTCAGCAATAGAATAGAAAAAAAGAAATTTATACAGATAACGCAAGATCGCAAATGAGTGAACTTTTTTTTATTTTTTAGGATTTCGCCCCTTTGCATGTAAAGTTTTATATGCATCTGTTCTGGACGACGGTTTTTAGGCATTTTGGTTTGTAGAACTCACTTCTTTCGGTCTACAACTCGCAAAATTGCCTAAAGTAAATCTTGGAAAACAGATTCACAAATAAGTTTTTTTTTTTAAAAATTGAAGAATCTTCAAAAATATTGCAAATAAAAGATGAAAAAATGACGTCTGTTTTCGAGGGGGGTAGGGGGTGTCTAAAAAAGCCGAAAAAATGCAGACGTCATTTATGGACGCTCCCTAAACCACTCCTTTAAGGGATCATTATATTGATTGCGATGCGAATCGCATCGCGCAAGGTTTGTGTGAAAGCTCAACTTGACAAAAAAATGTTTGTTCTCTCAAGTTGAGCTTTCACACAAACCTCACACGATGCGATTCGCATCGCGCTCAATATAATGACCCCTTCACTACAAGTTTTACTAGTTGTTTTCAGTAAAGCAATAAACATGTTAGACGCGAAACGAATAAATCTTGTAAGGTTTGTATAAAAGCTCAACCTGACAGAAATGAAAATGATTTTGTCAGGTTGAGCTTTCAATCCAACCTTACGCGATTTATTTGCATCGCGTCGAATATATATATTATATATATGTTTATGCGAATAAATAGGGTAAGATTTGTTTGAAAGCTCAACTTGACTGAAATTACAATAATTTTGTTAAGTTGAGCTTTCAAACAAACCTTACGCGATTTTTATTCTATTCGCAACGCACGCTAAAGTAGTAATTATATTGGACGAGATAAAAGTCGTTCGCGTAAGGATTGTTAGAAAGCTCAACCTGACAGAAATAAAAAAGTTTTTATCAAGTTCAGCTTTCAAACAAACCTTACGCGAGCGATTTTTATCGCGTCCCACATAATTACTGCTTAATATAATCATTCCTTAATTTCCATCTTTTCAATCTGCTCTATAAATGATCGTTTATTCTCCGTCATCATATAAACGAAATTAATCGACAGAAAAGCAAGAGTTGTTGTTGAGTTGTTGAAGGCAACGAGCAACAAGTCAACATTAGCACATTTTCATTTCGATGTTCACTTGTGTTAAATCAGTCTGTGCTATCGAGTCGTGGTCACAATTAGATAACAATTCAAGCGATTTTTTTTTGTCATAAATAGAAAACTATTTAACAAAGCTGTTGTTTTCGAGTGAATTTGCAAGTGTATCAAGACTTTAATTAGTTCAAATTGAACGATATAAGTTGTGTGATTGTGCGTTAACGAAGAATAATAATAAACAAGAATATATTTGAAGTTTACTCTGAATTTAAATGTGATGTCATCGAAAAAGTAGAAGAAATATTTATTATTTTTGTACGTATCATTGAAGGTATGGTAACGTCAGTTGTTTATAAAAATTGTTTAATCAAAACGGGCGAATGTTAAAATAAAAAATTTGATAATTTTCAAAACGAAACGATAGAAAATAAATATACTGTTGTTGATGTGCTTTCCGCCTTGTATTCGAACGAAAAAAAAGAGTGAATTAATGTACAAAAAAGGAAGTTGGTTATCTTGAATGGAATTTAAAGACGGACAAAAATATTGTCGCTTTATATCTAAATTGCTATGCATATGAATGGATGAACCCAGCTAGTTATTTTATTTTTGATATTAAATAACAACAAATTTAAATTCAAACCAGAGTTCGTTTGGATTTTCGAACTCAAGCCAAAGTAAATAAATGAGAAAGTTGTTTTTGAACCACCCAAATTAGGTATGTAATTTTATGAAAAAAATAGTTGTTTCTTCGCCAAGGGGAGAAAGTAGGAAAGCAGAGTTTCAAAACGAAGCGAGGCCTGCAATTCGCTTGAGTTGGGCTTCTTTACTATTTCACCCCACCACGAATCAAAAATAACGTTTTTCATGTGTCTTGCCAATGTTTCGTCCGATGAAAATTCGTACGAGAAAATTTCCTCATCTCTTGTCACACTGAAAATTGAAATTTTCTCTACGAAAGCGTCTCTTAATTTATTGTTTACAAAAACTTTATATTTAATTGAGGTTTTCGTTTCTTAGTAGATAAACACGGTTATTCCTACCATAAGAAACGTTGTGTTACCTCGGGGAAACTACAAAGTTCCAACTAGAGCTTCGCGTTGTGACCGTAAATTTTCCCTTTCGTGAAATTCCATATTTTCACCCTCAAATAACCTTTCCATGTTTGCGAGTGAGATTTTCTGAGTGCTGCTACAAAAAAGAATTTTTATTGATGAGGTCGAGAATACCTCATTTTCTCTTTCGTAATTCCTGGGACAATCTACGACTTTTCTCACCTCAATCATGAAAAATCTATTTAACTTCTACATTTTTTTGTCGTTCGTCTCAACATTTGCGATGAGTGTCTCTCTCTCTTAATTCATTTTTGCCTATTATCTTAACGTATGCGATAAAAGTGATAGGAGATATAAATGTTACAATTACCTTGATGCCTTTAGCCCGTTAGAAAATTGTGATAATTGCGAAAAACTTAATTTGCCTGTTGGTGATAATTCATATTGTGTACAAAAAATTTATTTAGACGAGAGTGTAGTCGATGGAATACTTAGCTTATCGTTATCACTTGCACCATAGCGTTTTATGTTCTAAATTTGACTTATCAATTTCAGCGATTGTGATAAACTTTTTTTTGTCTGTTGTTTGAACTTATCCGGCAGGTAAAAAAAAGAAATTGCCAATTTGTGTTACTTCGAGGGTGCAATTACTAGTTAATTGAATAATTCTATATGCAATACTCGGAATCACACTAATCTTCCTTTATGTCGAATTTATCAACATTTGGTTAGTATATTGTAATTAGATAGAAAAAATTGTGGTGTTGAGGACATAGTCGATTTATTACAGAGTTTTCTTATCAACTATGACAAATTGACAGATTGATTGAAGATTATGTATTTCTACAGCCGATAGGTTCGTTTTACGACAAAATTCACGAATTCTTAAGTGCATGAGAATTGTCACCCCCAACGTCTCATGCCTTGGTAACTTACGAATTCCTAACTTGCTAAGATAGGTATAAGTGTATGAGAATCGACACCTTTTACTTAGAGTGGGAAGGGTACTTGAAGAAAGCGTACTCTTTCGTACATAACAGATGCGAACATGTTGATGATAAATATTTCTCTTACTCTGAGGCTTGCAGCGTAAGTAAATCTACAGGAAGAGAATCACAAGCTTGTGCATCTTTCTTATTTCTCTTTTATCTCTTTTTTCACGTATTCGCTTGCATTCTGTGCATGTAAAACTTGGTTTTTCGGTTAAACGAGTTAAAACGAAACGTTGCACAATCTTACGATTCTTCTCCTGTACATATCCGACAAATCTGTGATTCCATTTTCACATGAAGGTAGGTTCAAAGTTAAATGAAGTACGAACCCGCATATACTAAAACTGCAATCTCACCTTTCTAACATCCAAGGGTCTTGACTTTCTCGGCATGCTTCTCCAACTGAATCTATCCGCATCTAACACCTCCAACTTAGAGCAAATCTATCAGACTTCTAAAAAGTATGTTGTATGTTGTATGAAGATGAGTATACGGTTTTCGAACGTTTGAGACCAGTTTTGGTCTCAAAATTCATCCGAATTCATTCGAGACTGCTAAACAGTCTCTTTTTAAACAGTTTTCTGCACTGTTTGAGACTAAAGAGGAGGTCCAATTTTACATATTTTGGATCTCATGAGATAAAAGAGTGGTCTCACTTCAAATAACTTTCGTGAGACCGAACTAGTGGTCTCATTTCACGATTTTTTTTGTATTTCTGAGACCGCACAGTGGGGAATATGTCAATAATGTGGGCACGTACGAATAACTGTATAAGACAGTGAGATAGAAATCTTTGGTCTTCAGCAAAGTTGTTAGGGATAAAATAAGGAACAACTTTGCTGAAGAAACAGTTTGCAAAAAAAAATTATCTCAGGAGTTATCAGCTGTTGAAAACACAGTTTCTAAAAATGTATTTTAATTCATTTACATTTTATGCTACAGCAGCGGTCTAACCTTAATAACTCTTCAAGTGTTTAAGATAGAAATATTTGCTCTTCAGCGGAGTTCTTCGGGATGAAATAAGGAACAAATTTTCTGAAGAAACAGTTTACCGAAAAATTTTATCCCAGGAGTTGTGAGCTGTTATGAAAACGACATTTCTAAAAATTCAGGGTTCTGGTCGAATGTTTTTTTTTCATATGCAATATATTTCGAAAACAAAAGTAAATATAATTTTTCGTTTCATTGAATGCCTCGGACATGCCAGTAAATTAGAGCAAAGCTCTCTTCATCATCCAGACCATCAATGTTCTCTCTAAAGCTGCGAAGTTTTTCACATGACAGTAGGTGGTTTGATGTTTGATCGAATTTGTTGCATAGACAGGCCCGGACTGGCCATACTGGGCGATCGGGCGATGCCCGAAGCGCCCCACACACGGTCAAGCGCCCTTCTAAAAAAATGTGTTATAAATTCGCAACCAACGTCAATTCTTGAATTTTGACGAATATTCAAATATTGCAAGAGATGTTACTTGTGTCGTTGATAAACTAGATGAATTTCTTCCTTGCCGACACATTTCATTACAGCCCGCAAATGAAGAAAAAACCAATGTCTATGCTCTAATTTTAAAAATTTTCGCCTGCGGCGCTATAGTCACTCAATTATTGTATTCATAATCTTACATACAGAGATTTTGAGCTTAAAAATTTCGCTGAAATTAGACGTTAATATATGCGAAGTGAAATACGAAAATGGAATGTAAGGAGACCAAAAACTAAAAATTTATGAAGAACGTTCAAAAAAATTTCGCTCGCTCCGCTCGCGTCTTTGCAGAAATTGTATTCAGCCTAATAATCAAATCTATGGCGCTTAAAAAATGTAACTGTGTAATGTCTAACTAAAACGGAGTTATGATAAAAGACTGTCACAACGTCAAATTTAAAGAAAAATTTAAATGAAGTACTCGAATGATTTACATTCTTAAAATTATGAAAGCTCGACATGACTATTTTTTTGGGTGATCACATGCACCTTTTAATACGCACTTCGGGTGTGTGCCCGATACTTGCGCCTTTAATCTCAATTTCGGCGCCTTTTAGTCTCATCGCCCGATACGCCTTTTGGTAGTCAGTCCGGCCCTGTTCATAGACCACAGGTGGGAGAATTTTTCACTCCAATCCTTGCTAGGTGTTTAAGCAACAGATCGTGTTCTGTCAATTTTCGAAAATTTGCCACGTTGATTTTACGATTTACTGATCGGACTGATGACGGGTTTAAGTCTTGCCACGATTTACTAATGGAGCCGTTGTGCTGTTCCATTTTCATTGCTGTGGCTATCGTGTTACGAATATTTGCTTTCGTTGCGGCAAAGTTTTTGTTTCTTCCAGGTTTTTTTCAGATGCAGAATCGCCGTATTTTTTCATTTTGTTGTATGGCATAGTTTTCATATAACATTTTGTTTCGATGGTCGAATGTAATATAACTCTTCCAATGTTTTAGATAAAAATATTTGGTCTTCAGCAAAGTTGTTAAGCATAAAATAAGGAACAACATTGCCGAAGAAACATTTTTTTATTTTGGAAGTTATGATCACTTAAACTGGGAAAATTTTCATATGATTTGTAAAATCTAATTTTCAGATTTCAACAGTTCATAACTTCCAAAATAAAATTTTTCCTGAAAAGGCTTCCTTAGCAAAGTTGTTCCTTATTTTATGCTTAACAACTTTGCCGAAGACCAAATATTCCTATCTCAAACATTTGAAGAGTAATGTTACATTCGACCAGAACACTGCATTCTTAGAAATGTCATTTTAAACAGCTCTTAACTCCTGGGATAAAATTTTTCGGCAAATTGTTTCTTCAGCAAAGTTGTTCCTTATTTCATCCTGAACAACTTTACTGAAGACCAACGATTTCTATTTCACCGTCTTATACGGTTTTTCATACGTGCCCACATACATTGACATATTCCGCACTGTAGACCGGTTCAATGGTCTCATTTGATGAATTTTTTTTTTTTGGATTTCTGAGACCGGTTGAGTGGTCTCATTTAACTTTTTTTTGTCTTCGTGAGACATATTTTGTTACACCTTCTGAGTAGTCGCGTTTCTTTCTTATGTTTTTTTATTTTTTGAAACCTTGAGTAGTCTTATCATCTTTTTTAGTTTTTTATATTGTCATATTTGGTGTCACCTTTTGAACAGTCTCAATTTTTTGTAGATTTTTTTATATTCGTTGAGGCCATTTCTATAGTAGTATAATTTCTCCCTCAGATTCGTAGATGGCCCCTCACTTTGTTAATATTTCGACCTTTTCTAGAAGTGTTTGCTTTATTACTACTATTGCTTTGGTTAATACTTTCTCACATCGCTCACAGATGGCGTTAGTCTTCTTTTTCTTTATAATTCGCTAGACCTAATTCTGTCGTTGTAGTTGTCTGGAACGCACTCTTTGGTCTCATGAAAATATTTTCCCAAAATCACAAATTCACCTAAAAAAAGTCATGAAACTGAGAAACCTTTGAGAGTATGTTTTTCAAGGTCTCATGAGATCAGAATTTTCACTCAGACTTTGGCATTCTAGATTCCAGATCATTCTCCTTCATTTGCAAGAAGAAAATCGAACTTTATTTTCTAATCGAGGTTTGTCACGTCAATCAGCGCCGAAAATGTTGCTATAAACTTTGCCTCCAATGTTTTTAACTTGCTTAATCGAAGGCTGAAGTACAGGTTTAAGGGGGGGGGGTCGTATGAGCAAAAAAATAAAGTGTTCACTTTTTCACGCGTAAGGTTTATGCGAAAGCTAAAAAGCTCAACTTGATAAAAATATTTTTTTTACAAGTTGAGCTTTCACACAAACCTTACGCGATACGACGTACGTACGTAATTTTAATGGGGGGTCTTTGGAATAGTACGGATTCGTTCTAAGGGGGGAGGGGAAATCACTAAAAAATCCGTACGTCACTTGTGAACAGCCCCTTAGCGAATCGCGATTTAATTCCAATCCGATTAGAGACGCTAATATTTTTACAAATTAAAAATAGTTATTAGAGTGCGCAAACCTGCTTGCCATGTAATATTTCGTATGTTCTGTACTACTTGAGACAGACCTCATTCAAAGAGCATCTTATAATCAATGACTAAAGTCCTTACTCAGTCAATTGTTACTCAACACGGAAAAATTTGATTGAAATACTTCGATAACTTAACATTATATTTCAATTATTATTTAAATCGGCGAAAAGGAAGTGGAAATTGCAACTGTAAGATTTCGAATTTAGGAAAAATAATCACGAGTGAGCAAGAAATTAGCTAGAAATAAATGTGTTTTTATCAACAGAAGATATAACTCATTCCGAAATCATTTCATTCGGATTGGAGTAATCAAGGAGAGAATCATTGTTAGTTTAATTCTTCAAGCTACAGGAAAAATTAGTGATTCCGGTACAGAAATCATTGTGAAACCCACTTAACGTCTTGTTTTAACTGCTAATATTTGCATTAACTGAACACAAACAAATTTTCCTAAAACACGTACTGCGATAATTTTAATCTCATATGACAAATGCTAAATAACCGCAATAATGACACGTTAAAAGTATTGTTTTATACTAGGAGTGTCTCATTTCTTTAATTAATAATGCGTTCTTCATATACACACGCAGATGCGGTCATTACCCTCCACTGTGTCTGTGTCAATTAACCTAATTAACTTTTGGATAAAATCTAAACTTTAACCTACATCATGTGGAAGATGACATACAAAGTCAAATACCATATCAACGCATTGTCAGAAATGTTTCGATTATAAATTGACTCGTATAACACGAACGGAGGGTATATCATTCATTCCAATACCAATTCATCTGAAAGTTCATTACAGATGATTGTTCGCATCGGTTTTGCATCGGGCAATAGTCCAAAATAGTCACCGACAAACGGTGTCGCCATCTCTTCATTTTCTATAGCTGATTACGGTTCGATATAAAGAGTGTCACCGACTGACAGTAGCGCGCAATTTTATTGACGATTAACTGATTTCATCGTCTATTGTCAAACGATATCACATATCGTTTCGTCACGCAATTTCATGCCGTATAGTCTAACACTACTGGCATCTGGGGCCAATAGCCATTAAACTTTGTTGTGCTCTATAGAGGTTTTTACGTCATTTTTACCTCAATAAGTGGTTTAAATGCGTTCAATGCGATAAGTCCCCGTGACGACATAATACTATTACTTCGTGATAATATCAATAAATTTAATTACAAGAACGGAGCAGAAATACATAGAGATTTAAAAGACACGAAAAAGAACCGATGGAAATGTTCTTAGCAAGTGACATGCCCTCGTATGTTGCGTGAATTGATGAGTGCATCAAGCCTGAGTGCATTGAAGAAATGCCTGGTGTATGTTACCTAAACGGAATGTTTTGTTTAACAAAAAAGAAAGCTTCCTATTATGGCTGAAAACTTGATATCTTGAACTTGGTTCATGCAGTGCAAAACAATGTGGAAATTGAATGCGGTTTACCTGGACGATGAGTTATGTTTGTTATGGCTCATACATCATTACGTTGAATTTTATATGAGTCATCGGTACTGTAATCGAGCGTAAGTTTTGGTTTTCGTTTTGTATATATAGGGCGGATTGTTCAAATCGTATATATATATAGACTTGCTAATCGTATCGAATCGAATGATAGATAACATACTCAAAGCAACTGTATTTACTTACAATGTGTAGATGAGCTGCATATTTGTTCAAGGTAGCTTGCTGTCGTCCTATTAGTTATAGATTTACACGCAACTAGTTTTTTCAGACTTCAAGAAATAAAATGTACTTGTTATAGGGGTCTAGTTTTTGAACAGGTTGCATCATAGAGGTCGTTCAATTTACATTCTCAACGTTCTCATTTGAGTGACTCAAATTATTTTGAGTGTTCTACACCAAGTTCTTTATTAGAGTGGGAGAGTTGAAAGATGTAGTGACATCAAAAAATGTGGATGCTAATAGAGTGAGGATTCGGTTGTGTGTCGAATCCTATTCAGCTACGAAAAGAATGGATGGCGCCACCGACAAGGGTACTTTAGTTTTATATTGATCCGTATTCAGCTATGGCAATAAGCGGATGACGCCACCGACAGGCGGCTTCTATTGCCTGATGAAAAGTGATGCAAACCACGCTCTATAGTAAAGTTGTTATTGGGTTGTACGTTGGGGCTCGAGGCACCAACACAAAATTTTTTGTTCAGTTTTTTAAAAGATTTTAAAATTTTGTGGAGTGTTGTGGAAGTCGGTTGTTTCTGTTGTTCTCAAGAATTGCAGTTTAATTTGTAATCACCATTTGTACTCATAAATTTGGATCTGATGCAGTTCAGGAATATCTAATTGTGTCTAGTATACTGAGTTTAAGGCTACTTCTTGTATAATATTATTAATCGAACATGATCCTTTTGAAGAAGTGATGGTAATTAGGTAGATTTAAAGAAAAACTGAGCCAGTACCACTTCACATAAAAGTAGTTATATGGATTCTCCGCGCCACGCCCTGACAAACAACTCACCTACGATGTATCAGCTGACGATAAACACCCCCACTTACCTTCATGCCTCGCTTCATGATGTGAGATGAGCTGTGATAATAGATAGTTTTTGTCTTTTGAGTTTTGAGATGAAAACAAGGCGTCACTTTAGTTTGAGTGCCTTAGTTTGGGTGCTGTTATGGCAGTTATTTAGAGCGTACTTTCATCGTAAATATTGTGTACTTCACCATACCATGACATCATTTTGACTAACAAACGCCCTCAACGTACAGCTGCTTACAAGATCTGTATTGTATAAGGAATCTGAAATGCTAATGCCACATTCTGTGAAAGGACCCTTCTTCAAAATTGTTGTCATCGTAGCTTCAATCTGCCGAGCAACGCATAAAAACCTTAGGATGAAAGAGAGAAAAGATTTTGTATGAATAATCATTTCTCCTTTCATCGCAAAACTTATTCATACAAAATCTTTTCTCTCTTTCGTCGGAAGGTTTTTATGCGTTTCACGGTAGCTTTGTTTGTCGAAGTTTTTGAACCCGTACGAAGTACAAAGATCCTGTACGTTTACTGTAACACATTTCATTGTAACATGGGGTAGACCGAGACGGGAGAGAGGGAGATGCATTTAATATCGTCTAGAGATGACGACTCAGCGAAAAAAAGTGTCCGTTTGTCCGTCCCGTTGTTTTTTTCTGCACGGCTGCACTAATCACCCTTAAGTTCAAAGATGAGCAAAATCGGACGAGTGGTTCCGGAGATATAGTTGAAAAAGTGACTAAAAACAAGGCTTTTCGAGGATCGCTGAAACTTTTTCGCAAATATCTCAGCAAGCATAGCACGGAAATTGTTCATTTTTGTGTCAAATGAAAGCATTTGATCTCGCAAATCTAGGATATTTTCTTGAGGAAGTCGTATGAGGGGTCTGGCCATGTAGAATACTTTTCGTCAATATTTGCTCAACTATGGAATTGGAGATTTAGTGTCAAAAGTAGTAGGCAAAGTTGTAGAGAATCCAATTTTAGAGAACACACGTTTCAGGGTTTTAGGGAAAATGGCGCAATCCTGGGATATGACCAATTCTCAAATTGGGAGCGATGAACAATTGGGAGCGATGGAAATTTTTTATATTTTTTTGGGAATTTTTGGGAAATTTTAGTAAATTTTGGGAATTTGCTCCCAAATAATAGGCTCTGCTCACATCTCTGGAACTATGGCAGTTATTAAGTTGCTTCAAAAGACAAAGTTGAAGAGAATAAAATTTTAGTGAATATGTGTCTTAGGATTTTCCCGAAAAATATCTTGGATCCTTGGATTCGTTCACTTCAACAATCAGTAGGGATGTCTCATATCTCTAGAACTGTGGCGGTTAGAAAGTTAGTTCTAAAGGCAAAGTTGTAGGGAATAGAATTTAGGAGAACACGTGTTTCAGAGTTTTAGGGAAAAATGACCTTATTTCGTAATATATCCGCTTATACAATTGACGTATTTCGGAAGGATTTTCGACATTGCCTTGGGTAATTTCAGTGAGTCGTTCGAATTCTGATGGTTTTAAAAGGTGACGTGACATTTCTCCGCCGCCCGCAGTGTTATTAACGCCCGCACTCCGGATCTAATATCGCCCGGGGTGTAATAACGCCCAGCTATATAATTCGGTACACGGTCACTATTGCTTCAAGAATAAATTGGAAGTTATTTAAATTCAGAAGCTTAGGACATTTCAATGTACACATCTCGTTTGGTATTGTTTTTATTCATCCCTTTCACTCAAATTTTTAAATTTCAAAATCCTAGTGCTCAATGACTTTCATAAAGTTTTCATGTAATTTTTTGATTTCTTATTGACAACTTTTTTAAAAATAAAAGAACAGAGAAAGAAATTCTTCTATCTAGTGGCATTCTGTATGATTCTCCTAATCAATCCCTTCCAGTGACGTTCTATACTTTCCCCTTAGTCAACTGTTTCTAGTGACATTCTGTATAAGGAAAATGTTCCTCTTACCAAACTCCTTCTAGTGACATTCTGTATAAGGAAGATTTTCCTCTAGTCAACTCCTTCTAGTGACATTCTGTATAAGGAAAATGTTCCTCTTACTCAACTCCTTCTAGTGACATTCTGTATAAGGAAGATTTTCCTGTAGCAACTCTTTCTAGTGACATTCTGTATAAGGAAGATTTTCCTGTAGTCAACTCCTTCTAGTTACATTCTGTATAAGGAAAATTTTCCCCTTAGTCAACTCTTTCTAGTGACATTCTGTATAAGTAAAGTGCGGCCAAGGTTCATTTTCCACTTTTTGGAAAGACACCAACAGGCACACTTTTTCTAGTTGAAATTTTCGGCCTATGAAACTGCATCATGTTTTTTTTAAAGCTGTTAGAAATCATTGTACAAATGTCGTCATCTATATATTTCACGTTGTACACCTCTAAAAGGATAAGGCTGTAACTATCAACATTTTTAAAAAACTTATTACACAAAAAGTGGGAAAATAAACCTTCACTGCATTTTAAAATTTTCCTCTATTCAACTCCTTCTATTGACGTTCTGTATAAAGAAAATTTACCCCTTAGTCAACTTCTTCTAGTTACATGCTCTATAAGTAAAGTTATTTATTAAAGTGTCATTTTGTAGCGTTTATCCAATTATTCAGCTGGGCGTTACGAACGCCCGGCGTGTGCGTGTTGATAACGCCCCGGGCGTTATTAGCGCCTGGAGTGCGGGCGTTAATAACACCCTGGGCGTCATTAGCGCCCGTAGTGTGGGCGTTAATAACACCCCGGGCGTTATTAGCGCCCGTAGTGTGGGCGTTAATAACACCCCGGGCGTTATTAGCGTCCGGAGTGCGGGCGTGCATAACACCCCGGGCGTTATTAGCGCCCGTAGTGCGGCGTTAATAACACCCCGGACGTTATTAGCGCCCGGATTGCGGGCGTTAATAACGCCCCGGGCGTTATTTGCGGCGGAGAAATGTCCTGCCACCTTTTAAAAACTCTGCAACAATTTGTAATTCTGATACGTTCGGGCCTATTCGCCAGTTTGCTACATTTATTCTGATACGTACGGGTCTTTTGGTTATGTTTCAAATTCAATTTTAAGAGGGAAGGGTAAATCCAGCAGTTATCGGCCATGTAGTAATCTAAAGTCGACCCATAGTTTCACTAGTTACCGGCCACATTTCGCATCGAAATATGACTGATTACTACAGGTGTTGTCCAGAGATTACTATATGACCGATAACTGGTTCATTTACCCTAGTCAGATCGATTGAAACAAACAACGATTTTGGACTTGATTTATTGTTTAAAAAAAACGTAATTTCTAATTTTAGAAGCTGGTGAAATTCTACGCATAACCGATAACTGCACATGCAACTCGTGCGCCAGAATTCCCAGTTGTAAGTGAATCGGCAGAACCGCCTTTCCCCAAATCGTCTCTATTGTTATGGACGACTATTCCACGTCCAATAATAGTTCTCGGTCCACTTAACGTTATGTAACTATCGATAATTGTCATACTAGACACTCCATTAGCATTTGCCTGAATATTTCCTAAGTCACCTTCATGGCGGATTTTGTCAGTCTGTCCACCGTGGTTCAACTTAAACAAAATGGTAGTTAACAGTTAATTTAAATTTCGAATCATTAAGTTAAAGACACACATACTGAGTCTGGATTGTAATGGGCCAACATTGAAGTACAACCTCCAGAAATGTCTCCTTTCTCATGCACATGAAATCCTTCAAGCAATTAAAATTTTCTTGAAATAAAAGTTGAAACTTTCCGTTAAATGTGCGCTTACCATGGTCACCTTGTGTTAGTCCCGTTAGTGAAACCTGTATTGTAACTGGCAAAAGGCACGATGCTTGCACAAAAGTAACGGTACCTTTAATGCTAGTCCCGTTTATGAAAGCTATGGCTTCAACGGGCTTATTTTCACTAATTTGACAACGCCACCAATTTCGCTGATTTGTAAAAAGTCACAAACGTTACAAGCGCATGAAAACAAAGGAATTTTAATATAAGAAACCTGAACGGTGAACCCATAACTAAGGCAATTGAAAGCGACAAAAAGACGCAAAAACTTTTGAATTAAAGACGACATTCCTAGTTGGAATTCTGTATAAAAGTTATTGATCTTCTTAAACGAACGTGTTGCTGATGACTGAATTGTATTCGGTATAGGTTTTAACATTTACTGGAGGTCTAAAATGCAAATGCCATTGTGTTGTCTCAACAAAAGACATTTTTTTAGTAGGAGATCTAATTGTCAGTCTTTTTTTGGTTGAACCTTAACCTTATGCGAGCTGAAAACATTTCGAAAAAAGTTCTTAGTTTTGCTGATTTTTCGAAGGTTCTCTCTTAGAGCCTATATTTAGCCAAGGTCTTTGCTTAAATAGATGTTTTTACTGAAATTGAGTGTAAAGGTTGGGTGTCGAAAATTCCATAAAATTGCGTGATCCGATTCGCCTGAAAATTCTCACCAAAATTGACACGAGTGTTAATGAACAATGAGGAGTCATCAACTCGTTAATTTATAGAGTAATCTAAGAAATTTTGCGAGGAAAGTATCCATGTCTATGCACAAATAGAATTGACCCCGAGGAGGAAATGACTGGAAAAATAATGGCTAATGCTAAAAAAGCACACCAAAAATCAAAATAGTTTACCTGATCTTTTGAATCAATTGGACACGGACATGAAATTAGCGTTGGAAAAGTTGATCAACGTTGAACTGAACGATTCCCAGTGGGTTTAATCGAGTCTGCCAGTCCACTTTGGAGGTCTAGGTGTTCGCTTATTGTTGTACATCTCACTACCAGCCTTTTTGTCTTCAGTACATGGCGTTTCGGATATCGTATCTACATTAATCAATTTACGGGATCACGAATCTGATTTCGACTATTATCCAGAAGCTATATCAAGGTGGAACGCGATTAACGACATCCCGATGCCAGAAAATGTTCGTTCGCACTGGGACCTAATAAACACCACCAGAGTCGCACCAGAATTGTCATTTCGAAACGACACCGAATCGTTCCGCTTCCAACTTCTTCAGAACAAAAATGTCCAGAGCCTGGTTGAATGTGGTGCCGAGCCCTACGATTGGAACCCTAATGAATAATGACGTTTTGTTGTAAGTTGATTCTCTTGGTCGACACGGGTTTCATTGTAAAAAAAATTCTGGAAAATTATTCAGACACGCAGAATTCAACCGTATATTGCATAAAGCTTTGTCATCAATTGACGTTAGCTCGCTTCTAGAACCACCTGGCCTATTCCGCGATGATGGCAAGAACTGCCAGGATGGCTTCACTTACACCGCTTGGGAAAAAGATCGAGCCTTAGTGTGGGACGCGACGTGTGCCGATTCACTGGCGAAGTCGAATATGGCCGCCAGGACAAAGCGACCAAATATGGCGTCTACGAATGCAGCTGGTCGAAAGCAGGACAAGTACTCCAGAATCGAGCAGAGCTACTACTTCATCGCGTTTGCAGTCGAGTCGTTCGGCCCCTGGGCGCAGGAATCGGTCGAACTTTTGAACAAAATTGGCGGCGAGCTAATTCGAATAACCGGCGAACCGAAATCCACGACTTATCTATTCCAAAGAGTGTCCTTAGCTATTCAACACGGAAATGCAATGTGTGTCATCTCCAGTATCCCGACGAGTGCGCCGATGGAGCAAATATATGTCCAGTGATTATTAATTTGATTTTTTCTTTTTTGAACGTTTTTAATTGTCACATTGTCAAATATTTTGTAGAATGAATTGAAATAAATCCCACAAAACATTTATCTCGCCTCCCTCCGTGGAAAATCAAAAAAATCATGGTCACTGTTTTCGGGAGTCATTTCCTACTCGATTGGCCAACTTCTTATCGGTTCATCCCAGAGAGATGTTACCGCCACCGCCAGTAACGCCAACTGTTATCATCTTTCTGGTTCATCCAATTCGTGCTCTGTTTTTAAAAAATGTCAAAAATTTCTAGTATATTTTTTGATTTTCTTTATACATCTTGATCTTAGGTCGTTTTCAATGAAAAGTTCGACGCAACGTCGATATAATGAACCAAAGATAATCTGCTCCCAAGGTTAGAATTCTCATTTAAGTTAGTCTGCTTCAAATGTCAAGCGTGTAGAAGGCGCTGCCATCTATTGTCGTTAAGAGTAAATTTGTTGTGGTTTTAGTTGTGTGTTGAATCATATTCAGTGCGAAAAAAATGGGTGGCGCCACCAACAGTGGTACACAGTGGCTCTTTATAGATTGTGTCATTAGTTTTATGTTTTTCCGTATTCAGCTATGAAAGCATGGACGACGCCACTTGAGGAAAGGGAGTAGTTCTATGTTGAGACGTTAATTCAGCTATGAAAAAACAAAGATGTCACCACTTGAGGTTCGGTGACAAGACACGGACATTACACTGTCTATTGATCCGTATTCAGTTAGGAAAATAAGCTTATGACGCCACTAACTACCCGGCAAATTCAAAGATTAAAACAAGAATGTACCGACAAGTGGGTAGTTCTACTTGTGTATAACTATATTTCTAGAAAACCAACTCCTATAAAATTGTGTAGGCTGTCTATGTCTTAACGAGCAATAATTAATCCTTGACAATTTCTATCTATTTTAGAACATAAATCATCACAATGGCGAGTCTTAGACCTCTAAAAATAACAACAGTTGGAGATGGAATGGTTGGAAAAACCTGTCTTCTTATCACTTGTAAACTGACGCAATTTTTTATCAATGAAAAATTTTCTAAAAAAAACTTCTTCCAGACACACAAAACGAATTTCCCGAGGAATATGTGCCAACTGTGTTTGACAATCATGCGTGTAATTTAAAAGTCGATGACCACGACTATAATTTAACACTATGGGATACTGCTGTAAGTTGAATGAATTACAATCAACTCATTTTCGTTAATTTTTCCTAATTTTGTAGGGACAAGAAGACTACGAACGATTGCGACCTCTGAGTTATCCAAATGTAAGTATAAAAATGTACGCCCGCCGTGAATTATCGCTTATTGGTGTCAGTCTTAAAACCCATTACATTAAAAGTTTGGTTCGTACTTACCATTCGTAGCCCTCTACACTCTACTTCTGTATCAACTTGATATTTATATGTCATTAGAAAAACCGGCACGACACACCTCTACTTTCTATTAATCGTGTGTAATATTCGCACTCGCAGGGGAGAAGCTGAGAGAAAACTTGATCGTCAAGTTTATGAATAATGAATAACGCCCTCTGTTAGCAATTGTATTAGTCTTTTGTATCATTATTTGAGCGGGAGTGTGATACAATTGTTAACAGAGGGGGTTATTCATTATTCATAAACTTGACGATCACGTTTTCGCTCAGCTTCTCCCCTGCGGGTGCATATGTTACACATACCGAAAAGACATTTCTCGCACTTTATTCCGGGATGTAAAATGGCAATTCCGCACGTTAAACGTGATAGTTATTTATGTCAAGGGAAGAATAATTAAACGGTCGCGGAGGATGATTCGCGACGGAAACGTGTCAATTCAATTGTCTTCCATTGATGATTATCTCCTAATTGATTGTCCGCAATGAAAATTTCTCTTCTAGACTGACTGCTTTTTGCTTTGTTATTCAATTTCGAGTCGCACATCATTCGAAAATGTGGCTTCAAAATGGTATCCAGAGATCCGGCATTTTTCACCAAATGTTCCTTTTGTACTTGTAGGTAAATAAAGATCGCATTGTACGGCTATACGGAAATGAATATTAATTATTTGTGAAACATTTCCAGGTACCAAAAGTGATTTACGCATACCAAACTCAGAGAAATTCGTAACAACAATCGAAGGGAAGAACTTGAAAAAGAAACTCCACGCATATTCATTTGTAGAATGTTCAGCCAAAAATAAACTGAATCTTCAAGATGTTTTCTTCGAGGCAATTCGAGCGGTTGAGAAAAAGCCGAACAAAGCAAAGCCATGCAAAATTCTTTAAAATTCTCGACGTTGCCCAGGAAACGTTACCGAGTCCACATAGTGAAATCAATTGAGCCATATACTAAAATAACAGTTGAAAATAATATTGTTTTATTCGTTGAGTCCTAAGAAAGTATTTATGTACAGGAAATCAGAGTATTAAGTTAATTAAATAAATGTGAATGTTATAGCATTTTTGTAGTGATTTTGTCTAGTAAGAGTTGAGTTGAATTTATCGCTGTAATGTTACGTTGATTTCGTTTGAATTCGTGGTGAATTTCTCTATTGTCTCTCTTTTGTTAAATTTGACATTTCACATTTGTTGCACACTGTGCAGAACAAAAGTTTATTGTAGGAGGTGTGAAGTGGTTAATTTCTCTATTGTCTTCCTCCTTTGTTAAATTTCACTTTTACACAATTGTGCGCTGCACTGTGCATAACAAAGATTTTTTTTTTTATTAATCGTTCATTTTTCAATACAATAAGATCTTAAAAAAGACAAAACAATATTAATGCGGACTCAGGATAAACAATATAAACTAAACGCTTTTTAATTGTGCGGGGGTAGTGATAGGTAAGGAACTGTAGGTCGCAATGGGTGGTAGGAAAAATGGGATCAGCAAAAAATAACAAAAAACAATGTACTAGGATGATAATATTAACAACTAAAAACTAAAAACTAAAAACTAAAACTCAGATTTAATATTTTGAAACTAGGATATATACTAGAGCAAGGGGGTTAAAGTAACCGACATGATACAGAAGGAACTTATCGTTAACCATCATTTCAATCCGATTTCTATGATGGTAGATAAAAGCAGACGGCCAATATCTGTGTTTTATGCCAAATGGTTCAACCAAGCTTCTGATGAATTCGTTCTCTGAGTCATGACACCGATCGAAAACTTTTGCATTTAGCAATGAACAATGAAGGTCGAATCTCACAATTCCGGATTCACTGTACAAAGTTCGATTTGATACGTGCTTAAAGCTGCCCCTACTCCTATAAAACCGCCTGGCTCTCCATATCATCTTACGCTCAGCGACTCTGATTTTTCGACTTGAGCCGAAGTGATGTTCTTTGGATTTAGCCAGATGCATGAAGCATATTGCATAATAGGTCTTATATAACACTTATAAATAAAAAATTTAAATGAACTTACAAGAAAACGAGAAAAAAGGATCTTGCCAACAGAGTTTACGGCCTTATTAATCTTAGCAATCACATTTTTAACGTGCAAGTTAAACTTAAAATTTTTTACTAAAAGTAATTCCAAGATAATTCACAGTGGTACGGGCGATCAGTTTGGAACCATTGACCCTAACATCTTGCTTCAAGTTAAGCTTTCTGATAAGGGATTTGCGACAGCAATCCGATCCGGTGAAATTGATAAGCTCTGTTTTGTTAAAATTCAATTGCAATTTCCATCATCATCATCATCATCATCAAACTTTATAGACCGTTAGTACCTTCCGGTGTGAGGTCTTTCTGCCGCAACCCCAGATTGGTGAACTATCGTCCTCCATGCCCTCCTATCGCCCGCCAAGGAGATGGTTTGTTCGCCCAGAGAACGTCCCCTAACTTCTAAATCTGATTTAATTGAATCGATAAACCTTCTCCTTGGTCTACCCCTTGGCCTAACACCCGGGACTTGTGCATCCAAGATCCTTTTCGGTAGCCTGTTATTACCCATCCTTTGAACGTGCCCGACCCAGCGCAGCCGACTGGCCCTTGCCGCCTCTTCCCCTG
>CM055405.1:16956500-16997634 GCA_029228625.1 Pseudolycoriella hygida | reverse complement strand
TACGCTGCAAAAACTTAACATTCGTGTCTTTTTGCGAAGATTGTTTTGAGTTTTAAATTTTTGCGTGTGAAAACTGAAAGTGTTGAAAAATTATTACGCTGGTGGGTCTGGCATTTGTGACGCGATTTTTTGAACACAGGGTAACGTTGTCGTCAAGGAAATGTATGCGTATTTTCAGCGCAAGCGTCACCTCCACTGATATCATTAATTTTGGAAGTGGACATTAGGGACTGCGTCACACTTTACCTTTTAAAAGGTTTTTGTTGGGATGATCTATTTCTACACATAAAAAAGCTCTTGTGTAAGTGAGGAAATGTGTTCGTTTATGAAACTAGAGTCTAAAGTCATTCGTTTCACTAATTCTTGTTACCTTTTAAGTTAAGTATGAAAGTGAAGAAAAATGTTACTGCTATCACCAAAAATGATAAAAATCATAGAAGTGGCAGCAATTTCTTCGTAACGATACAATGTCTGAAGTAATGCGTAATACAAATTAACGAGCTACAAGAACAGCTGAAACACTCGAGTAACCTTCAACTTGACAAGATTTAATAAAATGTTAAAAGTTCCATACGAAATTGTCGGTATATAATGAAGTCAGAATGTTGAATACTTTCCTGGTAGAACATCTCGATAGCAACAATTGTAAATGCAATTGTCCGACTATTGATGCATCAATTACACGTGAGAGTATTTTGTTTTGTTATCGTTACGTCATTACTTCGTTTCACTCGATTCAAATGCATAATTCAATTGCTGTATGTCTGTTACTTTTTTCTGACCTATCCACCGGCTTAGGTATATAAATATAATGTAACATGTCGTTGCGATTCTATTAAAGCGATATGTCAGTGAATCGAAAAAAAAATGTAAATCTGTAAATATTATTACGTACATACAACAAATATATAATTAAATAAATCATAATATTTTATAAAATGTATTCGGCGTCGAAAGGTGTACATTAGACATTTTTTTAGGAAATCGTTTCTTTTTTGCGTTGTTAAATATTCGCAAGTCAATCTATTGGTATGGTAAGGAGAATTATCAGTATTTGGCAATAGATTATCGTGTCTGAAGAGGTGCCTTTTAGTTATATTTAAAAAGTTTTAAACCATTTATTTATCTCAACATAATATGGGAAAAAAGATAACAAAAGAATTTTTACAATAGAAATGTTTCGTCCAAACGGGAACGTTCCAAGAATGCAGCCGGCATTAAAATTTTGCATGTTTTCTCCATAGGCTTCTACATATTCTTCGCTCAGAGCAGATAGCTGTGCTTCTTGCTTCAATTTTATAGGAACAGAGTCAGATATTTACGAAACTGTGGAGCTTAAAATGTTGTTAACGTGTTGAACGATCTAAAGGAATCATGTCAAAGTACGACAGCCCGAAGGTTTATAGAAGATTCAGATGTTTAGAACAGACATCACTATCCATAAATTCATACTAAAACATAAGCAAAGACCCGTACGAATCAGAATAGATGTGGCAAACAGAATAGATGTTGCAAAAATACTCGAAAGTATCTAAATAAAAATGAGCAAGTAATTCAATTGTTTATGTTCTTTGTGGACTATTTGAAAGATCCACAAAAATTATCCAAGGTAATGTCGAAGGCCATACCGTCTTACGACATCTGAGACCATTGATTTCGTTGGCCAAAATGCTCTCCTCTGAACCAACGCAGTTTCTCCAAAAAATCCTGAAACTATTTTCTCTAAAATGTAATACTCAATAACTTCGCCTTCTATCAGTTCTAGAGATATGAGTCATCCCTCCCAATTCTAGAAGTGATCATATCCCCGAAATTGGGCCATTTTTCCTAAAACCCTGAAAGACGCGTTGCCTAAAATTTTATTCTCTACAACTTTGTCTTTGGAACTATTTATCTAACTGCCACAGTTCTGGAGGCATGAGTCATCCCTCCTAAATCTAGAAGTGGTCACATCCAAGGATTTTGGAAGCAACTTTCTAAATGTCGTAGTTCTAGGGATATGAATCATCCCTCCCAATTCTAGAAGTGGTCATATCCCAGGATTGTACCATTTTTTACTAAAAACGTGAAGCACGTGCTTTCTAAAATTTGATTCTGTATAACTTTGCATTTGGCAGCAACTTTCTAAGTGCCATAGCTCTAGAGATGTGAGTCATACCTCCCAATTTTAGAAGTGGTCACATCCTAGGATTATGTCAGTTTTTGCCAAAACTCTGAAACACGTGTTCTCTAAAATTTTATTGCTTACAATTTTTCCTTTGGAAACAACTTTCTAACTGCCCTAGTTTTAGAGGTATGAGTCATCCCTACTAATTCTAGATGTGGTCACATCCTAGAATTATGACAGTTTTTGCCAAAACCCTGAAACACGTGTTCTCTAAAATTTTGTTCTTTACAATTTGTTTTTGGAAGCCACTTTCTAAATGCCATAATTTTAGAGATATGAATCATTTCTGACAATTCTAGAAGTGGTCATATCCCAGAATTGGGCCATTTTTCACTAAAGCCGTGAAACACGCGCTTTCTAAAATTTGATTCTCTATAACTTTGAATTTGGAAGCAGCTTTCCAAGTGCTATAGTTCTAGAGATATGGGTCATACCTCCCAATTCTAGAAGCGATCATATCTCATCTCAGGATTGGGTCATTTTTATCCAAAACCCTGAGACACGTGTTCTCTAAAATTTTGTTCTCTACAACTTTACTTTTGGAAGCAACTTTCTACCTCTTATAGTTCTAGAGATATGGGTAATCCTTCCCAATTCTAGAAGTGGTCACATCCCAGGATTTGGTCAGTTTTACCCAAAACCTTGAGACAAGTGTTCTCTAAAATTTTATTCTTTACAATTTTGCCTTTGGTAACAACTTTATAACTGCCTTAGTTGTAGAGGTAAGAGTCATCCCTACCAATTCTAGAAGTGGTCATATCCCAGTATTGGACTGTGCGCCGGTAAATATTTATCGGCGGCGGCGCAAATAATTTTTTATTGTGTCGGCGGCGGCGATCGGCGCGCAAAATTTTGCTTTCGGCGGCGGCGGGCGGCGCACATCGACGCAGGAAAGTTGATAGGCGGCGGCGGTCGGCGCGAAATTTTTCGATAAAATTTTGAAGAAAATACTTATGAATTTTTTTTTAAAAAATTATGCTTACACCCAAAAAAGTGAAAAATGTAATGAGGCTGCAAAAAGTATATTTTTAAGCTGCAGATATCATAAATTCCTATAAGCTACCAGATTTGAATACATTCAAGGATTAATAAATATATGCAACCATTACTACGAATCTGAATAATTGTGATATTTGTAACCATTTTATGCTAATTCCATGTATGGCAGTGCCGTCCCGTTTTGGGCACTCTCATAGTATAACTTACTTGGTTTTATCATAAAATGGTTACAAATACCGCAATTATGCAGGTTAGTAGTATAATATGGTTGCATGTAGTAAAATGTGCTAGCGGATAGGAATTTATGATATCTGCCGCTCCAAAATATATTTTTTGTATTGCAGCCTCGTTACATTTTTCATTTTTTTGGGTGTATCGATAAAAAATTTAATTTCTCACTCAGCATATGAATAACTATTTTGAAATAAGTTTAGTATTGTTTGCAATAAAATCAGTGCCGTAGCTAGCACACTTAACTAGAGGCAGCTCAACCAACCTTGAAGAATTAAATACCGAATTTCGCAAAAAGTGAAATACCGATTGTTTATAACATGAAAAATTCCTAATTTTTCGTGGTCGTCAAAAGTTCTTTTTCGATCAAGTTTGTTTCAGCCAGTTAAGAGTGGACTTAACGCGATTCTTCTTATAACGTTGCAGCTGTCAAAGTGTCATCAAATATTGGCGAGTCGAAATTAGAATTTCATACTGGTTAGGAAGAACACTTTTCGCACGAGCAGTGAAACTATTATTCATGAGTTTTTTAAGTAAATTCAGTGCTTTTCAAAAGCCTTCTAATTTCTGGGAAAAAAGATATAAATTTTCATCCAAAATGCTACTGCGTTTAAGTAAAACACCGTATTGACTTAAAAAAGGTCATGAACGTTTTCATAAAACATCATGAAACTTGTGGATTGGTTTCCTTGCCGCTGCGGATAAATTTGTAGTTGGTTTTCTCGGGTTATAGGTAGAGGTGGGCGGGCAAATTATTCCCATTTTAAAACAAGGTGGAGGTATTAACCAGTTTTCTCTATACAAAATAATTTTATTTTTAGTGGTATTACAACGAAGTACCGAAAAGCCGAAATTGTCCCGACCCAAATCAAGCCAGATAGAATAATGCCCGAGCCCACCCGTTCACAGGCCCAAAATTAAGAAAAAAGCCAGACCCATTACAGGTCCGATAGAATTATGCCCGAGCCCGACTAATATCCTAACGGGCACGGGCGGGCACAGGCTCGGGTCAAATTTTGGCCCTGCTCGCCCAACTCTAGTTAAAGCGGCATCAAATAAACGTTATTTTCTTATAATTTCAGCTATATATCGGGCCTTGTTCGGCTCACCTTCAGGCTTTGAAATGATATTTTGGACGAAAAATTTCTTGACTATAACTATAAAATTTCTAGACAGTACCGTATTAGTTACCGCGATAAAAATTGTAACTGTGAAAAAAACCACGAAACCATTCAATATTAAGGTTGTCAAAATGTGTAGTACTAAAAAGTTGTGAAATTCAATAAAAACAAAAATGTGCTACTTCCTTATTTACTTCGAGTGTATGTGAAATTATAAAACATCTAAATTCTGCGTCGACAAAAAACAACGGGGGCGGCGGCGGTTGAGGGTTCATTTAACATTCGGCGGCGGCGCAATCGGCTGACAGTTTTTAAATTTTCGGCGGCGGCGCACTTTTTCAGACATTTTTCGGCGGAGATCGGCGCGGCTGAGCGCCGGCGCACAGGTCTATATTGGACAATTTTTTCCCAAAACTCTATGTTAAATCGGATTTAGAAGTTAGGGGACTTTCTCTGGGCGAACAAACCATCTCCTTGGCGGGCGATAGGAGGGCATAGAGGGGGATGGTACACCTTCCTAGGGTTGTGTCATGAAGACCTCACACCGAAAGGTGTCTGGTCTATAAAGTTTGATGATGATGATGATGACTCTGAAACATGCGTTCTCTAAAATTTTATTCTCTACAACTTTGCCTTAGACGAAAAACCATCTGCTTTTTTTATGGCCGAGAAACTCAATTTCGTCCATTCCATTGATCCTAGTGCCCAGACCACTACTGACCCGATTTCCATAAAAACTTTTTACCAGTTCTGTGAGATCAAATGCTTTCATTTCATTTCATCTTTGAATTTGCATCATGGGACATATGTGACACAAAGGGAAAAAAGTTTAGGGTGATCGGTTGAACCGTTTAGAAAAAAAGTTAAGACGGACGGACATACGGACATTTTTTTTTATTGCTGATTCGTCATCTCTAGACAATAATAGATGCATCCCCCAACTACCGGGCAATGAAGTTGTTTGTAGTAAACATATAGGACCCTTTTGAAGTTCGCACGAGTCCAAAAATTCCATAACTCGCTTCGTAACACTTCCTATGAAAAAGCGGTGAAGTTTTTTTCTGCTTTTTTTCGTTATAGCAAAATGTATTGCACAATTGAAATAAAATAGTCGGATTTCACATGGAAATAGCCCTTTTCGCAACTATGTTTAGAAAAAAAAAATATTTAAAATATAGAAAACAGCGTAGGAGTTGAATGGATAAAGTTGCATCGACAACAAAAATTCTACTTACAAAATTGCTTCAAGTTTAAATTATCGCTTTATAGAAACCTCACATGTTTCCACCAACGTTTACATTCTTATTTTAAAAAAATCGCTAAAATCAGACATTTTATGTATTGCTTACGTAGCGGCTGTGTAAATAAAGTAAATAAGATTTCAATAATCCATGAATTGTGCAAGTAAAACTGAAATCAAACGCTTTCACCGATTTGTCTTTAGATAGCCTCCGAAGACTTTTGTGTTGTCGCCTAGCCATTAAGATTAGAAGCTAAAGACTTTTCATAAATAGAAACTCGAACCTTAGCTTATCGTTCATTCTGCAAACGTGACAAATTTTATGATTTGTTTGTGCATGGTTTTCATCGAAACGAAGCTCTGCTCGCATAACACCAACCGTTCAAAGTTATGTATTTTATTTATTAATTAATTTCGTTTATAAACTCAAGCAAAAGAAAACGTAGAAACGGGATGCAAGGCTTTAGCGAATTATAAGGAAACTAAAGGTAGAATTAATGTTGCAATGCATTGGAATTCGCTTACTTTTGCTGTTTTCTTATTTGTCGATGTAAATATGCCACTGTTTCATTTCGCATTGTTGAACCATCCAAACACGCTTGTATGCATAACGGGTCGTTTCGTGCAAAAACGGAAAATTGAACGTTGGAACGGCTTCAACTGAGTAAACGACGAAGAACTGAGATTTTCTTTTTAAGAAAATCATGCTCAGGAAACGTTTCTGAGGCTTTGTTCCATACAACATAAATAAAACTTTTTTTGTGAATTGCGTCGTTTGAACCGTTCTGACTTATCATCCTGCCAATTCTGTACTAGCTGTCAAAGAATTTTTTTTGTTGAACGAAAGTGCATTACCTTGTGTATTTCCATTACCAGTTTCGTCCACAGACATATTTTTGAGAGAAAATTCTCTCAATAATACATGTAATTTGACATATAGGTTACACACACACCAAAATGTCATTCAACATGCGCATTGCGCAGTAGTGCCAACTCAGCATTTTTTACTGCATTACTAGGTAGTGAATAGTTATTTACGCAACAAGGGGAAAGGTTATTTTGTACTATTCAACATAGCCCAATACACACAAGATGTGTACGTATTTCGAGTGCGCAGCACGAGGAAAGTACACATCGCGTGTGTATTGAGCTATTTAGAAGGATTTTTCTCTGTATTTACGAGAGTGTGTTGGTGCCACATCTACGGATGAAGTGACGAACAGCTTGTATTCGAGCGTAAAGTACTACGTGTAATCTTTGGAGCGATGCGAGAACAAGAAAGGTGGCGGTAACGATACAATTTTGAAATAAAACGTGATTTTGGCGAGCCTGATATCGAGGCAGTGGTGAAAGTCCAACGATTGCTCCCTCAATGCTATTCCGAAATGATCCAGAAGGGCGAAGGAGAGTGAGTCGCCCGAAAATGCGATGAATAGATGGCGTCGAATCAGATCTTCGGGCGCTGGGAATAAAAGTTGGCAAAGCGTAGCAAAGGATAGGAGACGTTGGAACCAGATTCTCGATCAGGCCAAGGCCCACATGTGGCTGTAGCGCCGGAAAAGTAAAAGTTAGTTGGTGCAGCGCTACTTAGTTGTGGGAATACACACACTAGAGAGTTTGGGCAAAGACACTTATAGCCAAATTTATAACATATGCATACAGCTATTTGTTTTGAGTTTACGTTATAAGTTACAAGTTTACGTTATAAGTTAGCAGTATAAGTTTATAGCCCAGATCAGTATTGTAACTGATCAAGACCAGTACTGATCAGTTCCAAAACTGATCCGCATCAGAACTGATCAGTACTGGTCCGTATCAGTTTTAAAACTGATCAGTACTGATCCGTATCAGTTTTAAAACTAATCAGTACTGATCCGTATCAGTTTTAAAACTGATCAGTACTGATCCGTATCAGTTTTAAAACTGATCAGTATTGATCCGTATCAGTTTTAAAACTGGTCAGTACTGATCCGTTTCAGTTTTAAAACTGATCATTTCTCATCCGGATCAGTTTTCAGACTGGTCAGTACTGACCCGGATCAGTTTTAAAACTAATCAGTACTGATCAGGGTCAGTAACAATACTGATCTGAGCTATAAACTTATAACTTGTACCGGAAACTTGTAACTTATAAATTATAACTCATAGCTCGTAACGTAAACTTGTAACATATAATTTATTACTTATATCTATATGTATATGTTATAAATTTGGCTATAAGGTGCTTTGCCCAGACTCTCTACTGTCGCTTATACAGAAAATGTACTAATTCTTGTGATGAAGTTCTCTCTTTGCATCGCTATATATTTTCAAAGGACCCTTACCAACTCTCTTGAATAATTTCAGAATGCCGTACAGTAAAAACAATAAAACAACGTACAGCCGAAAATCGTTCTCCGCGAATGTTCATGGCTCCTTAACTTTATAAATTATTTTTGACTTTTAGTTTCAAAATTTAAAGAATTTCTGGCAACCTTTTCACGAAGAGCTTATTCACCCTTACTATATGTGTTATTCGCCTTCGAGTGTGAATAAGCGAAGTTCATATTAACCTTTAAAAGAATGTGTCATTGTGAATGTTTCCACTAAGGGCCTATAACACTGTTCGCCCGCAAGACCGTGAGACTGAAGTAATGATTTTCAAATTTTTTTATAATTCACTAATATTTCATTTCTCCTGTTCCGTAATCGAAAGACGAACACTAAAAAATAGCATATGTAATCGCACAATGTCGCTGAGAAGACAACAATCTGTTGCTAAACTATAAAGAAAATTCTATTGTGAAAACTGTTTTCAAAAAAGTCATTGGCACTATGCCACTATTTTGTATATCACTAACCTACAGTATAGTCATTTTTTCGGTTGAAATTTTGTGTCAAAATGTTTTATACGCCTGGTAGCTTGTTCTGATGGTCTAGTCTATTATATGAGCACGTTAAATAATGAAAGAGCTCAAATATAATTTCATTAAATGTACAAAGTCGTCAGCACTCTCAAGATCAACTAAAGTGAATTTAGAGAAAAAGTCATACATTTGCTAGAGTATTCAGTTGCATGTGAATCGTCGAACGTTACAAATCGTTGTTTGCCGATGGTGAATTCTATGAGTTGTATAATTGTTTCTCATTCGGTTGTTTGTTTGAATATATACAATTTTTTTTAGAATTTTGTTGACTTGGTACAATTTATTTATTCACTGATCGAATGCTACAATGGATTTTATTTAAAAATTTGTGTATTTAACGAGGTGTCAAGTTTGTTTATGTGATAAATAATTTTTGCTCAGCACTATTGGATGAAGGTCGCCTAATGCTTAATTGATGGAAAAATAATTTTATCACGAAATAATAACCGCACCAACAACAATTACAGAGGATAAATACATTAAGCAAATAGATATATAAACAAAAAAGGTTATTTCCATATTAACATTTAACTTTTAATACAAGCGTTTGTTTATTACTTAAAAGTTGAATTTAAATCACTTAACGACCAGCATAGCTGCTCTTTCAAACAGACGTTCGTCTAACGAAATTTATTTTTATCGCCAAACATATCGAAAGACAATCAACAAAATAACAAATTAGCAAAATGTTTACGGTGCCCTTCAATCGCGACAACATTTTAGTCAGTTCAATCAGTGATGCATCAACATTGAACACGAGAAGAAAAGTATGTTTAGAGAGCATGAATATTTAGAAATTCAATTAGCATGCACTTTTGCTATTCGTGTTTGTTAGTTTTATTCGCTGATTTTCCGAAAGTGTAAATTTGTGCTCAGATCATGTTTCAAACATTTTTTCAAATAATTCCATTTTCCATCGAATTTTTCCCATTGTTGTTTTGAACACAAAAGGTCTAATTTTGTTTAATTCGCATGTTTTCTAACGATTTAATTCGTTTTTTCTGCGAATGTAACATGTGTTAAGGCCATTTTTCTATTGTTTCGGACTAATTTTTCTTGGTTACTTGTGGTTACTGAGACAAAATCCAAGGCATAAATGTTGATGCGAAACAGCTTTGATTTTCTGACGTATGATATCTCATGAAAGTTGTACGCGGAAGAATGGAACTCATGGAGCTGACTGCGTTAAAATCACAGTGAATCGACTTAACATGATAGATCTTACCTAATTACAGGGTTACTCAATTTTATTAGAGCACGTTGCAAAAATGTGAGCCGTTAAATTTGCGATGTTTGCGATGATTACGATTAATTTATTGTGGCATAAAAACAAACAAGCAGAATTACGAATGTACGAATGTGTAAAATTGTTCCGGAAATACATCGCATTCCGAATGCGATGTATTTTTAAAGCAACTTGAGGCCATCGTACTCAACTCATTATTTGTGTGAGTATCGTAATTTAAGGGACCATTCAAATAGTATGCACGCTAAAAAAGATGAATTTTAGACCGCCCTTTCCCCACTCCTTGTACGCAACAAAAAATTCAGAGAGCTTTTCTCGAATCTCCCCTCTCCACAAAAAGCTTGGACTCTAAGATCATGTTGCAAAAATGTGAGCTGTCAAATTTGCGATGTTTTTTTGAACAGAATCCTGCGAAAATAACAAATTACTTGAAATTATAGCTCATGTAGTGTGAGAAGACTCTTACATAAATAATAGTTGAATCAGAACTTAAAAAAATTTAAGTATGAATGTACAAATGTGCTCACAAACAACATCGCAAACGAAATTGGAATGCGATGATTTTTCAGAGCAACTTTCGACGTTTATGCTCAGCATTTTTGAATTCTGATTCATCTATTTTTTGTGTAAAAGTCATCCTCTTACATTATATGAGCTACAATTTGTTATTTACGCAGTATTCTGTTCTAAAAAACATCGCAAATTTGACAGCCACAATTTTACAACGTACTCTTAAGAGCGTGTCAGATATTTTGACAGTTCTATGTTTTGCGATGTTTTTTCATTGCATATTTCTAAGGCAGTGATCATCAATTTTAAATTCCGAAACATCTACTGTTTGCATAGCACATCCCTTTATAGATTCTCTGAATCAGAATAACTAATTATTGAGTCTAAGTGTCAAAATTTGATCTGAAAAAACATCGCAAAGTACTCGGCTATGCGATGTTTTTCAGATATTTTGACAGTTCTATGTTTTGCGATGTTTTTTCATTGCATATTTCTAAGCCAATGATAACTAATTTTAAATTCCAAAACATCTACTGTTTACATAACACATCCCTTTATAGATTCTATGAATCAGAATATATAATTATTGAGTCTAAGTGTCAAAATTTGATCAGAAAAAACATCGCATTGTATTATGGAGCCGAGCACTTTGCGATGTTTTTTCACATCAAATTTTGACACTAAGCTCTTAATTAAAAAAGAAGCTAAACGTCCTACTCCGAAGTTTGTTGCCTAGAAAATTTTAGTAGAGTCACGAATTCCACAATGTTAGATTGTCTGACTGAATGTGGCTGAGTTGAATTTGTTCACTTATAAAAGTGATATAGTTTCAAGAAGTTCACTGATTTATAAGTCAGACAATATTTTCGTAGCTTATTTTTCTCGTAATTTTGTAGAGAAAATTAAAAACCGGAAGGTGAATCGGATTTATTGAAAATTCGCACTATGAATATTCAAATGAATCAAAATGATTTTCTTTTGGTAATTACTACGGCATTTAAGTTATTGCAATTGATTTTTATGCTGGATTTTTGTGAGACATATTAAAAAGTAGTGTCTTAGAATCACACAAATGACAATCATCCCTTCCCTTACAGCCCTCAATGCGCCGCATGTGTTTTTTTAGCACTCATCTGAAAAGAATAAGCAATTTTGTCTGTTGAAGTTGTTTAAAATTGTTGTTTGGTGCAGCTGCACCCCTTGCCACCTAAACGTTGCGTCGGCGTGCCTGATTCATGAGCTGAATAAGTCATTATCTGCCGAGACGCATGCAGCATTTTTCCCAAAAATGCTCTTTTCGTCACTGTGAAAAGATGAATCATTTTGACAAAAAATTTTTTGTTTTATAATTCCAGCTGATACACACATACACTTTAGTTAAATATTCCGTCGCTGTATTTGTTAGTTGTGTAGTCTGTGCGTTATTTCAGTCTGTATATACCCAATGGGTATTACCCAAGCCGTCTTGAAATTTTCTTTCTATTTTTGAAATTGTTTATCTAAAAGTTTTGTTTAGTTTTTTTTTTGATTAATGATGAATGACTGTGTTAACAAAAAATAAATTCCGGTTGAGACATTTCTGTCAGTTATTGGCATTCACTTTCGTGTCAATGTTCTAAAATTCTTTCTAATCAGATGAAAGTATAAAGTGTAAGGGTACTGCACAGCCCATAGGTTGACGTCATGCATAATCTTATAAGCTCCTCAACAAACAGCAGACAATATTTTTCTATAATTTCTTAAAAACATAAATAACTTCAGAATGAAATCAAGGCAACCTCCTTTTGATTAAAATCGAACTAATAAAAATACAATTTGAATTTGCTAATAATTTGAAGGACTCAAAATATTCAACATTTTCAAGTCATTGCAGATGGGCAAGGCAAATGATATACGCGTCTTGTAGTTGCAATTCAAACAGACATAGACATACGAATCTCCTCAACCTACGACTGTAAATCAAGACTAACTCTTTAATTATTCACCGTAAAATCAACTTTTATTTTTCATTGACTGAGAAATATTTTTAGACCCGTACGAAGTACGTAGGTCTGATGCGTTTACTACCACGTTTGTTACATTGCGAATTCGAACCCGGGAGTAAGGGGGAACCTTTTTTTGTTGCCTCCAGCTGACAAATCAGCGAAAAAAACAATGTCCGTCTGTCGGTCTGTCTGTCGGTCTGTCTGTCGGTCTGTTCGTCAACACGATAACTTGAGTAAATCTTGACCGATTTTCAAAAACTTTTTTTTTCCTGAAAGGTAGTCGAAAAATATTTAATGGGATTGAATCTGGGCACTGTCGGCCCAAGGGCCGCCGAGCTAGGGCCGTTTAAGTGGTTTTTGGTCTTTTCAAAAACGTTTTTTTGTTTGAAAGATCTCGGCACGGCCGACAATTTATTGAAGAATTTTTGCCTTTGCTTAGGGCTCAAGTGGGCCTCATGTCGGTCCTAAGATCGGCCCTAACATAAAAAAATGTTTTTTGCTATGTTGCAGAGCAAATTGAGGGAAACATTTTTGTCTATGGAAGTATGTATCCGTGGCCTCTATTTAAGGCCCTAGGTCAGTATAAGGTTGGCCCTAGCCCAAAAAATAGTTCTTTTTTCTATGTTGTAGACAAAATTGAGGAGAACATTTTTCTCTATTTCGAGGTCAATTTTGTGCGTTCGGAGAATTTTTTTACACCGTTACTTTGTACGGGTTTTTCAAAATTGCCCTACGGGCAATTTCCAATACAGTCTAATGTGAACGCAACATTTACTTAAATACGTTCCAGTCTTTTCGTAACATCAACTCTGTTTGCCGCATCTATTCTGATACGTACGGGTCCCTTCTATGTTTTATATTTGTTTTTAAACCAAAGAGGGTCAGTGTCTTTCACAAGTTTGAACGATAGGGCGAATTTTGTTCGGATCAGAGTTCAGATGGTAATAACTGTATCCTAGCATTTCGGTACGAAGTGACTTATTACTTGCCGCAACGTTGCCGTAAGATTGACCGTGAGTGCAGGCTTAAATGGCAGCCTAAGACAGAGAGAAAATATTTTTTAATTTTTTTTAAAAAAATTTACAAAAGAATTAGTTGAAAAATTTTTTTAAAAAAAACTAAAATAATGTGAGAAAATTTGGAAAAAAAATTCTCAAAAATTGTCCTTGACCTAAGTAGAACAACCGTGACATACTGTCTGTATCCCATAAAACTCCACATTTTCAGGAATTTTATGTGATGCAGACGGTAACCAAAAAATCCCACAGATGTCATTTTTTTCTTGGTCAGTTATCGCAATAAATAAACCATTCGAAAGAGTATAGCAAAGTAGCGATAAAGTGAAGTCAAAGAAGTTCATTCCTTTGGTGCAGCTAGGTGCAGTGAGGTGCAGCTAGGTGCAGCTAGGTGCAGCTAGGTGCAGCTAGGTGCAGTGAGATGCAGCTAGGTGCAGTGAGATGCAGCTAGGTGCAGTGAGATGCAGCTAGGTGCAGTGAGATGCAGCTAGGTGCAGTGAGATGCAGCTAGGTGCAGTGAGATGCAGCTAGGTGCAGTGAGATGCAGCTAGGTGCAGTGAGATGCAGCTAGGTGCAGTGAGATGCAGCTAGGTGCAGTGAGATGCAGCTAGGTGCAGTGAGATGCAGCTAGGTGCAGTGAGATGCAGCTAGGTGCAGTGAGATGCAGCTAGGTGCAGTGAGATGCAGCTAGGTGCAGTGAGATGCAGCTAGGTGCAGTGACATGCAGCTAGGTGCAGTGAGATGCAGCTAGGTGCAGTGAGATGCAGCTAGGTGCAGTGAGATGCAGCTAGGTGCAGTGAGATGCAGCTAGGTGTAGTGAGATGCAGCTTGGTGCAGTGAGATGCAGCTTGGTGTAGTGAGGTGCAGTGAGGTGTAGTGGACAGACGGACGGAAAGGAAGGGTGAAAACATAAAGTAGCTATCGCTACGCCGGACAAAATACCTCTGGTCGAAATAACCCTTGGACAAATTGACCCCGGACAAAACAATCGGGTCAGAGCGGAAAAGCGTGAATCCGTATGCTGAGAAATGAAAAAACTATTCAGAATTGTAAACTCAGGTATGCATTTAAAAGTCAAAGGCCAAAACAAATCTGTTGCGCCGCAAGCAGTGAAAAAGAAACGTCAACAAAGAAGTGGTGTCGAGAGGCGGCAGAACCCGCTGAGGTGGGTTGTGTAAGGGGCAGAGACCTAATAAAATCGCCGATGCTATTCGCACGTGCCTGCGAATAGTACCAAAGACATACTATTCGCACTGCCTGCGAATAGCACTCATGAAGTACTATTCGCAGGCAACTGCGGATAGCATCGGCCTAATAATAGTAGATTATGCACCGCTGTCCAGGATGCTCTATTTTGACGATTTGGAGGTTATTTCCCGAGCCGAAGGCGTGGGAAATAATCCAAATCGTCAAAATAAACCATCCTGGACAGCTGTGCATATACTATTTTATCTGCCGAGAAAAGATATATCGAGAAAAATCATTTTGCCCTAGGGAGAAAAATACAAGATTATCGTTCTAGGCAGATAAAAGCAGTTGAGTTATTTTGACTGGTAACGTTCTCTTCTTCATAAGCCTTTATTATATCCACTGCTGGATGCAGTCCTCACCACAGGGGATATTTAGCCATTAAAACACAACACTGGCCAGTGCGGTTGGTGAATGGACCACAAGCTGAACATGAATTCCGAACCAGCCCTGTAGGCTTGGCAAGTCTGTAGGATTTCATCTTGTGCTAATTATATCTCCGCCTAAAGTTAAACTCAGATATTTTGTACACAGAATTCATGGATCAAGTGCCTATTTCACATATTGGCCACAAAACAGCTGAGGGCGCCCCAAGTGTCAACTGTTCCGTCGGTGACAAAACATTATATTTGTATGGAAGAAATTCGTTTTTTGTGAAATATTTATTTTGTGTTTTGCATAAAGCGGACCAAGTGAATTATTTTAAAGTAACATTAGATGGACTTCCATCGTCATTCATTTCGTCCGCTTAATTAAATACAGAAAATTATTAATTCGCAAAAAACGATGTTTCCCCATACAGATTTAATGTTGTCCCCGACGAAACAGTTGAAACTTATGTAGTATTGCCCGATCAGACGTGAGGCAAGACTTGATCTATTGTGATAGATGACGGCTCGCATTGGTTTTGCATCGGGCAATAGTCAAAAATAGTCACCGACAAACGGTGTCACCATCTCTTCATTTTCTGTAGCTGATAACGGTTTGATTTAAAGAGTGTCTCCCCCTGACAGTAGCACCATCAATTACTTTCATTGTTAGATGTGGTTTAACAAGTAACTGATTCCATTGTCTGTTGGGTCGCGTCATTCTTCTGTGTATGTTTCGTCAAGGGCACCAAACACCTCAACTACCCACTTTATCAAGCTTGGGTACGCTTAGGGACGTTACTCTTGTGCTACATATTGAAGAAAAATCCAATACAGAATTAGTTCCCGATGAGGAGCCCGGATTTACTTGGTGGAAGACCAGTACGCTACCACTGAGCCAATCCATTACTTCCTGGTTGCGTTAGTACTTATTATTTCGGGTGAACGTCCCGGGTAATTTTTTCCAGGTTATTATGTCCGGGGATATTCACTCCTAGATCCAGGGAAGTCAAAGACAATAGAAGTCAGAGATTCTATCTTTTGTACATACCAGACCAACCAATATGTAGAGTGGTGTGAAATTGAGAAAGTCACCACGGTGACTAAGAGTTGTTGTTTTAAGGGACCTTTAAAAGGTAAACGTAAATATAATTTGTCACTTAATCATCTCAAATCGGTTGTTTTTTCTATAAATGCAGATCCATGGATCTACATGCAATTTTAATTAAATTAATTTCATGTTGCGAATACGACAAATTGAATACAAGTTTGTAGTTATTAATTAATCTACCGAGTTACGTATCATTTCTTCGGTGTATATGTCATTGTCACAGATCGCATTGACGACGACGTCAGGCAATAAACTAACTGAATTATTTAACATCCAATTTGAAAGCGCCAGCCATAACGCTATTCAGCAAAAATTATGGTTTTGTGAAATAACTAAGTTGTTTAGCATAGAGTACTAAGAAAATAAGCGACTTTAATTATTAACTCATTCCTGTCTTATTCGGTACGTGACTTGACATTAACCTTAAACTAAAATCAACGTTATGCTTGTACGATGTGTTGGTGGTATGGAAAATTATCACTACGTAAAAGATTATACTTTCTTAGACGATTCTCTCTCTATCATTACAAAACCACCGACGATTTTCTTATTTAAATAATTGAAGGCATTCAAGGAGATGATGGAAAGGTAGCTTCATCATAATTATAAAATTCGGATGACACGCAACAATCATTTTTTGATCGCATGAATTTCTTGGCAGTGAATTCACATAATTAAGTAAGAAAATTTCGGTTGCTGTGTAAAGCCACATTTTCAGAGAACTATATTTAGGCAAAGAAACCGGTTTTTTCTTCAAAAAGTTTTCATCAATTTTTCGAACATTTTTGTTTTCTACAGCTTGATATCTTGCCGAGTTTTTTCAGTGTTTACCTTGCCATCTTGCCGGGAAAAGCTTCACGAACCTTCGACAAATATTCAAATATTGTTGACTCCAAGAACCTGTCCAAAATACTAGGTCCAAGTTGGACAACATCTGATGGTTGCACGACGTAGCCTCCCAGCAGCTTGCGTCTCAGTTGAAAGAACTTGGAGCATTCGCACATCACGTGAATATTCGTTTCTTCTTCTGATCCGCACGCACATCTGGAAGTTGCCGAAAGCCCCATCTTTTTCATGTGCCCGTTTAGCGCGCAGTGTCCAGTAATCGCTCCGACCACCCTCCTTATGCGATTCCTGCCCATCTCTAGCAGACCTTTGGCCCATTCCAAATTGGGTTTCAGGAAAAAGCGCTTGATATGCCTCCTTCGTACCTATTCCAGTACTCCGCATGCCTTTCCATTACTTAATCTCTCAGTGCCTTCAAACAGATTCATCGAGCAATCGGCAGATACGGTTCAGGGCCGTTCTCGAGAGCCATAGCACCTGCCTTGGCTAGCTCGTCTGTCCTCTCATTTCCCTCCACTCCCGAGTGAGCGGGTACCCAGACCAGAGTGATCTGAATATTCTGACCTATCGAGTTCAAGAAATCCTTACACTCTTTCACAAGCTTGGAAGTGGTAACTGGTGAAACCAGTGCTCCGATTATCTCCTTACTGTCTGAACATATAAGGATCTGCTTTCCATGCTCGTCCTCCGGCAGTGCTTCGCGAGCTCCTACGAGCACTGCGAAAACTTCTGCCTGAAAGACACTCGCAAAGACTCCCAGATGGAACTGATTTCCGTCCTCCAAGTTCACACCCCAGCACCCGCTCCTACAGAAGTCTTCGATCCATCTGTAAATCCTACCACGCAGTCGACGAGTAGGCAAGCATGCCAGCCATCTAGCCACTCTTTCCTACTCGGAATCCTTACGCCTTGTGAAGTCGATTCTTGGCGTCTTCTCGTCTCTTGGCATGTCAAAAATCGGGTCAGAAACCATTCTGATAATTTTCGCGTGCCGGAGAGAACATTTTATTCGGATAGTTCCATGAAAATTTTGGGAAAGTTTGGAATCCATTTTTGAATCAATTGGAAAAAGTAACTTCCGCAGTCGCAGAAGTCGAAAAAAACAGATATCTTACACTTTGACTAACATGTATTTGATGCGATATGCCATTGAAACATTTATAACATAAAAGTGCTCTTGTTCTCTACTCTACTTGCTCTCTACTCTAAGTTTGCGTAGCAATTTATTTGAAATTCTTTAAAATGTTGAACATACTGTACGCCGAGTTCAAGATCTGAAATGAAATATTGCAAAATTTGTTTCGATGCGTAAGAGACGAGACTATGGGACCTACTCTTTTAAAAGTTTCCAGGGTGAGAGGATGACATTTTAAGACTACCAACTCCGTCGGCTTCTTCAGAAGTTCCCCGAAAATTATTATTTTTTTCTTAATCGACTCCGATCGATCCATCCAATTTGATTCGAATAAACTGTAGGAAAGTCGTTCGCTTCCCAATGTGATTTCGTTGCAGAACTACAAGACCATGAAGGTGTCGAAAATGTTGTAAAAGAAAATGATGAAATGAGTCATAGCCTCCAGAACATTCTCACCTCTGTTCTGTAAGTTGTGAAAATTCTTTCAATCTCATAAACTCATAGGCGGAATATTTACTTACAAACGCAAGTCGATAAATGGAGCAGCAAATACATAAGCCACTAGTTCCCAGTTGAACCGCTAACATTTCTCCTAGGAACATTTTCAATTGATTGGTTAACCTGATCAGTAAGAAAGAAAGTAAGAATTTTATTCAAAGTTCACATAATTCAACACTCTCACTCAATTAGATGCTGGTGTTCCTTTATAGCGTCATGCAACTGTTGATTGAAAGCGTTGCTTCTTTCGGTAACTGTAAATTTTCTTCTTGTATCTTTTGACGTTTTTTCGTCTGACTTTATTCCACCCATGGTTTGAAATTTTTTTCCCAACAAGTCGAAACGCAAACCACAATGAAGCAGCAGATACCAAATGATTACAGCTGAAAAGATTGAAATAGTCGAAAAAATAGCTTGGAATAAAATAAAAGTAAAAGCCATCCAATAAGTGAACTCATCATTTTGCCAATCCAAAGAGAAACCAATTTTGAAAAACATAGTCCTCTCACTTCCGATTAAGGGCAGGATAATTGCGACACAAACTGCAGCAAAGTATGAACCACCGAGAAAAAACTTGACGAATATCATGAAAATCCGATGTCTATTGTTAGCGAAGTCGAAATTGTTCCGATCGTCAACAAAATAAACGCAGACCGAATTCAGTAATTCAAGTATTTCCGTTTTCTTCCAAATTAAGAGCACAAGTCTAATATACATAACGGTAGCCATTAACGAAGTTTCAATTGAGAGAACCATCTCATCATTATTTTCTCCTGCAAACGCTCCTGTCATTAATGAAACGGGGAAAAGGAAATAGTACATTGAATAAAATTCTTTGAGCCTCCATTTCCAGACGGTTTCATCATCATCGCGAATCCAAAATTGCGCTTTATAAAGAAATGAAATCATTTGATTTACAATTCGGTGCACCTCTACTCTGTTCATTTTTAGATACTTCACCCTTCAACGACTCAGTACAGACTGTCACACGACCTACCATTCGTAGAAGGACATCTCGTTGAATGTCACAAACCTTACATGTGTTGTTACATGGTTGCCACAGTCGATAGATGTAAAATGTTTCTATTTTCGCCGATCGATAATGTTAGGCACGAGGAACGTCAATCAAAATGCATTTTAGTCCTCCTACAAACAAGTGTTATCCTTTTTATGAATATCATATTACATGAGAAAAGTTTCCTTGATAATGACATTTTACCGATTTTCTCGATGAATGATGTCTTGTCCAATATTTTTAAGCTGAATTTGATTTTAGAAGGATTTGAAGAACTCAAATATAATATTTTCAGATCATAAGGGATGGGATAGGCAAATGATGTACGCGTCTTGAATGAATATAAAGATAAAGACGTGTAGGCGTTCAAATCTCCTCAGCTTATGAATGAGAATTAAGACTAACTCTTTATTTAATCATATTTTCGAGGTATAGGGCTACGCCATAGAATATTTTGTGATTATAGGCAAAGAAGTTCTTTTCACTTTTCCAGCAAATGATGGATGATGAAACGACTGAAAGGACAGATTTCAGCCTCATAATTAGAAATATTCGTGTCGTCAAAAATAGGAAATAGAGATGAGCGCGCCGCCCGGAACTCGACGAAAACCCGACCCGAATCCGAATCAATTCGTCGGGTCGAATTTTCGAAATTTTTTTATCGGGTCGGATTTTCATTTTCGTTTTTTCGGGTCGGCTCGGGTATGAATTTTTTATTTCTGATCGGGTTCGGGTCGGTTTTGATTTTTTATTTTGATTCGGTCTTGGTTCAGATCGGGTTTGAAATTTTCGTTTTAGATCAGGTTCGGGTAAAATTTTGCTTTAGGGGGTTGGTGGCGGAAGGGGTGGGGGGAAGTGTGGGTGTTAGGGGTCGACCCCCCCCAACAATCATATGTTGTTAATAGGTGGCGCTCACATCAGGTTTAGTAATGGGAGCCGTTTGAAGTTATGAATTAGTGGTATTAGTACATGACAAAAAATGCATTATTGGGTGAAGAGCACAAATACATCCCTGCAATTGGTTAAAAGTGGATTTTGGCGCTTTAACTGTGGAAATGTTAAATAACCATGGATTTCGAAATTAAATTTTAGCGCTGTGATTGTGAAGTTATGATGGAAACTTGTAATTAGACATTGGATTTTAGCGCTATAATTAAGCACCACCACCGTGCAATACAAGCGATTAGACAATTTTTCCCGACCATATAATCTTCATTTTTTATGTTCCGTTTACCTTCTTTACCTTTTCCGTGTTTACCATGCAGAAGTTCTTCAGAAAATTCCTTCAATGATACGATTAAACGATTATTATCCTCTACTCGCCATTCCATTTTGTAACTTCCGGTTTCACCTTAGCGGCTCGCCATTCCATTTTGTAACTTCCGGTTTCACTTTAGCACCCGCCATCTATCATCACCAATCAAGAACTTCCGTGCTGCGGAAAGTGAGTTAGATGGTATTGTTTGTGAATGCTTATGGAAAGTGGCTCAATGCCCTTGACTATTTTTAATGACAAGTTCTAATGACATTTACATTTACATATTTGACGTAACTTCAGACTTCCCTTGAGGTCATGGATGTAATTTCATGACTGCCCCAATTGAATAACTTTCATGATTTCCTTATTTTCTTCGTTTGGTTTATAGGTTTGACGTTTAAAACGTCAGTTTGACAATTGGAATAGACCGACTATCGACACATACATACTCAGTTTAGCGTTATATATTAAAGTTTATCGAAGTTTGTGTTTTACATGTTTACAAGAAACTGTGTGTCATATAATGCGTCTTCATTTGAAGTCAGGTTCGAATACGTTCCCTACGTTATGTACCGCAAACTTTCTCCCCTGTATGCAATTTCATGGCTCGAATCTGTCATTCAAACACGTTCGTAGTGACACAGTTACTTGTAGCCATGGAAATTTATTCGAACACATTTACGAAACGATTCACAAACACACCGACGGACAAGTATCCACTTGAGAAACCAACTTTTCAGAGACAAATTTTCCGATGATCACGTAAAGTTAACATTCTGTTCCAATAGTTCAACCAAAATTTTGGAATTTTGGAGTTAAACGAAAGGTTGGAAACCATTTTAGGATCGATTGTAGCTGGGAGCTTTCGCAGATGTCGAAAAAAACAGAGATTTTCACTTTCACCAACATATATTTGATTCTTGACGCCATTGAAACATTAATTTATAACATAAAAGTGCTTTTGTTCTAACTAATTTGGCCTACGTAGCTCGATGTGCTACAGTTTTTGGTAAAATTAGATCTGATTTATTTGAAATTCTTTAAAATATTGAACATACTGTAGACAGAGTTCAAGATCTAAAACGACATGTTTCAGAATTGATTTTTGTGTGTGAGAGAACGATCTGTGGAACCTACCCTTTTGAAAGTTTCCAGGGATAGTGGATAAAATCTTAGGATTACCATGGCCAACGGCTTCTTCAGAAATTCCCCGAAAATTATTATTTTTTTCTTAATCGACTTCGATCGATCCATCCAATTTGATTCGAATAAACTGTAGGAAAGTCGGTCGCTTCCCAATTTAATTTCGTTGCAGAAGTACAAGACCATGAAGGTGTCGAAAATATTGTAAAAGAAAATGATGAAATGAGTCATAGCCTCCAGAACATTCTCGCCTCTGTTCTGTGAATCGTGAAAATTCTTTCAATCTCATAAACTCATAGTGTCACTCATAGTGAATATCACTTACAAACGCGAGACGATAAACGGAGCAACAAATACATAAGCCACTAGTTGCCAGTTGTACCGCTAATATTTCTCCTAGGAACACATTCAATTGATTCGTTAACCTGACCATAGTAAGAATTGATTTAAATCAAAGTTCACATAATTCAATACTCTCACTCAATCAGATGTTGGTGTTCCTTCATAAAGTCAAATAACTGTTGATTGAAAACGTTGCCTCTTTCGGTGCCTTCCCCTTTTCTTTTCGAATCCTTTGACGTTTGGTAATATGACTTTAATGCATCTAAGCCTAAGGTTTGAAATTTTTGTCGCAGCAAGACGAAACGCAAACCACAATGAAGCAGCAAATACCAAATGATTACAGCTGAAAAGATTGAAATAGCCGAAAAAAAAGCTTGGAATAAAATAAATGTAAAAGCCATCCAGTAAGCGAATTCATCATTTTGCCAATCCAAAGGAAATCCAATTTTAAAAAACAAAGTTCTTTTGCTTCCGATTAAGGGAAGGATAATTGCGACACAAACTGCAGCAAAGTATGAACCACCGAGAAAAAACTTTACGAATTGGACGAAGATTCGATGTTTGTTTTTAACGATTTCAAAGGTTGTCTCATCATCAACGGAATAAACGCATACCGAATTCAGTAATTGAAGTATTTCCGTTTTCCTCCAAATTAAAATCAAAAGTCTAACCCACATTACTGAAGCCATTAACGAAGTTTCAATAGAGAGAACAATCTCATCGCTGTTTTCTCTTGTAAGCGCTCCTGCCATCAATGTAACGGGGTACAGGAAAAAGTAAATCGAATAAAATTCTTTGAGCTTCCATTTCCAGACTGGTCCATCATCCTCGTGAATCCAAAATTGCGCTTTATAGAGAAACGAAATCATTTGATTTATTATTCGGTCCACCTTTACTTTATTCATTGTTTGATACTTCTTCACCCTTTGACGACACCTCGTTTTATGTCATGAACCTTGATTATGTTGTTGTGAAAATGGATGTGATGGTCAAATCATCAACAGTATTTTCACTGACGAATTTATGCACTTCTTCACTGCTGACGAAAACCTATCGTTTTGTTTCAGTTTCTTGCCAGTTCGTCATCATAGATGAGTGGAAATTTGTAATCTTTTTTCATCATCAATCGGTTAAAGTGTGAAGTTTGAACAGTTCTGGACTTTCAGCATATAATTTGTTAATTTTGTCGAAATTCTTTTCGCAATTTCCATAAATTTTGTCGCTGTGTTTTCTCACTGGAAAATATCAATTATTGCCAACTTGAAGAGATTTCTATTTCAGAGTATTTGTATGAGGAAATATTTATTACACCCTGAAGCTCCCCCCGATAGCATTCACTCGTGAATAGTTAAAAGTTAAATGACAATTTTAACCGAACCGTACAGCAATTCATCAATAATTTTTAAATGTTGATGCGAAGGCAGGGAATTTAATTGTTGCTTTATTTATTTTCCCACGATTATCTGAAATAAATTATTTAATTCTAAGTTACATAAATATTAACTCTAGAGAAAATATTGAAGTAGGTTTTCACGTGATCGGGAATGATGCTGAAAAAAATACAAAGTGTCAACTGTAAAGACACCTACATATCGCCGACATAAATTAGTTAACTCTCAGTGAAACTCGATTAGGCTTTAATTTTACCTTATTAGACCCGTACGAAGAACAACGTAGTTTACTACGACGTTTGTAATCACCCCAATTTTAGTTAACTCTTTTTGTAATGCCGGGGTTGATGTTGTTGGCTGGGACTGAATTTATTGTAAACCGCGAACAACTTCATGTGAATTAAGAAGTCAATAAATCTCTGTCTCGGCTTGCAGACGAGAACTTGAAGACGTGTTCTATCATAGCTCCTGTGTAAACTCTGTACATTCCTACAGGTTATGGGCCCAGGCAGCACAATATTGTTACGAAAGTGAATTTTAAGTTGTGTAGACGTTATTGACAGCGATTTATTTGGCCGATGGTTAGTAAATACAATAATTTTTCCGGATCATTTTTTGGGCTTGAACATCATGCGTCTTTTTGGTTTCGGTGGCAATGCCTTTTTTTGTCTACAAGATTGTTTCACATATGCTGTTGTTTAGTTAAATTTGGATTGGATATTTTGTGTGAAAAATTGGTGTTAGTAACCAAATTCTTCATACACAAAATGGCAACTTCATCAAATATGACTTCAATTGATAAGTTGGACGGACGGGATAACTTCACCACATGGCAATTTGCTCTTCAGGCCTATCTCGCTCATGAAGGTCTTTGGAATTGGGTTCTTGGCATTGACGATAATATCGAGAGACAAACGAAAGCCATATCTAAATTGATTTTATTGGTGAAGCCGACAAATTACGTTCACATACAATTTTGCACGACCGCTAAAGCCATTTAAGATACATTATCTACAACTTTTGCCGATTCCGGTCTAACACGTCCAGTAAATTTGATTCGTCAACTCACTAATACAAAGTTGGAAAATTGTATGAATATTGAGGATTATGTCAATCAGATTGTGGGTGCTGCTCATAAAATCAATGGAATCAGTTCGAAAGGTGAATGGATCGGAAAATTTTTATTAGCTGGTTTACCGGAATTTTACAGACCGATGATTATGGTTATCGAAAGCTCTGCTTTATACACGTCACACAACCGCTCCAATTGTCAACACAAAGCTCGAGGGTCGAGATGCTATGACTGCATATATTTCAATAAGGGAATTCACGACAACGATATATACGAAGTATATTTTTGTATATCTTGTATATCTCGGAAATTCAGCTCAAACATCATTGACGTAAGAAGCTATAGAGGAACCCTACATGAATCTGACCACGCGCTGGTGAAGATTAGGATGAGAGCGAGGTGGCCCAGGAGAAATGTAGGAGACAAAAACGTGCGGCCCAAGTTTAATGTCGGAAAGCTGAAGAATGATGAAACGTATATATTGTCGTGAGTTCCCTTAATAAATTGTCCTAAGAAGGGGCCAGAAAAGTCAAAATCTGGTTTGGATACAGGACATCGTGGTTCCGGTAGTCCAAATAATTGCGTGATTCCTTATGCAAATGCAACGTTTGGAAGAAAGACAACGTCTGGCACATGTTTTCAAGCTGGTTATAATCTTCAATTGGTAAACAAATCTCCAGATCAAAAGATTTCTGCGCGAGCTACTGTAAAGGACCGTTACATTGATGTGGTATATTTGGATGATATTCTTTCTTTGCATCAAAATTCAAATTGGGAAAGGGAAATGAGAGTTAGTGACTCGAAAGATTATTTGAATTCTGTGATCGTTGATGTATCTTCTTCGGGACAAGTTGCTGATCCGTCATTAAAATTAGCTCTAAAGGATGATTGATACAGATAATCAAGATGAAGATGATGTTTTTCATAAAGCGCTTTTTGACACTGATGGGTTAACTATAATTCTAAATTTGTTGATTTCAATTCTTTGAATTGATCGATCGACAGTTTAAATTTACAAGTCATTTTGTTTTATTTTTGTAGTTTTTATGAAGTGAATTTTACTACAATCCAAGAATTTAAAGGAATAGAGATTCATTCAGTTGTTATAGTTTAAGTGGGGATGTTGGCTGGGACTGAATTTATTGTCTTTGTTATTATTATTGTTTGTTTTGACTTCTTTCTGTTTTGTGATTTTTATTTTTTATTTTGTGATTTTTGTCTGTGATAATGTTATTGTACTTTGAGAGTATTATTTGTAACGTTTTCATGGTTTTTTAACGAGGGTTATGACAATAGTCATAGCCACTCTTTTTCCATGTCAGCTTGAGAAAAGTAGACAATAAAATTAATATTCATTCATTGTAAACTGCCAACAACTTCATGTGAATTAAGAAGTTAATACGTCAATAAATCTCTCTCGGCTTGTATTTCTAATCTTGAAGACGTGTTCTATCATAGCTCCTGTGTAAACTCTGTACATTCCTACAGATGTGCCATTTATACTCTTTCGAAGTTAGTAACAAAAAATTAGACATTATTGTTTTACAGAAGCATCAAAGTTAGACTGAACACTAAATGAATTATCAGATTTTAATTGTCAACAACATGAGACATGTTCACGTTAACATTTTCTTTTGTTGAAATTGAACCTCAATCGAACGCACGCGTGTTCTATGTGAATTCAAATAATTTCAAATAGCGTCCGTTTGGTGAACACATCGCATTCCCTTTGACTTTTAAAAGTCATAAGTTTCATAATAGTGTTCAACGTAGTTCCATTCTTGCAGCCGAAGAAGGAGCATCGTTTGCTCTTGGGGGTGACCGGGCTAAATAGCTTCGCTTGTTTCGGCATGTATTCGCGGTATTCGCCTTCCTTAGGAAGTCTTTGGGTGTTACAGGATTTTTATTTAGTTGCTGGGATGGTTCTCAACTGGGATTAAGTTTACCCCTCGTGAAAATAAAAAAGTTTATGCTTTGTGAAAAAGGCGGAAACGCCATCGTAATTGTGAAAAATTGTGAAAGCAATGGGCTGTGGCCTGCTTTAAAAAAGCAAGTGTTCAACGTAACTTACCGTTGATATCTGTCGAACGGCCAACGATTCGAACTGCAGGCCATTTTTTTAAATTTTGGGCTTTTTTAAGGATTGGAGATGTTCTTTACGCCGTTTACTTAGATACGTTCGAATCCTTTTGCAACATCTATTCTGTTAAATTGTTGTTTTGCACTTTCTTTTATAGCACAAAACAATCTGAATTTTTGTTGAAATTTTTGGTAGATAGATGTTTGGTGTCAAAGGGAAAGTTAATGGGTTTTGGTGTGTCGGAGCACCGAAGAAAATGGCGGCAATGCATCAGTAATTGCTAACGTGATACATTTTTATGGCTTCTGCATTATCTGCGAAGCTATGAAAGAGATACCATTGGCTTCTTTGGCAAAGTCTCAGAGTTTTGTGAGTAGAAAATGACCAGCATTGGTAAAAAATGTCAGGCAATCGCTAAAGTGGCCAATTTTTATGGTTTTAGAAGTATCTAAGAAGGTATGGGAGATAGACCATCGGTTTCTTTGGCAAAGTCTCAGAGTCTAGAAGTGACAATGAAAAAACTCGGGCAGTTGGAAAAGTGGTCAATTTTCATGTTTTTAGAAGTATCTGAGAAGGTATGAGAGATAGACCATCGTTTTCTTTGGCAAAGTCTCAGAGTTTTGTAAATGGAAGTCGGGCAAGGGGGAAACGGTAGTATGGGAAAACAGTAGAACGGGGGAAATGGTAGTGAGTGCTAAACGGTAGTAAAGGGGGAAATGAGATCTGGTTACGTACAAAGATTAAACGCCTCGTAGCACACTCGTTGTTCAATTTATAGTTTGCCTCTCGCGTCCACGCCTTTTTAAAATTTGGTGCTCCTATGTGTTATAACTAACGAACACAAACAACGAATTTGAATAAACTTATTTCTTCTTCATTTTTGTTTTTCACCAATTATTATTTATTTTACTAGAGGTGTCGAGGTTTACATTTTCAAACGATGAAATTTTTCTTTTATTTTTTATCAGTTTCAATATTTTTTCTTTCAGAAGTAATTGCTGCCTACGATATGCGTAATTCTGTAAATTTTTTTCTTTGAATCTTTACTTTGAGACTTGAACTATTGTACTTGTGATTTATTTGAAACTTTTCAAAATATTGAACATGCTGTAAGCGGAGTTCAAGATCTGAAACGTAATTTTCAGTTGATTTTAAAATTAATTTTTGCGCATAAAACCTACCTTTGTGAAGGTATCTAGTGTGAGTGGGTACAACTTTAAGATTACTAATTCATTCGACTTCATCAAAAGCTCCCCGAAAATTACAATTTCTTTCTTAATCGACTGAGATCGATCCACCCAATTAGACTCGAATAAACTGTAGGAAAGTTTGTCACTTCTTAATTTTATTTCGTTACCAAAGTACGTGACCATGAAGATATCGAAAATGTTGTAAATAAAAAGGAGCAAATGAACAGCCGTCTCGATTACGTTGTCTCCTCTATTCTGTAAAAGTTTAAATTCCATTCACTTGTTACTAACCAAAAAATACATACGAAGGCGAGTTGATAAACAGAAAAACAAATACAGAGTCCACAAGTTGCCAATTGAGCTGCAAACATTTCCGCTGAGAACACATCCACCTTAAAAGTTAGCCTGGCAAAAAAAATCGATTCAATTAAAATTTTCATTCGCTTTACAGCTTTTACTCCATCAAATGTTGGTGTCCCTTTATAGCCTCATGTAAGTCACGGCGAAAAACGTTGTCTCTATGGGCGTTTGTTAGTTTTCTAATTGTGCCTTCTGACGTTTGTTCGACTAACTTCATTTCACCCAGTGCTTTGAAGTCCTCTCCCAGCACAACGTACCGTAGGCCACAATGAAACAATAAATACCAAATGACAACGGAAAATAAGACTGAAATAGCCGACAAAATGGCTTCGGTTAAAATGAATATAAAAGCCATCCAATATGCGAACTCATCATTTTGCCAATCCAAAGGGAATCCAATTTTAATAAACAAAGTCCTTTCACTTCCGATTAAGGGCAGCACAATGACGATACAAATTGCAGCAAAGTATGGACCGCTGAGAAAAAACTTAACGAATTGGACAAAGATTCGATGTTTGTTGTTAACGAATTCAAAGGTTTTCTCATTACCGACAGAATAAATGCAAATCGAATACAGTAATTCAATTGCTTCGTTTTTCCTGAAAATTATATACAAGAGTCTTACAAGAGCAACGGTGGCGATTAATGAAACTTCAATTAAAAAAATGAACTCTTCTTTGGTATCACTTCCAAACGCTCCTGCAATCAATGCTATGGGGAAAAGGAAATAGTATATTGTTGTAAAAATGTCAAGCCTCCATTGCCAGACGGTTGCCTTGTGTTCCTGACTCCACAATCGCCCTTTGTAAAGAAACGAAATAACTTGATCTATGAGTTGATGCACTTGCACTTTGTTCATTTTGAGATTCTCTTCCTTTGACTGTTAAAATTAAATTGTCGTACGACTTACAATTCGAATAGGGACACCTCATCGTTTGTTACGAACCTTGAACATTTTACTACATTCAAAGAAAAGCTCAAGATAATCGATAAGGTAAAATTTTCTTCGATCTATAAATTTTTCTAATCACTAAGCACGTCAATCAAAGTCAGTTTAGCAGCAAGGGAATGTTAACCACAAAGCAATTTTACAATTTTCATCAAGTACAAGCCGACCTATTTTAGGTGCCAGCCATAAAGTTCGTTCACAAAAAACGACTTCCTTGCACCCCGTACGGAAAAATGCATGGAGAAAAATGGTGAAATGTGTGGAATGTACGTTTTTGTCATAGCCCCGCTCCCCCCTAAGGGTGTAGGTACTTTATGGATGACCTCATACTCCATTTTACTTAGTAAGACGAATATGAGGTTACTCAAACGGTAAATTAGGGACAGCCGGTGCTAAATAAAGTACTTTTGGATGATTTACAGCGCATCCGTGGCCCTAGAACTATGCTCGGGAGATCAATTATGTGACGATTTATAACAACACGCGCGACGTTATGGGTTTTGTCCATACAACATATCAAACGTTTTCTACCACTCTTTGGTGATATTTTTATAACTATGCGATTGCGATTCGCAGAAATACAACTATGAAAAAGAGATGCCTAATGTAGCCGATCGTTTTTTTTTACTTTCTGCGATGCGATTCGCAAACGCGTTAATTATAACGTGGCCGCTGACTTTTGGACTTCATTAAACAAACTACCTGTGGTAAAAGTTTCCCCGACTCTTTGTAACGGCTTATTTCTAATAATTTTTAGTTAAGATTTCAACCGATCTTCCTTATCGTAGATCTTCAATTTCGGCCAAAGCTAAAGTTCAGGCGGATCAGTTAGAGTGCGTTGAATTTAATCCTTAGTGAGAGCTGTCAACATTCACTGAGAGTGGGAAATTTCTACCCATTCGGATATGGGTAGAGTTGTGACAGCTGACATGATTATTGTCATTTTAATTCTTTATCGAAGTCCTTGATAATTGCTTGAAAACTGTTTGGAAATTTATTTCAATGATCAATTTTTGTGTTGTAAATTAGTATACAAATCAATGCACTTTATTAAAAATAGTTCAATTTCCATTGTTTTGCTGTCAACTGTCATATAAACGGAGGCAATATCGTGGGTTACCTTAATATATTTAATCAAAAACAAGAATCTAAAAGGAAACAAAAATGCGTTTCAAATGTCATTTTGATATTGGAATAGACCAGAGTCCAGAGCCGCAAAAAATGGCGGCGGCTAGAGGGAATGTTCGGCGGCGGCGGCCGAAAAAAAATCTTGAGCGACGGCTCAGCCGCCACGCCGGTCAAAAAGCCGGCTGGCGGCGCCACAGTAGGCTTATCCGTTATATTCATGTTCAAAAATCTATATCTCGTGAAATATTCACAATTTAAATCTAAGAATTCTTAAAACTTGATTTAAGAATGTTCAAAAATGTCGGGAAAAATATTTGTGCATGTAGGCCGCAGATTAATAGTCGTATAGTTGTTAGACAAAGTGACAGGTTTGATTTCTCCCCATACATAACCTCAAAAAAATATATTTTCCATATTTTCGTCAGAAACTTGTCGAAATCAGTTGCAAACGTTAAAGTAATTCATAATAAGTCGAAACGACCCTAGTCTGACGAAAAAAAGATGAATTTCTTGGTTGGTTCTTTGATTTTGATACTGACTGTCTTTGGGTCTCAGAGCGCTGAACAACAATTCGCTTCAAAACCACTGGGAAATTCATCCCTTTTTCGTCGGACTAGGCTCGTTTCGACTTATTATGAATTACTTTAACGTTTACAACTGATTTCGACAAGATTCTGACGAAAATACGGAAAATATATTTTTTTGAGGTTATGTATGGGGAGAAATCAAACCTGTCACTTTGTCTAACAACTATACGACTATTAATCTGCGGCCTACATGCACAAATATTTTTCCCGACATTTTTGAACATTCTCAAATCACGTTTTAAGAATTCCTACATTTAAATTGTGAATATTTCACGAGATATAGATTTTTGAACATGAATATAACGGATTCGACGCGGCGGCTGAAGGCAATAATTTTAATTTTCCCTACATACTACTTTCAAAATTTCTTTATTCGGAAGTAATTGAAAATTTTTTGTTTATTCAACGCAATAAAGGTATTTTTTTTATACATAACAGAAATACAAAATTTGGAATTTCTTATAGATAATTTAGGGGTCCCTTAGCCAAAACGTAAAAAATCTCGTCCAATTTCTCAGAAGATGGAATTGTCTACATTACGCAGGTGGCGTTGAAAGTTTTAATTTTAATTCATTGCTGATATAAGTTCGTACTATGCTAATCGAACCGTTTTTATTTTCCCATTTGCATTCGTATGTCCTTCTACAAAATAAAACGTGAGTGGAAAACATTAATAGCACGAAGTTCACTATAACGTATTTTATTCTGTAAAATATATTGGATAGGATTGGAGCAGTTGGCGAGACACCCAGGCCACTGAGCCTGCTCCAGTAACGATAGGGATAAGGGGATTGAGTATTGAGAAATGTGGAATTGGGCTTACTGAATCCGAACTGCCGTCAATGTAAGTGTTAAATTATATTGTATGAGGCATTTCGACTTGAAAGCTAGTCCTTGTCAGACGTACGGCCGCATGTTTAATTCGTTTTTTTTTTCATCGTTACAACCCGTTACGGTCACAGGCTAGATCATTCTTCTTCAGATTCTTCTTAGAAATCCTTTCGCTACTGAAGTTTTTACTATGTCAGTGGTAACTTGCACACAGACCTAGTGCTACGTACTAGAAGCGGCTTAAAATGCCGGTTTGCCCCATCAATGTGATTTACCGGCAGGCATTTTTTGGACCACGTGCATAACATGAATTCTAAACCACGCCTAACGGTATCTAGCATTTTACCATTAGGATCTCTTCTGGTGCTAATTATATCTCTGCCTAAAGTTAGACTTAGATAATTGTACACAGAATTCATCGAATACATTGAAGAAAAATTCTACACAGAATTTGTCCCAACCAGGATTGAAACCGGTTGTTTTTGGTGGAAAGCCTGTACGTTACCACTGAGCTAACCCGTTCATTTAATTCGCTTTAAGGTATCGAAAGCAAATTTTACCACATAGTAGGCCAAAAAATATTTTTCATTAGCTCAATTTTTTTTAAATAAAAACTTTCACTTTATTTTTCAAACTAGTAAATACCCCCGCCCCTAGGGGCTACGCGGACATTAAGCATTCTTGTCCGCTAGGTCGGAGATTTGCGACATTAATACTAAAATGAGTGCAAAGTTAGATTTAGATGAATAAGAAATGGATTTAGTAGTATTTTAGTAGTTACCATAAGCTTACGCAAATCTGGTTTTCCCTCGTACTACCATTTTCCCGCAAAACCGTTTTGCCGAACTACCGTTTGCTGTATACTATCATTACGTCTGTACTACCGTTTTCCCCGTGCTACCGTTTCACCCTTACTACCGTTTCCACCATACAACACTTTTCCCCGTACTACAATTTTCTCCGTACTACCGTTTCCCCGTACAAACGTTATCATCGTGCTACTATTTCCCCGTACAACCGTTTCTCCCGTCCTACAATTTCCTCCTCACTACTGTTTTCCCCGTACTACCATTTCACCGTTCTACCATTTCCCCGTACTGACATTTCCCCCTTACTACCATTTCCCCGTACAAACGTTATCACCGTTCTACTATTTCCCCGTACAACCGTTTCTCCCGTCCTACAATTTTCTCCTCACTTCTGTTTTCCCCGTACTCCATTTCACCGTACTAACATATTCCCCTATTACCATTTCCCCGCACAAACGTTATCACCGTGCTACTATTTCCCCGCACAACCGTTTCCCCCGCACTACCGTTTTCCCCGTAAAACCGTTTCCACCGTACTACTGTTTCCCGTACAACCGTTTCTCCCGTACTACCATTTTCTCCTCATTACTGTTTTCCCCGTACTACCATTTCCGCATACAACCGGTTACCCCCTTACTGCTTCTTCCCCCGAGCTGCCCAGCACTTTCACCAATACTGGTGACTTCTACTCACAAAACTGTGAGACTTTGCAAAAGAAACCTATGGTCTACCACCTATACATTCCAAGATATTTTTAAAAGCACCCAATGCCCAACTGCCCGACATTTTCACCAATACTTGTGACTTCTACTCACAAAACTCTGAGACTTTGCTAAAGAAACCAATGGTCTCTCATACCTTTCCAGATACTTTCAAAAGCATAAAAATTGACCCAATGCCCAACTACCCGACATTTTGACCAATACTGGTGACTTCTACTAACAAAACTCTGAGACTTTGCCAAAGAAACCTATCGTTTAGCTCCCATACATTCGAAAATAATTTTAAAACCATAAAAATTGACCCCGTGTCCAACTGCCCGTCATTTTCCACAATACTGGTGACTTTTACTAACAAAACTCTGAGACTTTGCCGAAGAAACCAATGATCTGCCTCCCATACCTTCCCAAATACTTTTAAAAGCAAAAAATCCAAGATGGCGTCACTTTGACAGGTGGCAGCCATTTTCTTAGGATTCATAAAGATTCTACTCATCAATATCAACAACTTTCCCGAAGAAACCAACTGTCCAAAAAAAGAAAAAAATTTTTAAATTACATCAAGAAAAAATTTCAATTGAAATCTAGGTAGCATAATGGTTTTTTTGCTATAAAAGGCAATGCAAAACCACGTTTTAAATCAGTCCCTTTGGACTCGTCAAGCAGGTCGGACGTAGATAGATTCACATGGGAATCTTCTTTTGCATTGCCTTTTCTTTGGCTTTCGGCTTATAAAAGGCAATGCAAAACGACACTTTGCTTCAGTTCCTCGGAACTCTTCAAGCAGGTCGGACGCATGTTGGTTCACGCTGGAAATTTGTGACCGACAATTTACAAACAGACAGACAGACAAAGTTTTGACTTTTATAATTAGTAACAATTTACGAAAATGCATTCCAGCCGCCGAGTCAGCCGCCGACTATTTTCACGGCGACGGCGTGGCGGCTCTGGGCTCTGGAATAGACCCACTTTTGACCTCAGCAAACTCATCAACTCGAATGCATAGACACAAAGCGGACACATTTTCTTTACATATTTCGCACATCTAAAGCGTTGATTTTATTGGAAGTGCGATGCTAAACGTTGATGATATTGGTGGTGCGATGTGATTTTTTTCGTTTGTAAATTCGCATATTCTGACCAGGGCCCATTTAGTTGAATTAATTCATTAGTTCATCGTAAAAATTCACCAAATTCATTAAAATTCACCGAATTCGTAAAAATTCCCCAAATTCATAAAAATTCACTAAAGTTCATGGAAATTCGTAAAAATTCACCAAAATTCAATTTTTTTTCCTAGCGAAATAAGATTTGTCGCGAAATGAAATTTTATGTAAACCGACACGTTTTGAGCAATTTCTCGATTATCAGAAGTCAAGCCATTTGAAAAACATTGAACTAACGTCCAAACGAGTCGGAATATTTAATTATTATAGCTCGTTCAAAGCGTTATCTTAGCCTGATTCGTCCAAAATATTTTTTCCTGGTGGCATCATCTTGGAGCTAGACCCATTAGGGAAAAAACATTTTTGGAGGTCCGAAAACAATTTCCCGTCAATATCTCCACCAAACCGATCGATGTGGAATTCGTTCAAATTACATGGGTCCGAATCCATAATTTGCTGCATTTTGGAAGTGTGAAACACCAAGTGTTCGAAGCGTCTCTCAGATATTTGTGAATTGCAACACAGATGAATGTAAGAGTCAAATAGAAAAGAAAGGCAGACACTTCCTAAAGGAAGTAAATTATGGTTTTCGAGTACAACAGCACAACAGCACAACGGCACAACAGCAGCAGAACATTGGGTTGAATGAATAATCGCCATAGGCAGATAACTCACTGTTGAGATGCCCATTGTTGTATTGTGCTGTGCTGCCACAACAGCAGCACAACATTGAGTTCAATGAACTTTCGATATCGGCAGATAACTCACTGTTGAGATGACCATTGTTGTGTTGTGTTGTGCTGTGCTGGCACAACAGCAGCACAACATTGAGTTCAATGAATAATCGCCATAGGCAGATAACTCACTGTTGAGATGCCCATTGTTGTATTGTGCTGTGCTGGCACAACAGTAGCATAACATTGAGTTCAATGAACTTTCGATATCGGCAGATAGCTCACTGTTGAGTAGGGTGGTCCAAAAATGTATGGGAAAATTAACTTGTCGAAAAGTTCGGCGCCCCACCTCTAAAAAGTTTCTAAATGTGTCACTGATAAAAAGTGTATATGGAGCCATCTGAATCCAAAGCCGTCCTGAGGGTTCCCCAGAGCAAAATAGTCAAAAAAACGTGGTAACCGCGTAAAACGTGGGTTTTAGGAAAAGTGCATGAAACTTGTCAAAGATGAGGAGTGGTGTTAGGGCAACTTTCGTTTATTCCGTTCAAAATAGTCCCGAGAAAATACTTTTTCATGTGCTGGACGCATCCGAAGTGTTTCGGTGTCAAGAGAGTCCGTCAAGTGGCTTTCTTAGTTCACAACTTCTTTGCTCCAGGCCTCGGTGAGTTTCACAGTTTTTGGAAAACGGTCTGATATGAAATTTTGAGTCTAGATAGGACTTCAAAATAACGCCTAAACAGTTTGACTTGGAAGTATAAAATTCATTAAGGCTGAACAAAAATTTATTTTTCGAGAACCTCCATGAAATTTCATGAACTTCCATGAGCCTGCCTAAGTGGCCGTCCGTGTGTTTCGTCATTATTTGGCTTTTTTGGGAAGGACTAATACTATAAGAGTAGAAAAATGCCCAAAGTCACTTTGATTTACAGGTAAATGCATGCTGGGGATGCCTAACACTTAGGCGTGTCACTCTACTCGAACTTCATATGAATTTTCACAGATGTACGCAAAATTTCAATAAAAGTATTTTTCTAACAATTTTTTGTGTCTACCGCACAATAATCGGCAAAAATCAAGAAATAATTAAAATTCGTTCAAAATTTTAATAATCTCCGTATGAGTTCGAGTAGAGTGACATGCCTACGTGTAAGGCATCACCAGCAAGCATTTAGCTGTCATTCAAAGTGACTTTTGGCATTTTTCTACTCTTATAGTATTAGTCCTTCCTAAAATAGCCAAATAATGGCGAAACACACGGACGGCCACTTAGGCAGGCTCATAGAAGTTCATGAAATTTCATGGAGGTTCTCGAAAAATAAATTTTTGTTCAGACTTAATGAATTTTATGCTTCCAAGACAAACTGTTTAGGCGTTATTTTGAAGTCCTATCTAGACTCAAAATTTCATAGAAGACCGTTTTCCAAAAACTGTGAAACTCACCGAGGCCTAGAGCAAAGAAGTTGTGAGCTAAGAAAGCCACTTGACGGACTCTCTTGACATCGAAATACTTCGGATGCGCCCACCACATGAAAAAGTATTTTCTCGGGACTATTTTGAACGGAATAAACCAAAGTTGCCCTAAAACCGCTCCTCATTTTTCACAAGTTTCATGCACTTTTCTTAAAACCTACGTTTTACACGATTTTCACGCCTTTTTGACTATTTTGCTTCGGGGAACCCTCAGGACGGCTTTGGATTCAGATGGCTACATATACACTTTTTATCAGGGACACATTTAGAAACCTTTTAGGGGTGGGGCCCCAGACTTTTTAATAACTTAGTTTTTTGGACCACCCTACTGTTGAGATGCCCATTGTTGTATTGTGCTGTGCTGCCACAACAGCAGCACAAAATTGAGTTCAATGAACTTTCGATATCGGCAGATAACTCACTGTTGAGATGACCATTGTTGTGTTGTGTTGTGTTGTGCTGTGCTGGCACAACAGCAGCACAACATTGAGTTCAATGAATATACGCCAAAGGCAGATAACCCACTGTTGAGATGGTCATTGTTGTGTTGTGCTGGCACAACAGCAGCACAGCATTGAACTCAGTGTACTGAACTCACCACTTACAAATTTTATACTCACCACTCTCGAATTTTCTTGTGCTATCTCAACACAACACAACACTTTTCTTGTGTTATCTCATCACAACACAACAATTTTCAATGTTGTGTTGAGCTAACTTTACCCACATTAAAAAAGGTATAAGTTATAACGAGGCTTTGTTTATTTAGAATTTAGTGCATCCAACAACTTTTAATTGTTATAAAAGGTATGGCCGAGTCCCGAATTATTAACTTTGTACGGGGCTAAAAATATTCACCAAATTTTATGTTCTGATTGACGCTGTTCAGTCTGCTACCGAAATGTTGATCATATAGTGAAATAGTGATACATTTATTTCGGGACATTTGTAAGCATCGTAACTCACCGATGATATTTGGGCTTGTTTTTCAAACTGATAAGTTCGTCGGTTTAATTAATTTAAGTCGAAAATTCTCTTTATTCGCTGCTAAAAATAACCTTAGAAACGTTTTTTTGTAATTGTGCATTCACATGTTACATGTCTTTGATTTTAAGGAAAAAAATGTGTTGTGCCACCTCTTCATATTTTGCTTCTTCTCAGATGACAGAACTCATGCATCAAATGCGTGATCCAAATCAAACACTTGGAGGATCAGTTGGCAGTATACCTGCATCATTCGTTTCGTCTGGTTCCAATGACATGACATTGCAAAAGGCTTTACAAGGTCAAGGTGTTCATTCTACACCGGCGTCGAATCTCAAACAAACGGAGGCTGTACGCTACGCCCATCATGATGGTAGCCCTTCATTAACATCCACAAAAATGGCTTCATCGAAAAGCTATACCAGCGGACTGAACCATTCTGCTGGTACGGTTTATGCTAGTGGTAGCAGCGCGTCGTCAGCGTCAACAAATGTCGGTTTTGTCGACATATCACCGATCAATTCACAATTCTTTGAAGTGATGTATGTAGGAAAAATTAAGGTTTCACATAAACGAGTGCCGTTTACTTTCATCGATGATGCTTTGCCTAAGTTTAAAGCTTACGATGCACAGAAAATTAAATTACAAGCTGAAGCAGCAAGAAGGGTTTGTGCAAATTTGGTACGTTTCCTACGAAATAACGAAATTCATCTTGTCTTTCAGCTATCGATCGCAAGTGTCGAAACGGACAATGCGTCAAGACGTGGCTCAAATGCTTCGTGTTCTGATGATGACAAGCTACGATTGATGGAAGGTCAAAAACATGACGAGCCTGAGGCACAAGAGTTTAAGGAAAAAATTCTGAACACAAAGCTCTCTGAAGAAAATAAGGAAAACAATCTCCCATCACAGCGTAGACTAATACGTGGCAACAGTCAAATTCTTCCGGAAAAAATCGAGTAAGTTTTTTTTTCTAGACAAGTTTTCTCACTGAAATTCTTCGGTTTTGGTTTCATTTCTTATTTAATTTTTTTTAACAATTCCATGTAGCGAGTCTGCTCCACTACCACTATCTCCACCACCGAAAGTGGTTGAGATTGTTGAAACGTGAGTACTTTGATCGGATTGATGTGTGTCGTGTTAACAGTTTCGCTTTTTTAGCACTTGTACACACTTACAATGTGTAACCGATTGTATTGTAGCCTTGCACATTAGCTAGAAAGTATTGCGTTTAAATTTTCTAATTTCTTTGGCAGAAATTGTAAAAAATCTTGGAGCGCTTTTGTTCAATTACGAACTTAACGAATCGGATTTCGTTTTTGGTCTCTCTCATTCTCTCTAACCTCTCTTTATGGTCAAAATGCTAATTTTTACGTAATCATGCTCGGAGCGGTAGCGGAGAGCGTGACGCAGTCCCCACACCCCAAAAAAAAAACGTCCACAAACCCAAAAACCTCCATACAAAAACCTTTGGGACAAGACACGATGTATAGGCGAAGTTTTGAGTTTTCCCCCTCGCCCCCTTCCCCTCCAAATTATATTTAAAAAGAACTACGTCGCAGCAGCTTTCCAACAAGCCCTCACTCATCAAAATCGGTTGAAAATTGGCTGAGATGTGGAGGTTTGAAGATGGTACTTTTCCATACATCTTACCAAAATCCATTGTTCTCATTATTATGACAACTTTTTCCTGATCTGTCGGTTTCTATCTATCTATGTTCTATAAATAATTTTCGATCTCGAGAACTAGACAGCCGATTTTCCTGAAATTTTCAGGGAACGTCAGTCTCGACCTAAAATGAAAAATTTCATCGGCCGCTTTTCCGGGAAAACTCTGGAAAAGTCGGAAAGTGTGGAAAAGTGGTCAATTGTCATGGTTTTTCACGTAGTGCTCGCAGTTTTCGAATTTTAGCTCCGGAGTGACAATACCTAGAGAGTTGGTTTCTTCGGGAAAGTCTTAGAGTTTGGTCAGGAGGATTTTTTGGGATCTTAAGAAAGTGGCTGCCATCTGTCAAAGCGGCGCCATCTTGAATTTTCCCAAGCAATAAATTAGGTTTTTTTTGGTTTTCGAATTTTAGCTTCGGAATGACAATACTTAGAGAGTTGGTTTCTTTGGTAAAGTTATAGAGTTTGGTCAGGAGAATTTTTTGGGATATTAAGAAAATGGCTGTCAGCGGTCAAACTGGCGCCATCTTGAATTTTCCCAAGCAATAAATTAGGTTTTTTTTTGGTTTTTGAATTTTAGCTTCGGAATGACAATACTTAGAGAGGTGGTTTCTTCATAGAAGTTATAAAGTTTGATCAGAAGAATTTTTTGGGATTTTCAGAAATCTGCCAAAGAGACGCCATCTTGGATTTTTGTAAGGTATAAATTATGCTTCTTTGGGTTTTCGATTTTTAGCTCCGGAATGATAACACTTAGACAGTTGGTTACTTCTAGACAGTTATAGAGTTTCATCAGGAGAATTTTTTGGTATCATTAGAAAATGGCTGCCAGCTGTCATAGCGGTGCCATCTTGGATTTTCGTTTATGCTTCTACGGTTTTCGAATTTTAGCTCCGGAATGACGCTACTTAGAGAGACGGTTTCTTCTACGAAATTATAGAGTTTTATCAGGAGAATTTGTTGGGATCATAAGAAAATGGCTGCCATCTGTTATAGTGGCGCCATCTTGGATTTTTGTTTATGCTTTGTCGTTTTCGAATTTTAGCTCCGGAATGACGCTACTTAGAGAGACGGTTTCTTCTACAGAGTTATAGAGTTTCATCAGGAGATTTTTTTGGAATCATAAGAAAATGGCTGCCATCTGTCATAGCGGCGCCATCTTGGATTTTCATTTATGCTTTTTCGGTTTTCGAATTTTAGCTCCGGAATGACGCTACTTAGAGAGACGATTTCTTCTAGAAAGTTATAGAGTTTCATCAGGAGAATTTTTTGGTATCATAAGAAAATGGCTGCCATCTGTCAAAGTGACGCCATCTTGAATTTTTTGCTATCTTCTCAATTAGAATAGCTAGACAGTTGGTTTCTTCGGGGAAGTTATAGAGATTGGTGAGGAGAATTTTTTTGATGAATAGAAAGTGGGGTCGCCGAGGCGCGGAAGTTGGCAAAAATCAGGCGAAAGTTTTCGCCATAAATTTTTTTCGTCGGAATCGATAGATTTTGACTTGCGCATCATTTTGATGAATAGAAAGTGGGGTCGCCGAGGCGCGGAAGTTGCTCAAAATCGAGGCGAAAGTTTTTTCGTCGGAATCGATAGATCGGAGAAAATTTTTTTTGGAGAAATTTTTTTTTGGAGAAAAATTTTTTTCAGAGAAAATTTTTTTGGAGAAATTTTTT
>CM055405.1:16936810-16956000 GCA_029228625.1 Pseudolycoriella hygida | reverse complement strand
TTTTCTTAGAGTTGTGGGGAAGGCAGATTTAGTCCGATTGGACTGAAAATAGTTTTCAGCTCATATTTAGGTGTGATAAACCCCCCCTGAAATTGTCATCCCGATCGGACAACCTAAATTTTCAAAATTTTAGAAAATCTTAGGCGAAAAAATGCCTTATGAGAGCAAGGCAAAATCTTCGACCGAGTTTTCTTAGAGTTGTGGTAAAGGCACATTTAGTCCGATTGGACTGAAAATCATTTTCAGCTCATATTTAGGTGTGATAAACCCCCCCCTAAAATTTTCATCCCGATCGGACAACCTAAATTTTCAAAATATTAGAAAATCTTAGGCGAAAAAATGCCTTATGTTTCGGAAGCGACACCTTGTACATGATCCGGTTTTAAATTTCAAGCATCTATTCAGCTGATCCCGCAACATATTCTCGTTGAAGTCTCCAGTCAGTATTACGTCAGAATAGGCCGGGGTGATCTGTTCAAGAATCTCCTCAATCTCACAGATCTCGTCAATATCGGGCGCCTTATAGAAAATTCCCACCAGTATTTTCTCATTCGGAAAGACTACCTCGAAAAAAGCGTATTCCATTTCCAAGCCCTCAGACATAGTCAAGACTTTCACGTTAATACCATTCTTTACGTAGCAAGCGATACCCCCTCCACGTTTCTTTACCCGATCATTACGCAAAAGACTGTAACTTGCCAACTCGACAGCCTTATTAGACACATAACTTTTCAGCCACGTCTTGCCCATCACCATCACCTAAAACGGTCAATCTTTTTGTAAAGAGCGCCTGCATTTAGATGAATGATATTAAGAGTTGACGGACGAAGGACCGCTTTCAGCATAACATTCGTAACGTTGAAAGTGCTGTTAGTGGTGCCAGTTACACGCATATCACCCGTCATCAAGATATCCGGGCCGAGAAGGAGACAGTAGGAAATAACCCCTGTGTAAGTCTTTCAAAAGCATACCAGGTTTGGATGCTACCATGTTAACTCGCTCATGTTCATTTGGATTACTGAAAAAGGTTCTGTACTCTATGCGGAGAGTTCTGGAGATTGTTGACAAAAATTTATTAGAAAAATTAATTACTCGACAAGTGAAGTGATGTGTCGTCATTGAGTCGCACAGTTGGATATCGGCAATAAAAACATCCAAATTCTAACAACAACTTAAAGCTAAATTAATGCAAAAAATCATCCCCAATTTGGGAGACTAAAACTAATTACTAAAAAAAAAAAAGAAAAATAAAAAAAGGAAAAAAAGAAATAATTATCAAAATGAATTTAACTTAAACTTGCGGTACACATCGCTTCACACTCTTTCCACATCGTTCCACAGACTTTCCATATCTCATAAAATTGTACTCACCAATATCTAACACTACACTGAAGAAACCAACTCTCTAGGTGTTCTAATTCAGAAGATAGCAGAAAATTCAAGATTGTGCCACTTTGACAGCTGGCTGCCATTTTGTCAGGCTCCTTACAAATCTTTATGAGTTTCCCTAAGAAATGAACTCTCTAGGTATTCTGATAGATATATGTGATTGCAACTTTCAGTATTCACAAAAAATTCGCTTGATCAAACCCTGTAACTGTCTGGAAGAAACTAGCTCCCTAAGTATTAAAATTTCGGAGCTAAAATTCGAAAATTCAAAAAAAAAAAACATAATTTTCCGCTTACGAAAATCCAGGATGGCGCCACTTTGACAGCTGGCAGACATTTTTTTAGGTCACAAAAAATTCTCTGGATCAAACTCTATAACTTTAACGAAGAAACCAACTCTCTAGGTATTGTCACTCCGGAGATTCGAGAAACTATAAAATCCATACAATTGACCACTTTTCCAGATGCCACGATTTTATCTGGAAAATCGACCTATGAGATTTTTCATTCGCGACCAAGACTGACATTCAGTAAAAATTGCATGAAGATAGGCTGACTAGTTCTCGAGATCCTGATAAGTGGATAGATGATGATCATTACGAATTTTTCAGTTTGCATGTTCTTGTTTTGGTGCGAGTACTGTGGAAATTCGTGAATTTTAAACTGCCATATCTCAGCCAATTTCAACCGATTTTGATGAGTCTCGGCTCGTTTGAAAGCTGCTGCTTCATAGTTTTTTAGAGAGGGAGAGTGGAAATTACAAAAGTTCGCATATGGTTTTTTGTCTTAAAGATTTTTGTGTGGATTTTTTTTGGTGTGGGTAGAGCGCCAGGGCTCTTAGAAGGCGCTATATAAAGCCAATATAAAAGAATGTTTTGTATGTGTGTGTGAGGAAAGACGGTAAACTCTGGTGCGCGGAGACTGAAAAGCTTAAGCTTAGGGCGAGGAAAGCATGGAATAAGGCCATGATATCAGCAACGGAAGCTGACTGGGCTAGCTATAGAGCGGCTCAAAAAGCTTGTAAAAAAACAGTTTTGAGAAAGGCTTGGAAGAGATTCTGCGCGGAAATGGATCACATTCCAGATTACGCAAGGATTCACAGGATTCTTGCCAAAGACTCAAGACTACTACCAAGTACTCTGAGGATGCCTAATGGTAGTTTTACAGAGAGCGGGGAGGAGACGGCTAAACATCTGTGGAAACGAAAGAGCGGAGAAAAAAGCCCCAGATATCCACTTTCCCTCAGAAGAGGACTGGATGCTGGTAAGGCGAATCGTGACCATGGAAAGGCTAGGATGGGCCATCGGAAAATTCAAGCCCTTTAAGTCACTGGGAGACGACGGCGTTTTTCCTGCTATGCTAAAAGAAAGCGGAGAGATCCTGTTGAGACCGTTGTATGAAATATTATGCAGCTCCTTGGCTCTGGGTTACATCCCAACCAAGTGGGAAAGAGTCAAATTGACCTTCATTCCGAAACCGGGAAAACCTTCTCACTGCTTGGCCAAGAATTTTAGACCGATCAGTCTGACTTCCTTCATTATGAAAACATTAGAACGGTTGATAGACTTTTATACCAGGGATGAAATCCTGGCTAAGTTTCCACTTCATGACAACCAGCACGCTTACCGGACTGGCAGGTCAACGGACTCTGCCCTGCATAGTCTGGTAGATAGAGAAATCCTTCTCGTTTGGAGAGGTCTTCCTGGGATGTTTTATGGTCATCGAAGGAGCCTTCGACAATACGAGGTTCGATATTATCCGTCAAGCCCTGGTTGAAAGAGGAGTGGGAGGAGTTATGGTGAGATGGATAGAAAGCATGCTCAGGGATAGAACGGTTGATGCTATTATATGTGGTGACAAGAAAAATCTTTGGGTAGCCAAGGGATGCCCACAAGGCGGGATCCTTTCACCCATACTCTGGTGCATAGTGGTAGACTCCCTCATTAGAAAACTGAATGAGGAAGGAGCATAGACTGCGCAGGGGTACTCAGACGACCTGACGGTTCTAGCTAGAGGGAAGTTTGAAAGCTCCTTGGGAGATCGCATGAGAGTTGCGCTGAGAATAGTAGAGAACTGGTGTTTGGAGAAGGGCCTAAGGGTCAACCCCACTAAGACAGACCTTGTGCTATTCAGTAAAAGAAGTACAGTATCAGATCTGGTGTGGAAGATGAGGCTCTTCAGTGTGGACCTAGAACTCGCTCCAAGGGCACAAAAGGCCTTGACGGCGTTTTGGATCTGTAAAAACTCCTTTGGAAGGAATTGGGGTCTGTCATCTAAGGCCATTCTGTGGCTATACGAGGCTGTGATCCGACCCATGTCACGGTTCTGTAGTATGGTGGCCAAGAATGGACGTAGAGAAAGCAAGGAAGAGACTGAGTGAGATACAAAGGCTAGTGTTCATAAGCATAACTGGAGCTATGAAGACCCCGGCCACCGCGGCCTTAAAGACGCTGTTAAAGATGCCGCCTTTGGACCTAGTTATTAAGGCCAGAGCTTTCGCCACTGCGGATAGGATAGAGCAGTCAGGCTTATGGGCACCGTACTTTTAGGGCATGGCAGAATTAGGGACGTTATTTCGGACCCGATTTTTGACATGCCAAGGGACCGGATGGCGCCAGTAACTGACTTCACTAGGCGTTTTGAAGCGAAATTTCCGAGCCGGCAAGAATGGCTAGGTGGCCAACCTGTTTGCCTAGAAATGCGAAAGTGTTTTTCAATGGTGGATCCAAGGCCGTAGAAAAAGCAGGGGCTGGAATATACGATCCAGACACTGCACATGGCAGTTGGTTCCATTTGGGCAAAACTTCCAGTGTCCTCCAGGCAGAGGTCTGAGCAGCTCTTATGGGACCTCAAGAATCACTGCCGGCGGGGACGCAGGGAAGAGAGATCTTTATCTGTTCGGACAGTAAAGAGATGATTAGGGCGCTCATGTCACCCACCTCGACCTCCAAGCTGATGAAAGAAGGAAATGAAGGAAAGGATGGTTTGGGTACCTGGACACTCTGGCGTGGAGAGAAACGAAAGGTCAGGTGAGCTAGTTAGGGTAGGCTCCGCTACCACAACAAGCGGAGTGTCTACCAATACCCCAGGCACTATGCAATGATGTATTAAGCAACTGGGTGCGACGGAGACACGCAGAACGCTGGGAAGCGTATGAAGGAGGCGCGCATACGAAGCGATTCTTCCCGAAACCTGATGAAATATGGGCCAAGGACATTATCAAAATGGACCGTGATCGTATCAGAAGGGTAGTAGGGGCGACCACTGGGCATTGTGGGCTGAACCGACACCTGATTAAGATGCGGTTGTCGGAGACCCCAAGATGTTCTTGCGGATTAGAAGGGGAAACGGGCATACACGTGATATGTGATTGCCCTAAATTTCTCCAAATGAGACACAGGATTTTTGGGAATTTTACTGTGAGACCATCTGAGGCTATAAAATGTGGACCTGTCATTTTGTACCGGTTCTTGGAAGCGACAGGAAGGCTCACATAATGATTTATATGATGAACGGGAAAAGGAAGAAAGGATCCCCGGATCTGTGTTTCAAGACCAACAATAGGTCGTCCCAAACTGATAAATCTAAAGAATGTGTGTGAGAATATTCAAAGTATGGGTCAAATATGAGCAAAATTTTTGGACTGTGTTAGGATGGAGATAGGTGTTAGGTGTCAAAGAAAAAGTTGTTGTGTTGGGTGTGTAGTGTGTCAGGGTGACCAGCAAAATGGTCGACGGTGGTATGGGACAGATTTAGGGGGAAAAATGATTTTTTTTTGTTTAATTTTTTTTTTTTGTTGAAGATAGATGTTTCTTGTCAAAGGAATTTTTTTCGCCGAAATTTTTTTTCGACACAAAAAATTTCCGCATTTTTTTTGCTGAAATTTTTTTTGGCAAAATTTGTTTCGCTGAAATTTTTTTTTCGCTAAAAATTTTTTTCGCCTGAAATTTTTTCTCCAAAATTTGTTTTTTCTTTTCTTCCAAAACTACTGATATCACTACAAAAACCCTTTTTAAAAGCGAAAAGTGAGGCAAGTTTTCGTCTCTCCTTCCAAAACAACTGATATCAATTTGGGTGACGCTTACAGCTTCTGAACGCAATAAATTCTTTTGAATTATTTTCATTTTTGATTAAAGAAATGCGTCACAAATGCCGGACCCTCCCAACTTAACAACGTCTCTGCGCTTTCAGATTTCGCACGCTAAAAATTTGACTACCCGTACTCCACACATCACGCAATGCCTAATTTTTGTTTTGTGTCAAATCTGAAAGAACAGAAAAACTACAACATTTGTGACGCATTTAGTTAATCAAAAATATTTCAAAAGAATTTTTTGCGTTCCGAAGCTGTAAGCGTCACCCAAATTGATATCAGTTGTTTTGGAAGAAGAGACAAAAACTTGCGCTTGTAGAAAGAGAGGTGGAGCCTATGGTAATCAGGTGGATCGGTAGGATGCTAGAAAACAGAGAAGTCGAGGCTAGCGTTTGTGGCCAAAAGACTAGTCTCTGGGCAGCGAAAGGATGCCCCCAAGGGGGTATACTGTCTCCACTGTTATGGAGTATTGTAGTTGATTCTCTCATTAGGAAACTGAATGAGGAGGGTCTCTTCGCCCAAGGCTACTCAGACGACTTGACAATCTTGATAAGAGGCAAGTTTGAGAGTACGCTAGGTGATCGAATGAGAACCTCCATGAGGATGGTTGAAAATTGGTGCCAAAAGAACGGCCTTAGGGTTAACCCTAAGAAAACGGAAATCGTGTTATTTAGTAAAAGAAACACGGGCTCTAATCTTGTGGGAAAGTTAAGGCTGTTTGGTAAGGTTGTTGAGCTTAGCTCCCAGGTAAAATATCTAGGAGTCACACTTGACAACAGGCTAAATTGGATAGAACATGTCAAAGACAAAGTGCAAAAAGCAATAACAGCGTTTTGGATCTGCAGGAAATCCTTCGGGAGGAACTGGGGATTACCGTCTAAAGCTATTTTATGGCTTTACGAGGCAGTGATCAGGCCAATGCTATGCCACGGATGCGTGGTATGGTGGACTAGGCTGGAAAAAGAAATGCTAAGAAAACCTTAGCAGAAATACAGAGGCTCGTATGCATCTGTATTACGGGAGCAATGAAAACGACCGCCACTCCAGCAATGGAGGCTCTCTTGTCCATTCCGCCTGTCGATCTGGCAATAAACGCGAGAGCTTTTGCCACAGCAGACAGGCTGGTATTAAATGGACTGTGGGCTTCAAATTTCAGGACAGGGCATGGTAGAATAATCGACTTAGTGTCTAATCCGATTTTTAGCATGCCCAGGGACTGGATGAAACCGGAATTAAACTTGGTGATGCGATTCGAAGCTGTGTTCCCGGAAAGGCACGACTGGCTAGATAATTGGCCATCAAACCTGCCCGGTGACAAGCTCACAAGGTATACAGACGGCTCCAAAACCGAGGAAAGTTCAGGAGCTGGAGTATACGCACCAGAGGCTGATGCAGGAATCTGGCATAGTCTAGGAAAATTCTCGAGCGTCCTTCAGGCGGAAACTTTCGCGGCACTCCAAGGGGTCAGAGAAGTACTACGTGAAGGTACCCAAGGGAAAGAAATGTTCATTTGCTCAGATAGCGAATCGATGATTAAAGCTTTAATATCGCCTATCATTACCCCAAAGCTAGTAAAAGAGTGCAAAGACTATCTAAATCAAATGAGTCTGAGAAATCGGATTACTTTGGTCTGGGTACCAGGGCACTCCGGGGTGGAGGGTAATGAGAAAGCGAATGATATGGCGAGAATTGGCTCTTCAACTGTAGCATGTGGACCTGAGCCACAGATTCCGATACCCCAATCGCTTTGCGTGAGGGCTATAAAGGACTGGACCAAAGCGGAACATGCGAACCGTTGGAGAGCTTATACCGGAAGAGAGAACACAAAGTGCTTCCTACCGGAACCAAATGGAAAGTGGTCCAAGGAGCTAACCAACATGGAACGGAAGGGCATCAGCAGAGTAGTGCGTGCGATAACCGGACACTGTGGCCTGAATAAGCACCTTAGAAAAAAGGGTCTTGCTAATACGTCCCTATGCACCTGCGGACTGGAAGATGAAACAGGCATTCATATAATATGCAGTTGCCCAAGATTCTCTCAGCTAAGGCGCAGGTTTTTCGGCAATTTTAATGTGGAACCATCTGAAATTTTGAAACTGGGACCTGCCTTATTGGACAGGTTCCTACTCAAGACAGGAAGGCTCACATGATTTAAATGATGAACGGGAAGGAAATAAAGGATCACCAGATCTGTGTTTCAAGATCAGTAATGATCGTCCCAAACTGATAAATCTATAATACGTCTTGTCTCGCTTTTAAAAAGGGTTTTTGTTGTGATCTTTCTTATACAAATTTACCGCTTTAAATTTTGTGGGTAAAAGTTCATAGGCGATTATTCTCCGAGTGATAATTCCCATTTTTTTTCATTCTGGGGAATAATTCATGTGTCCGAAGGAAAACACCCTCCGGTGATTCTTACCCCGTAGAGAATTCACGTCTGCAGATGAAAATATGAAACTTCAAGTACGGGATTTGTATTTTTATTTATTTACCAAATAACTTCGGCTGAGATGATTGAAATAATATCGCAACAGCTCTTTGCCTGATTTTTTGAAAACATTTTGCGCAACTACTTCGCAAACTACACACACGTATACGCATTGACTAAACTCTTAAATACCACCAAACATTCACATGAGAAAGCTATGTAGTTAGAAAGTTCTTATCATTGGTAATTTAAACTGTAAAAAATCACTTTACTCGTTTTGAAAGCACGTATCAACTATAAGTCCTTAAGAACAGTGGCAACAACAAAATTAACAAATATTTTAATTTAAAAAAGTAACCACACTGTTTGCGCGCACAAAAAACATTTTACCAGCTAATAAACTTCAGAGCTTCATAAATTACCTAAAATTACTTCAAGCTGTAACACCCAGTACCGTACTATAATTTGAACATTTCGCGAACATAGGTGAGAAGTTGTCGTTAACTTCGGCCATTTTGAGCCAATGCTTGACTCGTTTCCGACTGATTTGCATCCGGCTGGTCTGGTTGACTATGAGAAGCTTTCGCGTTTTGCGGTTGATGATAGTAGGAACGTATCGATTTCAGTTGTGTCGTTCCATTGAATTTAAAATTAACGTCTTCGCAATTGCTAAATGGATGCATTGATGGCGTCGGATCGACATCAACAATTTGCTCGTCTATGACCAATGTTTGGGACGGCGGGCTCATAGGAGTCATCGGACTCATCGATATGCCACTGTCGATTGGACTCTTTGACATATTCTCAATAGCTTTTTCGATGTGTTCCGGTAATTTCATCGTATCGTTCGGATCTAATCGAGTGGGTCGGACGCGATTTTGTTGACGAATTTGTTGGTAAGTATTTTCGAAAAATGGTGTCTTGTTCGTTTTGACGGGGGAATTCGGGTCTTTTTCCATGCTTTCGTTCAGTTCTTCCAACACTTTCAACGGGAAACCGAGTTGTGAGTTAACCGACATGGATTTGCCAATTTTACGTTCGACAAAAATCGGTTTCTTTCGTTGCGGTTCGGACGATTGAATATGCTGAACGATACGACGAATATCACCTGGCATTTCGATTTCATGATTTTTATCGATGAGTTGAGACAGGTACTGACCCAGTGTTTGAATAGTTACATCCAGACTTTGGACTTGTGACTGTAAAGATTGGATTTGATTCTGTTGGGAAGATCTCGTCTTTTCCAGTTGCGCAATACTCGACTGAGCGAACTAAAATCACGAAATTAGAATACAACATTGGTTCATTCAAACAATTCCAATTTCACCTGCAACTGTGTCTCCAGGTGATGGTTGGTCTCCTTTTCGCGATTTAAAGACTCCAAATGATGATTAGTGGTGGTGATTTCTTCCTGCAGCACGTTGTACTCCACATGATACTCAGACAATTGTTTGCGAATATCCATTGCAAAAACGTTTTTCATCACTCGATCCAGTGTCGTTGCATCCACTTTCGGTATGACATTTTTGATGTAATCCATAATTTCCTCAAAATTGTCTCTTTTAAGAAGTTCGTCTTTGTGTACCTTAAGCAAAGCAATTGCAACTTTAAAAATAACTTCTGGAGATTCCAGGAACAGTAAATCTGTAATTTTATAATCAAATTGTCAATCTTTTGCCCTCCTGCTGTCCAGTTAACAACAACACTTACCAAAGACTCGTGTTACAAAGCCGAGTTGAAACTGCGAGCTAAAAACGGTGAGAATCCATGGGGCAGCATATAACGTTGGCGGAACGTCATTCTCATCCAGCCAAGCATACAAATCTGGAATGTGATCACGAACTAGACGTGACAATTGATACAACTGCAACTGAAACTGCTTCATATCGGGCAAATATTTCGTTCGCATCTGTCGTCTAAACATGAGATGTTTGAGTAATTCGAAAGCCTCTCCTTCATCGCACTGCAATGGGAAAAAAAAGATAAAATCAACAAAAAGAAAAACGAAAAAAAAAAATTACATGAAGCAATAGAACACCGCAGATGAATCCCAATCCCTGGCAGTAGCCTAATTCTGGATCTAAAATGGAATACGCTTTCAAGATGTTGAACAGAGCCAGTTGACCGACACCGAGAGACGCCTTGTAGTACGTGTGGTTGGGGAATGTTCGTCCTAAGTCAATGAAAATGGCGTGCTGATGTTCAGTCAAACTTTTCAGTAAAACATTGTACGGCGTATTGAAATTGGGAAATTCCTTTACGTCAACTGGTGCGGTGTTCATTGAAAATTGATCGGCCAAATACATCCAGATGTCACCGCGTGCCGAACGTGGAACACCAGTCTTAATAGCTTGCAGCAAAACCTTCGGATCTCTTTTGTTTGATATCCTCAACTGTTTATCGATAAACGTTTCCCAACGCTCCACAGCTTGTTTGTCGCAAGGTATAATTTCGTCATAGTCCAATTTGATCTTTTTCAGCTCACGTTCGTCGTGTCGGGCTTGTAGTCGAGCATTTTCCTTTTCCATTCTTGCCAACAGTATCGTTTGACGGATTGCTGTACGCCATAGTTGGCGTAGCTCCTCTTTGGATCGTTTTTCGTGACGATATTTTTTAATACGACGATGACGTCTAGGTGACATATAGTCGGATTCTGGATTCTTTGACGGTGTCACCACTCTGTTCAACATTTCTTGACGCCACGAGCCGGCATGACTTTGACTCTCTTTTGGACTGTTTCCGACTTTGATGAATCTGAGAATGATTACGAAAGGGTCAGCAATTGCTCAAGGAAATAAAAATTGACTTACATGTCCATCATGGGTGACTTCAACTGTTCAGAATTTGAACGTGATTGAGTTGGATTAGAACCTATCGATGATGTGCGGGGCCGAATGCTATCCGAATCTGACTTTTTACTTCCTCCCACTTCAGTTGAATTATCCTATACATGAATATGACACCTGAATCAAATTTTCAATCCACTTACAATCAAATCGACTCACTTTTGACTGAATTTCCTTCACCGCTGGTCCAAAGTCATCTTTGCTATTTTTACGTTTCAACAAATGATCAAAAGAGCTGGTCAACGATCGTTTCGCTTTCATGAATATTGTGCTGCCACCTAGGTACTGGTTCAAAAATTCTGAACGATTCTCTGCCGTATCATGCACGTGTCGTTGCTGTCTAGACTCGCAATGTGCCCGCAACAACATCATGAGAAATTGATTCTGTTCGCCCAAACCGTGATCAGCCATTTCTTCAGCGCCATAATATTTAGCCATTATCACATTTTGTTCTTCCTCCGACAACATGTCAATTCGACGAAATATCAACGTTTGCGTCTTCTTCTCGGTAAGTCCTTCAACATCTGCACACAATTTGTGATACCACAACATGGGGCAATGGTCGCACGAAAAAATTTGATTGTCCTTGTTTTTCGATTTAGAACACGTCAAAAATGCTTGCGATATTGTCGCAACGATATCATCGGCAACCGATGCCGATTGACATTTGAAAACGTAGCCAATGTATCCGTCCGATTGTTGTTCGCGACAAATTATGCCAAAGTGATCGTCATTCTTGTGACCCTGAGCACAACTTGCTACATCCTTCAAGTCTTTGTACAGTAGCACTTGTTTCCTGTCCGGACTGATCAGTCGTAGATCACTTTTACCGATGAGGAAAACCATTGTACGATTTTGTTCGGCTAACGGAATCGAACCAATAGACGCTGCCCGATCTCGTTGTTTGGGTGGACTGTAAATTCAATTCGAGAAATTTATCGTTAATCGAAAACAACAACAAGAGCATTAGTTGGTACACCGCTTCTACGTTGCTTCGAAAAATTCACATGCGATTTTTATTCACTTGACTCTCTTGGACGTTCTATTCGTGCAACAAAAATCTAAATTTTTTGAACGAAAGCGACAAAAAGTTCAAGAAAGATTCAGCGACACTTCAATCAATCTGTTGGAACTTGATTGATTAATAATCGGTTGATGGAAAGCAAAAAAAAACCTCTTACAGAGCAGGTGTGACGCAAGTCTTTATGTCTGCTTACAAAAGCTGTGAAATCAGAAAAGTGTGACGCATTAATCTTCTAAGGTAAAACTTTTTTCTTCCAGTTACAAAAGTTCTGAAATCAGAGGGGGGCGACGCATTAAGCTTGGATTCACAACAAACATTTTTAAACAAAATTATGTTGAGTTCAAAAAATTGCGTCACAAATGCCAGACCCAACGACGAAACAATTTTTCTGTACTTTCAGTTTTTACGCGAAAATTTGACTTTTATTTCTTATCACATCGTTTAGGGTAAATTTAAATTTTTGCGTCTAAAAACTTGGTGTTGAAAAATTATTCCGCTGGTGGGTCTGGCATTTGTGACGCAATTTTTTGAACTCAACATAATTTTGTTTAAAAATGTTTGTTGCGAATCGAAGCTTAATGCGTCACCCCCCTCTGATTTCAGAACTTTTGTAACTGGAAGAAAAAAGTTTTACCTTAAATGATTAATGCGTCACACTTTTCTGATTTCATAGCTTTTGTAAGCAGACATAAAGACTTGCGTCACACCTCCTCTGTAAGAGGTTTTTTTTGCGGATATCAGTACTTTTGTAAGTTTGTAAGCAACTTTTTAGATGTCATAGTTCTGGAGGTATGAATCATCCCTCTGGAATCTGGAAGTGACGCTATCCCGGGATTAGGCCATATTTTCCCAAAACCATAAAAAAAGTGTTCGCTTAAATTTAAATCTCTACAACTTCGCCTTTGGAGCCAACTTTCTAACTCTCATAGTTCTAGAGATTTGGGTCATCCTGCCTAATTATGGAAGTGACCATATACCAGGATTGGGCCATATTTCTCCAAAACCCTGAAAATTTCCCCAAAACCCTGAAACACGTGTTCGCTTAAATTCAATGCTCTATAACATCGCCTTTAGAACCAACTTTCTAACTCTCATAGTTCTAGATATTTGGGTCATCCTGCCTAATTATGGAAGTGACCATATACCAGGATTGGGCCATATTTCCCCAAAACCCTGAAACACGTGTTCGCTTAAATTTAATTCTCCACAACTTCGCCTTTGGAACCAACTTTCTAACTCTCATAGTTCTGGAGATCTGGATCATCCTGCCTAATATGGAAGTGGCCATATACCAGGATTGGGCCATATTTCCCCAAAACCCTGAAACACGTGTTCGCTTAAATTTAATTCTCTACAACTTCGCCTTTGGAACCAACTTTCTAACTCTCATCGTTCAGGAGATCTGGGTCATCCTGCCAAAAATTGCCACAAACAAAGAAAGAAAGAAAGAAAGAAACATCGAAAGAAAGAAAGAAAGGTTTACCAAATTGACTAGTTAAAAATATTCGATTTGAGTCCATTTCCATACAAACTAGCAAAATTGTTTAATTCATATCTTCGGAACGAGTGAACCGATTTTAATGAGTGAAAAGGCACTTCGGCCTAAAATTTTCCGTAGAATCCGGGAAAAATATTTTCCGGGGGGTACGTCGCTCGGGGGGGAAGTCAAAAAGTTCCTGTATATATGTTCCTTAGTCTACGAAAAAATTTCTTGTGAATTTTTTGGCGTGTAAGACTTGCGTCACGGGCGTATTGCTACCGCGCGCCCATGATACTTGTTTGAGGATTTGAGAGAAAGAGAACCAAATCCCGTGATCCAGTCACTTTTAGAACAGGGAGGGATGACTCATACCTCCAAAACTATGGCAGTTAGAAAGTTGCTTCCAAATGTAAAATTGTATAGAATAAAATTTTAGAGAACACGTGTTTCAGAGTTTTAGGGAAAAATATACAAATCGCGGAATAAAGCAACTTCTAGAACTGTGAGTGATGATACATTGTACATATATATATATATATATATATATATATATATATATATAGATATATATATATATTATGTAAACAATTCAAAGGGATACAAAATATCTGAAAAATAAGTAATATATCAATTGGCAAAATCAATGGGTAGATATATCGTTGTAAATCATAAAAAACATCAAAATCAAAATTCAAATTCGGAACTAGAGCAGTTTCATAAAAAAAAAAGAGAAAAAAAACAAGGCAAAAAGAAAGCAAAACAATTGATCAATGAGCAAAAATATGTAACAGTAACTTGATACTGATTATGAGATCGCAAATTGCAGGCTGAAGCACCCAAAAGTCATGTTCTCAAATACAGTTAGGAGTGTTCAATTCACTAAGATCGACCATTCTCATTCATGAAAAAGAAAGCAAATGTATTCAAAAAGGTTATATTTCCAGCAAATATAGCTTCAATGAGTGACAAAATCGGGTTTGTGTATGCGATGTCTGTATATTTAAAGGCAACGAGTTAAAATTTTTGGCTCCAGCGACACTGACTCTACGCTCCCCAACACAGGTCCGTGAAAAAGGGACGAACAGGCACCTCGAACTCCTAGTAGGGTAGTCATGTGTCGGTCTACTGAAACTCAAAGTATGATGACATAGGCCTCTCATTGAAGCAAATAGAAACTTACAGACCGCGTACATATACATTCTACTGACAGTCAATAAGTTTGGATAATGATCCGAAAAAAGCAGTTCAGCAGGATACCTGTAGGTCAACCTATGAGCCACTCTCAAGGTAATCCTCTGCTTCCTTTCTACATTCTCAATTAGTCTTCTGCTTGCACAACCCCACACACCAACGCAGTAAGATAATCGAGAATGAATCATTGAAAAATACAAGGACTGCAAGATTTTTACATGCAGAACATGACGTAACCTTCGCAGGATACCAATCTGACCCGAAATTTTTGAGCAAAGTTGAGTGATATGGAAATTCCAACTCATGTTTCTATCGAGAATAACACTCAAGTATTTTATTGAGTCAACAGATTCAATCTCAATACCATTAGCTTCAATTTTCAAGGATTTGTCAATTTTAACATGAGGAGATCTAAAGTGAACAACATTACTTTTCTTCAGATTCAATGTAAGTCTATTAGCATCGAAAAAATCTATCAGTAACTTCAGATCTCCATTAATAACTCCAACATTGTTTGCAAAACAAACGGAAAATGAAAAGATACTGGAATCATCCGTGAACAAGTAAGGTTGGGACTTCAACGGCAAGAGGTGTAGGTCATTAATAAAAATAAGGAACAGTAGCGTCCCATAGACACAGATTCCCAGGGACTTTCATGTCCATTCGCCACTACACGCTGGAATCTGTTTTCCAAATAACTCTCCATAAGCTCCAACTAGTAAATACCCCCGCCCCTAGGGGCTACGCAGGCTTTATCATTTTCGCGTGTTGTCTATTCAGAGAGCCATATTTTTTTTCGTTTTAAATAATGATGCGTAATGTTCCAACTTCCCCCGTACTCCACTTCCTCCGTGGAACGTATGCAACGTTCCCCGTAAACCACTTCCCTAGTATTCCACTTCCCCCGTATTCCACTTACCCCGTATTCCACTTACCCCGTATTCAACGTTCACCGCATTCCAAGTTCGCCGTATTCAACTTTCCCCGAATTTTATTTCTTCGTATTCCACTTCCCCCAGTATTCTACTTCCCCCGTATTAGAGGTGAGCGGGTTACCCGAATGTATGGAAAAACCCGACCCGAACCCGACCCGAACCCGAACCCGACCCGAACCCGAATCAATTTCATCGGGTTAACGGGTTACGGGTTTTTCAAAATCGAATCGGGTCGGGTTCGGGTCGGGTCGGGTTTTTGTAAATATTTGACAAAAAACCCGGTAACTTTTTTCATGAAATTATAGTAAAATTATAGTAAATAATGAGAAAGTTACACGAACTAGTAGTAGACTATAATTAATTAAAAATAAAAATGAAGACTATGCGTTCAAATTATAATATTCATTATCAATCAAATACGTTTTGCGCGTACGAATGATGCACCCTTACATCTTATCAAAATTGATATACAGTGACTAGACTATAACTTAACACACGCACGGTAAAAAACAGCATTGTGAAGCAATGCATTGTTCTATGATATGAATATTTTGTTTATGCGTAATGAAATTTTATGTGTAAATGTAATATGAAACAGTTCGAAGCACGTTTATAAATTTTTCGCTTTAAATATTGTGTCTTAAAGTCAATTATCGGGCATGTATTTTTTATTAAGTAATTTATAGACAAATCGTTCCGTTAAAAGAGATGTTGATGTGTTAATTTGTGTAATAAAAAGTAAGTTGGAGAAAAAATTCCTTCATCAAATATTGGTGCAACATCACACCTTCGAAAACGGGAACCGAATCATTGTTAGAACCGATATAATAACAATTCAATCGTCGCAACGGGCTCCATTCAATTAAAAGGTAGATACTGCATTGGCTTTGTTTTTATTTATGTGAGAACATGCAACTAAATTTTCGCTTTTGGTTTTACAGATCGAAATTATTGATGTGCAATTGTCCACCGAATCTGATAATGTTGAAAAGTTGACCAAAGCAGACGTCGGGCGATTAGTGTCAACTGAAAATAATAAATTATCGTTCAGACTTGTCGATGAAGATCAAACGCAAAGGAACCGAAAAGGAAAGACTCGTGCAGCATGCTGGGCGAACTTCAAACGGTTGTATTTTGATGAGAAGCCTCTAAGCTTTGTGACTTGCAACCATTGTGCTAATGTGTTCAAGTACAACACTGCTAATGGAACCAATGCTTTTACTAGACACGACTGTCGAAAAGTCAAGCCAACTGACCACCAGAATGAAAAACCATGTCAGAAAGAAGAAGTTACAATTTCCCATCATTTCAAAAAGACCGTTCCTGAATCGGCGATACATCGTCTCAACGATGACATTGTCGCTGGACTGGCGAAAGATTTGAGGCCATTGAGCAGTGTGGAGAGGGATGGATTTTTGCTGATGGCACAATCTTTCATAAACTTCGGAGCAAAATATGGACAACAATCAGCTAAGAATGTTCTGCAACATCGGACAATATTAACGCGAAATCGACTTCCAGCACTGTGTGCGAGTGTTCAAGAAAAAATAAAAACGGATTTACGATCCGCACCTTCCTATCCCAAATTTTCGTATAAAACGGATATGTGGATGGAGAAAAACGATAGTAGCCACTTTCTATCACTAAGTGCACACTACATCAGCTCTGATTGGGAGCTTAAGAAAGCACTTCTTGGTATGATTCAATTTGACGATAAAAAAACCACAGCCAATATACGAAAATAGTGTGAAGATATTCTTGGAAAGTATTTTGAGCCAAGTGAAGTTGATACTGTCATATGCAACTCTGCGTCTGTGACAGATGGCGGAAGCAGTATGTTGTCAATCTTTCCTCGTAGGAAGCCCTGCTATTGCCACAAAATAAACTTATTTGTTGAATGGACGCTAAATAACAAAAACTTGACAAGTAGTGAGCAAAAAAAGATTGCGCTGGACAACGTCTCCGTACGTAAGAAAAAACTATTCAAGCTTTCGGAAAGCTGTCCGAAAATGCAAAAAAGTCTCGTATCATTGAGAGAACTCGTAACGCATTTCAAGCGTACAAGCTTGAATTCACAGCTTTCGTCAACTTTGAAACAAGAAGTTATCACTCGATGGAATTCTGAATTGATTTCAATAACTTCTTACCTGATCGTGCAGGACGAAGTGAAAGAGCTGTGTCTTCGGAAGGATTCACTTAAACACATTTCTAGCATCAATGACAGCTCCTTGAAAGAATTGCAAGCGTTTCTTCAACCGATTGCTGAGGCGTCAGAAATTTTGAGCTTCCACTATTCCACTATTCATCTGGTAGCTTTGTTTCTTCTCCAACTTGAAGATCACATAAAAGTAAAATCATCAGATTCTCATGAGATGAGGGCGCTGAAAGCACAAGCCGCTTTATGTTTCGAAGAATATTGCGAGCCGGATGAATTTTGTTATATGGCCGCTATGTTCGATCCGAGGTAAGTCTCATGATGATATCTGTTTGAAATGACTCCATAAAGATATGTTTCAGTCCGAAATAGTTCAATTAAAAAGCGCAACGGGCTTTTGAAAATTTTTTAAAAAAAATTGTATGTCTACAGGTACAAGTCGTTGAAGTTTGCTCCTCCCGAAACTAGAGAAAAAGCAATCGATATGTTAGAAAGGCTGGTAGCTCTTGAGTTAGATGAGTCAATGAAAGTAGCTGAAGGTACGTGCACCCTTTCATCAAAACAACCACAATCGAAAAAAGTCTCAAGGTTCTCAAAGTTCAAAGACAGCAAGAACCAATCGGAAATCGTTTCGGAAGTGGAAAAATATCGAATGTACCCGTTTCCAGATGTTGACGATGGTAACATATGTAATTGATTCTCAGGCTTATGTCGTATTTCATATTTGTTTTTAAATCAGACGATTTCAACATTCAACATTTTGGCGCGATGCAAAAGACTTTCCGGCCTTACAAAAAGTAGCTCGCTGGTTACTTGCCGTACCAGCATCAGAAACAACTGAGGAGCGAGTCTTCTCAGATGCTGGCTACGTGAAGGCACCTCGGCGAACTGTTATAAGTGGAAAAAATTTGTCGAATTTGGTGTTTTTGTGTAGAAACTTTGACAAGTATAAGTAACGTGTTATATACACGTCGTGTACATGAATACAATTCAGACGTTATTCTATGCGCTGAACTATCATTTTTTATTTTCCACAAGTTTGGCACATCTCAACCAATTTTTCTCTGTAGTCATCTCCGTATGCCGCAGCAAGAAAACCGAAAGCTTCTAGACTTTTTCTTGCGATAATGTTACTCAAACTATTTTAAGCTAATTTTCTTGTTTCTTGGCTCAGTTTTTCTTCTTGTTATCGGGTTTTTGAAAATTGAATCGGGTCGGGTTCGGGTCGGGTCGGGTTTCTGTTTGTACGGATTGCCGGGTTAACGGGTTTTTGAAAATTGAATCGGGTCGGGTTCGGGTCGGGTCGGGTTTCAGTTGTTCGGATTACCGGGTTATCGGGTTTTTGAAAATTAAATAGGGTCGGGTTCGGGTCGGGTCGGGTTTCTGATAAAGGCCGACCCGCTCACCTCTACCCCGTATTCCGCTTCCCCCGTATTCCACTTCCCCCGTATTCCACGTTCACCGTATTTCACTTACCCCGCATTCAACGTTCCACGTATTCAACTCTCCTCGTATTCCAAGTTCCCCGTATTCCACTTTCCCTGTATTCCACTTTCCCTGTATTCCACGTTCACCGTATGCAACGTTCACCGTATGCAACGTTCACCGTATGCAACGTTCGACGTATGCAACGTTCGACGTATGCAACG
>CM055405.1:16894796-16936310 GCA_029228625.1 Pseudolycoriella hygida | reverse complement strand
TTTTGATGAGTGAGGGCTTGTTTGAAAGCTGCTGCGACGTAGTTTTTTTTAAAAATAATTTGGAGGGGAAGGGGGGCGAGGGGAAAAAACTCAAAACTTCGCCTCTACATGGTGTCTTGTCCCAAAGGTTTTTGTATGGAGGTTTTTGGGTTTTTGGGTTTGTGGACGTTTTTTTTTGGGGTGTGGGGACTGCGTCACGCTCTCCGCTACCGCTCCGAGCATGATATTCGCTGTCGATATTAATACGGAAATGTCAGATATTCTCTCGGTGGTGGTGGAAAATTTTCGAAAAATCGAATAAAATCTATTGAAAGATGTCTAGTGGCGACTCGCTTTGGATAATGTCCATAATTATTTGGATCACAAGGGATGAAAGTATAAAAACTCAACCATATGCGATAATTGCTGCCCGCGTCGAAGGCAAAAATTTGCCCAAAATCACATTAACTTGAAATGTTTCAAATTATGAATGGAATTCCATTGGTAAATCCGCAATTTTTCGAAGGCAAACAAAAAAAATTTTCTTCGAAGAAGCTGGCCCTCTTAGTATTCTAATTGAGAAGATAGTATATTCACATAAATCAAAGATGGCGTCACTTTGACAGGTTCTCAGTCAATTTCTCCACAACCTAAGTTTATAAAAAAATTTTCACATTGAACCACATCGTTCCACACTCTTTCTACATCGTTCAACGCACCTTCCACATCGACCCACACACTTTCCACATTGTTCCACACACTTTCCACATTGCTCCACACACTTTCCCCGATATTTTCACGATATTTCCACATTTTCCACATGCATTGTTGTTGTTGTACTTTATTTTTGTATAAAAAAGGCCTTAGGCCTTATGTCTTATACACAGCTTTCAACTTAGAATGTAATAGTAATTAACTAAAATAAAATAAAATAAAAATCCTACTTCAATTTGTAATGAAAAAGAAGAAAAAAAAGAAGTTTTATAGAAATTAAAGAAAAACTGATAGAAATAAACTTTAAAAAGTAAAAAACAAAAAAGAAAGAAAAGAAAGTGGATTCAATTTACAATAGATAACTCTGTTTCTCTATCTCTCTATCCGCCCAATTCCCCACCGCTTCACTTCACCCATCTCACATTTCAGAAACGAGAATTACAGAAATTCTTCATCAGAACCTCCAAAAATCGTGAGCCAGAGCACCGACCGTCCAGTAATTTTCATATAGTTCATACTGAACATCGAAAACATGATCATCCCTTCCCCAAGGTAAGCTCAACGACAGAAATACTCCAGACATGATCTCCTAGCGTCCGGCATTTATGACGCAATGTTTTAACGCAACGTAATTTTGTTTCAAAGAAACCGCTCTAATTTTTTCAGGAAATCAAAACTTTGAACACAAGGTTCCATTCAAACGAAATTCTGCGTATTATCTGCGATAGCGTCACCTCAAGCGATATCATTAATTTTGGAAGCGGACTTACGGACTGCGTCACACTCTACCTTTAAAAAGGTTTTTGTTGTTTCGATTTTTCGAAAATTTTCCACCACCACCGAGAGAATATCTGACATTTCCGTATTAATATCGACAGCGAATATTGCATACACCGGACCCTTAATCAGAACTTAATTACAAAAATACGTGTTATTTGTTCAAACATTTATTTATTAGAGATACACAGCAAAAGTCATTTTATCCCAAATAAGTTAAATTGTTCTGATGTACCAAACCGACATCCATTGCGTTTGCAACGGGATTGGTCACAACTTTCTTCTTCTTCTTTTTCGGACGATCGGGACGTTCTACTTTTGGTTTCTCATGCCACTTCAAATGACTCTTTAAAGTAGCTCTTTGTGCAAAGCTTTTTGGGCAAATCGTACAATGAAATGGCTTTTCGCCGGTCTGTGAACATGTTAAAAAATTTGAAAAGATATTCATTGAGGACAATAAACTACATTTCTGTTATTTACATGGGTTCGTTCGTGTTCGGTCCGATGGCTGTTGGACTTAAATGGCTTCTGACAGTAACGACATTCCAACGAATAAACTCCAGCATGCATCTGAATGTGTCTCTTCAGTTTTTCTTCACTGATAAACTTCTTAGTACATAGAGTGCATTCGAATCTTGCATCTGGAAACTGAAAATACAAAATGAGAATTGTTACTTCGGGAAAAACGTTGGCTCTCAAAAATATGAGCGGCGTTCAGTTCCTCGAAAAAAAAGCGGCGCCCACTCCAGCTATCATACGACCTTCTTAATTACTAAAAGCAAATCTCTCAACTAAATTGAAATACTCACATGAACTTTCATATGTTTGGCGAGATGGCCCTTTTGGATGAATGTTTTATTACAATGAGTACACAAATGTGCTCGAGTGCCGCTGTGGGTCTTAGAGTGTAGTTTTAATTTCTCTTTAGAAGTGAACGCGCGGCCGCAATCGCTACACACAAACGGTTTTTCATTGGTGTGTGTTCGATAATGATGAATTAAATTTCGTTTGTTCATCAATTTTCTGCCGCACAAATGGCAAAGCCATTCGGTTTGCCAATGGATTTTCTCGTGATTGCTCAGGGCAACTGTGAATGTTTGGTTACGTCAAGATATATGAACTTTTTAGATTCCTTTGAATAACTCACTTGCAGAAGGAAGTATTGTGGAACATACTTCACACTTGAAAATATCCACCGATTGCATTTCAGTTTTTTTCGATTTGCTTTGCTTTGCAAATTCATCCAATTTTTCGCTCAAAGATACTTGGGGTTGGTTCTGCAAAAAAAAAAAACGTCAAAAAAATATTCGTTAGTGTTGCTAGCATAGGGGATCACTTCAAAGATTTAAGAGAGAGGGAGATCGAGAGTTCCTTGCCTATAAACAACTAGTAAATACCCCGCCCCTAAGGGCTACGCGGACATTAAGGATTCTTGTCCGCTGTGTCGGAAACTTTAATACTAAAATGTATGCAAGGGTATGCAAAGTTAGATTTGATTGACTGATTGATTGATATTAATTTTATTGTCTACTTTTTTCAAGCCGACATGGAAAAAGAGTGGCTATTTTAGTATTTTAGTAGTTACCATAAGTTTACGCAAATCTGGGTTTCCCCCGTACTACCATTTTCCCGTAAAACCGTTTTGCCGAACTACCGTTTGCTATATACTATCATTACGTCTGTACTACCATTTTCCCCGTGCTACCGTTTCACCCGTACTACCGTTTCCACCATACAACACTATTCCTCGTATTACAATTTTCTCCGTACTACCGACCCCTGTATAAACGTTATCACCGTACTACTATTTCCCCGTACAACCGTTTCTCCCGTCCTCCTCACTACTGTTTTCCCCGTACTACCATTTCCCCCGCACAACCGTTTCCACCGCACTACTGTTTTTCCCGTACAACCGTTTCCCCCGTACTACTGTTTCCCGTACAACCGTTTGCACCGTACTACCATTTTCTGCCGAGCTGCCCATCATTTTCACCAATACTGGTGACTTCTACTCACAAAACTCTGAGACTTTGCAAAAGAAACCTATCGTCTGTTTCTCATACCTTTCAAACTACTTTTAAAACCATAAAAATTGACCCCGTGTCCAACTGCCCGACATTTTCACTACTGGTGACTTTTACTAACAAAACTCTGAGACTTTGCCGAAGAAACCAATGATCTGCCTCTCATACCTTCCCAAATACTTTTAAAAGCAATTTCAATACTGGTGACTTTTACTAACAAAACTCTGAGACTTTGCCGAAGAAACCAATGATCTGCCTCCCTCCCAAATACTTTTAAAAGCAAAAAATCCAAGATGGCGTCACTTTGACAGGTGGCAGCCATTTTCCTAGGATTCATAAAGATTCTACTCATCAATATCAACAACTTTCCCGAAGAAACCAACTGTCTAGCTATTCTATTTCAGAATATAGCAAAAAATCCAAGATGGCGTCACTTTGACAGGTAGCAGCCATTTTCTTAGGATTCATAAAGATTCTACTCATCAATATCAACAACTTTCCCGAAGAAACCAACTGCCCAAAAAAACAAAAAAAAATTTTTAAATTACATCAAGAAAAAATTTCAATTGAAATCTAGGTAGCATAATGGTTTTTTTGCTACAAAAGGCAATGCAAAACCGCATTTTAATTCAGTCCCTTTGGACTCGTCAAGTAGGTCGGACGTATGTTGGTTCACGCTGAAAATTTGTGACCGACAATTTACAGACAGACAAACAAACAGACAAACAGACAGACAGACAAACAGACAAACTTTTGACTTTTATAATTAGTAATCGGCTCATTGACACAACCGGTAGACTTACGTTTAAGATGAAGATGCTTCACACTTCCTTGCTCGTAGGCCAAATTGTTTTAGTAAATCTATTGGCGGCTAGATGACCACCGATTTCTTTCAACACATGGAGAGGGCTAGGTGGTTTAAAAAATTAGGAACGTGTCAGCGAATGCAGAGGAAAGGTAAGAAAATCGGGTGAACGAATTTTTAAAATTTTCTTTTCATAAATATTTCCATTTTGAGCGCTTATGAAGCGAGAGGGGTATAAAAGGGGATTAAAAGGCGCCCGCACGAGGCAGAAATCTAAATAAGGGACAAAGGAAATCGCAAATATGAGAAATGTGTGGAAGTTATAATCAACCTGCCGCCTACACCTTTTTAGTCTAGTCAAGCCGATCGAATACTTTATGCCTACACACTTTAATTTTTACACCAGCCTACTGCTACCTTTCACATTCACAAGCTATGACTCAAGAAAGTTTTCAATTGGATGTGCATTTTGTTGATGATGTCAAGATGTGACTTTCCGGAAACAACGCAGAGTTATAATTTGTTTTTGCTCTTTTGAAATTTTTTAAATTAATTCCTGTTTTTTGTAAATTTTATTAATTGAATCATGGGCCAATCGTCTAGTAGTTTAACAAACATTAGTAATCATATTTGTTTTTGTTTAGTGGATAGTGGCCAGGATTTTAATCCAGAAAATTGGATTATGTGCAAAAGATGCAACAAGTATTATCATAGCAAGTGTAGTTTAGTCAATGGTGGCGAATACACAAGAATGATAAATGGCGAATGGTACTGCTCAAGTCTTCTTTGCGACATGACAGGATTTTTTCTTCAATTGGAGATAATGATAATGTAAAACATTCAACTCGTGAACGGTTGGCAAGAAAATGTAAAAGTAAATGCCCAGAGCCTGTTATAGACGCATATTTTGAAGAAACGTCTATTGCTGGAAGGGTAATTTGTAATGTTTGCGGTTTTCTAGCCAAAAATACTCGCGGATTGAATGTTCATATAAGTAAACATAGGCGGGCTAATGATGCTAGTAATGATTTACCTAACATCGAATTGTCTGATTCGGGTGGGTTGACAGATGAGAGAAGTATATCTGAAATTTTAAACAATTACGGATTACTGCTCAATAGATGTAGAGTTTCAGTTCCTTTGACTCGGATTATACAGAAATCCGTTAGGATTGCTGTCCGTCAGGAACTTTGTAGGGAAATTGAACATTTATTAAAGAAAAACGATGTTAATTCATGGATGAGACTACTTGCTTTTCCATACATCGTTTTGAATAATAAATCTAAGGGGAAAGGTGGTATTAATGTAATTAGATCTAATTTGAGTTTGTTTAGGAATTGTAGTGATATTAATGAAACTTTGTCAAAAGTTTTAGATGATGCAGGGATTCCATTTACATTAAACAAATCTGTTAATGGAGATAGTGTTGTAATAAAAGTAGCTACTAGGAAAGTCAGTGAGGGTGATATCAAAGGTGCAGTTAGAGTTCTATGCTCTAATGAATCTGTTGCGCCTCAAACTTTGGAAACTGTTTCCAAGTTGAAGGCCAAGCACCCTGATGATATTGGGGGGGATTTTGAGGAGATAAAAACTGAAAGTAGTTTGTCAGCTACTGCAGTTGACGATGTCGTGAAAGCTATTAGGAGTTTCCCATTGAGTTCTTCCGGGGGCATAGGCGGTTTGCGACCTCGGCATTTAAAAGATTTGACTTCTTTTACTTGTGGTGAATCTGCAAATCGTCTATTGCGGGCAATAGCCTCATTAGTGGACATCATTAAATTTGGTAATGTTCAAAAAGATGTCTCTAAAATTTTTTTTGGAGCTTCATTGACTGCACTTATGAAAGGGGAGGATGATGTGAGACCGATAGCGGTTGATATTGTTTGGAGGCGCATGACCGGCAAAATTGCCTGTTATAATGTTAGAGATAGCTTAGTTGAGAAGTTGAAACCTGTTCAGTTAGGATATGCTGTTCAGAGAGGGCAGAAGCTTTGGTTCATGCTGTACGTAAATTCTGCACAGCTGACCATGATGAGCCGATGGCATTACTTAAGTTTGATTTTAGCAATGCATTTAATATGTTATTCAGGAAGTTTGTGTTAGGTGAAGTGAAGGAGATATGTCCAGAATTATTTCCTTTACTTCAACAAGCTTATAGGCTCAATTCGAATCTTTATTGCGTTCTTCTAGGACATTTTTATTACGTGATCGTTTAAAAGATGTTGACGAAATTTTTCGTTCAACTATTGAAACGATTACAAACGTTAGAATGTCTAAATCTTCTTGGGACCAAGCTTTATCTTTTGGGGGTTTGGGTATTCGGAAAGTTGAGGACTTGGCATTGCCGGCCTATTTATCATCTGATCTGTCAAATAAGTTGTTAGAAAAATTTAATTTGCAATTAGGAGGCCGTGCAACAGAATTGACTAATATTGTTTTTGTTCCTTTTAAATATTTTGAAATTAATTTCTTTTTTTTGTAATAGATTCAATAAAATATACTATGGGTCAATCATCTAGTGGTCTACCTAGTGTTTCTGACTGTGTTTGTTTTTGTTTAAAGGATAATGTCCAGGATGCGAGTGCTCAAAATTGGATTTTTTGCAAAGGATGCAGCAAGTGGTACCATAGAAAATGCTGTTTGGTAGGTGATGACGAATGCAAAAGGATGGTAAATAACACGGATTGGTACTGCTCAAGTCTTCATTGCGACAGGATTTTTTCTTCATTTGGAGATAATGATAAGGTAAAACATCCAACTCGTGAACGTTTGACTAGGAAATGTAAATGCCCAGAACGTGTTTCAGAAATTTCTTTGGAAGATGTTTCTGTTTCTGGAAGGGTAATTTGTAGTATTTGCGGTTTCCTGGCTAAGAATATTCATGGGTTGAATGTTCATATGAGTAAACATAGGCGTGACATTCATGTTAGTGATAATTTGCCTAATAATGAAATTCTGATGAGTTGACACATGATGAGACTGTATCTGAAATTTTAAATAATTTCGGACTACTGCTTAACAAGTGTCGAGTTTCAGTTCCATTGACTCGTATTATACAGAAATCCGTGAGGATTGCTGTTTGTCAGGAACTTTGTAGGGAAATTGAAGGTTTATTACAGAAAAATGATGTTAATTCTTGGATGAGATTACTTGCTTTTCCATACATCGTTTTGAATAATAAATCAAAGGGGAAAGATGGTATTAATATCAATTCAAGGTCCAATTTGAATTTCTTTAGAGATTGTAGGGACATCAATGAAGCTTTGTCCAAAGTTTTAATTGACGCAAGTATTCCATTCACATTGAATAAATCTGTCAATGGAGATGCTGTTATTATAAGAGTAGCTACGAGGAAAGTTAGTGAGGGTGACATCAAAGGTGCTGTTAGAGTTTTATGCTCTAATGAAACTGTTGCACCTCAAACTTTGGAAACTGTTTCCAAGCTGAAGGCCAAGCACCCAGATGATGATGGCGGGGATTTTGAGAAAATAGAACTGATTAGTAGTTTGTCAGCTACTACAATTGAGGATGTTGTCAAAGCTATAAGAAGCTTTCCATTGAGTTCTTCTGGTGGTATAGGCGGTTTGCGACCTCGACATTTAAAAGATTTGACTTCTTTTACTTGCGGTGAATCTGCAAATCGTCTTTTAAGGGCAATAGCCTCATTGGTGGACATTATTAAGTTTGGTAATGTTCAAAAAGATGTCTCTAAAATATTTTTTGGAGCTTCATTGACTGCTCTTATGAAAGGTGAGGATGATGTTAGGCCGATAGCAGTAGGTATTGTTTGGAGACGCTTAACAGGTAAAATTGCTTGTTACAATGTTAGGGATAGCTTAGTCGAGAAGTTAAAACCCGTTCAGTTAGGATTTGCTGTTCAAGGAGGGGCAGAAGCTTTGGTTCATGCTGTACGTAGATTCTGTACAGCTGACCATGATGGGCCAATGGCTTTAGTTAAGTTTGACTTTAGCAATGCCTTTAATATGTTATTTAGAAAGTTTATGTGAGGCGAAGTTAAGGAGATATGTCCAGAATTATTTCCTTTGCTTCAACAAGCTTACAGGCTTTCCTCCAATCTTTACTTTCTTGATGAGCCTTTGCTTTCAAAGAGAGGGTTTCAACAGGGTGACCCACTAGGTCCTCCAGGTTTTTGTATTGGTATTATGAGAATGACACATTCTCTTATTCTCTTTCATCTAGGTTAAATGGTTGGTATTTAGATGATGGTACTGTTGGTGATGGGCTTTCAGTAGTAATAGATATTAGGAAAGTGTTAGATTTTTGTGAATTATCAGGCTTGTCATTAAACAAAAAAAATGCGAAGTTTTTTTTGTTGATGCAACTGATAAAGATAAGGCCCACATGTATTCTGAGATATCAGCGTTATTGCCAGGGATTAAGAAAGTTGATGAGTCTTCTCTTGAGATATTAGGCTCACCAATCTTTGAGTCAGGTTTAGAAAGGATGTTTTCATCCAAAATTGCAACGATCAAATTAATGTGTGATCGTTTACAATTAATGGATGTTCACCCGCATTGTGTATTTTTAGGAAGTCTTTAGGTAGTTGTAGGTTCAATTATTTGCTGCGTTCTTCTAGGGCATTTCTATTACGTGATCATTTAAAAAATGTTGACGAGATTTTTCGTTCAACTATTGAAGCGATTACGAATGTTAGGATGTCAGAATTTTCTTGGGATCAGGCTACTCTTCCTTTAGCTTTTGGCGGTTTAGGCATTCGGAAGATTGAAGATTTGGCATTGCCAGCCTATTTATCATCTGTGTATTCTTCATCTGATCTGTCAAATAAGTTGTTAGAAAAATTTAATTTGCAAATAATCGATAATTACATTTTAGAGTTAGTTGAGGAAATTCCTCAAGATTTTATTCCAGGTTATGAGAAGAGAAAGGAGCAGAAAAATTGGGATCTTCCGAGGATCAACAGCAAGTTTTCTAGGATGTTTGATTCTAGTGAACCTGTTGCTCGAGCCAGACTACTTGCGTCATCTACTAATGAATCTTCAAAGTGGCTGCAGGTGGTCCCATCGAGTAATACGGGTTTACTATTAGATAACAATTCCGCGAGAATTGCTGTTGGTCTTCGTTTAGGTTCTCAATTATGTGAAGAACATAAATGCATCTGTGGTGCTATGGTTAAAAAGGACGGCCTACATGGTTTGTCTTGCAAGAAGAAATCAGGGATAATTTCTAGGCACGATGAAGTTAATAAAATTATTTCTCACGCATTGTCTTCCGCAGGATTTCCAAATATAATACAACCACCAGGAATTTCTAGGGATGATGGTAAACGACCTGATGGCATGACTCTAATTCCGTGGAGTCATGGAAAGTCTCTTCTCTGGGACGGGACTGTTCGAGACACGTTAGCTCCTTCTTATGTCAATGAATCTTCCAAGAAAGCGCGTTCAATAGCCGATAAAGCGGAAAGATTTAAGCATAATCATTATATTCGTTTAAAAGAGAATTATTTATTAACTCCTGTTGCTTTCGAAACTCTAGGTTGTATGGGCCCAGAAACGAAGAAATTTATAGGCAATTAGGGTCATTGATAAGGACAGCTTCTGGGGAATCACGCTCGAAAGATTTCCTATTACAGAAGATTTCAGTTGCAATTCAAAGAGGCAATGCGGCATGCATCCTGGCAACATTAGGGAAAAGTAGAGTAGATGAAATTTATTTATTGTAATTTGTTGTTGAAAAGATCGTTTTTTTACTGGCTGCGCCATTGTGAGCAGTCTTTTTTTTCGCTTAAATAAAAACATTGATATTTGCAAATAATTGATGATAATATTTTAGGGCTAATTGAGGAAATTCCTCAAGATTTTATTCCAGGAAACGACGAACAGAAAAAAGCACAGAGAAATTGGGATCTTCCAAAGATCAACAGCAAGTTTTCTGGGATGTTTGATTCTAGTGAACCTGTGACTCGTGCAAGACTACTTGCGTCATCTACTAATGAATCTTCAAAGTGGCTGCAGGTGGTCCCATCGAGTAATACAGGTTTGCTATTAGATAACAATTCCGCGAGAATTGCTGTTGGTCTTCGTTTAGGCTCTCAACTATGTGAGGAACATGAGTGCATTTGTGGCTTTATGGTTAAAAAGGACGGCTTGCATGGTTTGACTTGCAAGAAAAAAACAGGGATAATTTCTAGGCACGACGAAGTCAATAAAATTATTTTTCACGCATTTTCTTCTGCAGGATTCCCAAATATAATACAACCACCAGGTATTTCCCGAGATGATGGCAAACGACCCTAATTCCGTGGAGTCAGGGAAAGTCTTTTCTCTGGGATGTGACTATTCGAGACACGTTAGCTCGATCATACGTCACGGAATCTTCTAGGAAAGCGCGTTCAATAGCCGACAACGCGGAGAGACATAAGCATAATCATTATATATCTTTAAAAGAAAATTATTTATTCACTCCTATTGCTTTTGAAACTTTAGGTTGCATGGGTCCAGAAACGAAGAAATTCATAGGCAAACTAGGGTCATTAATGAGAGCAGCTTCAGGGGAATCACGCTCGAAAGACTTCTTACTACAGAAGATTTCAATAGCTATTCAGAGAGCCAATGCGGCTTGCATCCTGGCAACATTAGGGAATAGTAGAGTAGATGAATTTTATTTATTGTAATTTGTTGTTGAAAAGATCGTTTTTTTACAGGCTGCGCCAATGTGAGCAGTCTTTTTTTTCGCTTTAATAAATGAACTAAAAATTTAAAAGAAAAAAAAACGCAGAGTTCATCGTAATCCAACACTGTCACGTGAGCGCTTTCGCCCATATGAGTCACACAATTGAGGCAATTGGGACCTTTCCTTGCTGAGCGAAAGAAGTTGACTCGTTGCTGAAATGGCTTAGAAACACTTACATGAGTTTTCTTATGAATTTTCAAATGTTGTTTCGAAATAAACGTTTTCGAACAACTTGAACAATCGAAAGTCTTCTGGTTTGGCTGACTGTGACTAAGCAAATGGTTTTTCAGCGAAGTTGATCTTGCAAACGAGAAATCGCAAATGTGACACTGATACTGCTTCGTACTAAAATGCACGTTCAAATGTCGGACCATGTTGCTAGCGTCTCTAATCCATTTACCACACAAATGGCATTTGGATGTCTTGCCGATCGTATGGTAGCTGATAAAGTGATACGTTAAGTTGCCTGGAAGTACGAATAACGAATTAGGAATTTCTAGAAATTTCTAGAAAGTCGCAGCATCAAACCAGCAGTTTTCCATGTTTTATGACATAAATAACATTCAAACAACTTTGGAGCGCTAGAAATGGCCGTCGGTTCAAGTATTGTTTCTGCCATGAATGGCACCAGCGAATGGATATTTTCTTCCGCCTTCGTTTCATCGTTTTGTTCTCTCAAACTTGTGACGGGCTCAATTTTTCCTGTTTTAATGGTTTCATACACTTCCCCATCACTATCGCTATACGTATTGTCCAGATAATGTTCACCATCCGACAATCGCTGATCATCCTCCTGCTTTATATTCAGCAAGACTGGTTTCTGAAAAAAGCGACACTTTCAATTACAAAATACCACACTGGCGTGTCACATCATCACTCACAACATCAGGTTGTTGATTTTGACATTCGTAATTCTTCACCAAATGAAACACATCTTCCAGGGATAGATCCCTTTGTTCAGCAAACAAATCTTCCAAAATGAAAATATCCAAACCACACACGAATTGGTTTAGTAGGAATGCTTCCGTATAGGATCCATATTCGCACGCATCAGCCAATCCCTTTAGACGATTGTACCAATTCTCTATAGTCTCATTGTCGCTTTTATTGGCTAAATGAAATTCCTTGCGATGACGGATTGATGACGCAGGGATTCGTAGGGTCATTTTTGTCGCAGGTTAGCTCTCATTTACCGATATGAAAATAAAACAACAAATGGAGTAGTGGTTTTGCTTTTCAATTTCGACCCATTCAGAGACCGTCAATGACAGATAACGTCACGGTAAAAACCGGGTGTAAAACGCTCATAAACGCATGTAATGAATCGGTATGTTCGCGAAATGCGTACCAAATTTGAAATTCGATGTGGACAAAATATGTGAGGGTTGATTGGGTTTCAAAATTGTTCTCATCGAAGAACTATAACATAAAATGTTAGGCTCATTAAGTTGAACGGATGGTGGGAGATGAAAATGTATGCTACGTGTATGATTCTATGTAACGATTCCCTATAAAATATTGGGATTAAAATTCGGTCTATTCCAACTGTCAAAATGACATTTTACAAGTAAATAAATAGATATTTCTTTCGACATAAATTCTTTTTTGATCAAATATACTAACATTAACGACACATATACTTATTTTAGACCTTGCCCTAACTGTTTGTTTTTATAATTGAATGAGCGGGCATCGCCCCATTGCTCTATCATGCTTGTTTGCTTTGAGCTTTGACGTTTAAAACGTCATTTTGACAGTTATAACAGACAGACTTTTCATACCAACAAACTCACGTCCTAATTAAATTGATCAAAATGCAATACTGCAACACCTGCCGGAAACTATAGTGTAAAAAACACTTAATAAGTTCTCTGGCCTTAAGGAGGGGCATCGGACCAATATTTCTATGATCCCCTCAATTTTCTCTACAACTTAGTAAAAGAAATATTTTTTGTGTTAGGGCAGACCTTACAATTGACATAGCCCGAGAGAAAATTGCAACTCAAACTTTCACTCGAGGTGGCCTTAAGGAGAAGTCTCTAAGGAAAGATTTCGGACCAATAATTTCATTTACAAAAATGTCTCCCTCAGTTTTCTCTGGTCTCAAATTTTTTCTTCATTGCAGTGTCAAGACTTCGATTTTCTTCCAAATAGAAAGAGAACAAGAAAATTGTGTGAAATTCACCAGATCTGCGTAGAGAAAACACGTAGGGCTCTAGATGGCGCTCATTTCTATGGCCTTAGGGTATGACACTTCCATATAAATCTTATTGAAACCATAACCTCATTTTTTTCAAATTTCTCAACCCGTTTGACATCTGTAGTGAAGGTAGTAACGTTTGTCAATCAAATTTTGAAAAGCGCCATTCTGTCAATTTTGTTTGAAACATGAAAGACGTGAAGTTGGCACAGTTTGCATAAATCACAATATAAAACTTTTAATTTTTTCAAACGTCAACCCGGCGGCGCTGATCGCACGACCATTTTTTTTTTTGTATGGAGTGTCATAGGGGAGGGCCTTACTCTGAAGGGTCAAAAAACATATGCAAGGGACCCGTACGCATTAGAATAGATGTGGCAAAGAGAACAGATGTTGCAAAAAGACTCGAACTAAATCTAAATAAATATTGTCTTACGAAAATATGTCGACGTGAAATTGTATTGGAAGCTGTCATACCGGATAGACTAGAATGGCTGAGAGGTTGGCCAGATAGTCTGTCCACGGATGGACTCATTTGTTTAACAGATGGATCAAAAAACTCTAATGGAGTGGGGGATCAAGTATTAACTCTGGAACCTATGACAGAAGAGAACTTCCACTTAGGAAATTTTGCCAGGGTTTACTTCAGGCGAAAACGTTTGCAGCGATGGAAGGATTGCGAAGTGCATTGAGACCGGAAACGGTAGGCGAAAGAGTCACAATGCTTTCCGACAGCGAAGAAATGATCAGAGCGATAATGTCGCCTGTCACCACATCCAAATTAATGAGGGAGTTCAAAGGCACACCGAACGAGTTGGGCCTGAGAAATCGGGTGACGGTTACTTGGGTGCCGGACACTCTGGAATAAATGGCGGTGAGAGAGAGGATGATCTGGCAAAGCTGGATGTACATCTGCTCAATGATGACCTGAACCGTTTATTCCTATACCACAGTCAGAATATGACAAAGTGTAAAGGAATGGGTGCGTTCAGAGGGAATAATGCGTTGGCGTGAATTTGGTGGGGCAAGGCACATAAAACAGTTCTTCCAATGCCCGACTGCAAGTGAACAAATGCACTGCTGAACATGGACCGGATTCGCATAAGAAGAGTGGTGGGAGCGATCACCGGGCACTGTGGGCGAAACAGTCATTTGTCAAAGATAGGAATCGTTTGCGATCCCGAATGTTCCTGTAGTATCGGTAACGAAACCGTAATTTGCGAGAGTCCAAAGTTTTCTCAACTGAGACTCGGGACACTGGGTGGTCATGTGATCAGGCCTCTGGATGTACTAAAACTGAAACGGTACGTCGCAGTAATGCCGTCGTCACGGGGCATTTCAATGTACGGTGACTCTTTGACCATCGTGTGCCACAGTCTAGCATGACCATAGTTGACTTCGAAGCCTACGTGACAGCAGGGCCACCAAATAAATGCGGCGTATGAAATTTTTTGCCGAATGCACTGCGACACATCCAGGCCCCTAAGTGGAAGTTTGGCTTTTCCTTATCTAACAACATTGCTCAGAAAACTTCATCATTTGAGGAATATGCATGAAAAACCACCAAATATCCTGTAATGTAGTTGTTGTGTCGTGAGTTGGGCCCACAGTAAGAACCCTACAGCCCGAATCATCCAACCAATCTTCACTAATTTTTTTCGTAATTTCTGGAAGTCCATATCTTTCATTCAAAACCTTGGAGAGCGATTTCTCTGCTAATTTCGCAGAGATATAAGTCAAAAAGTTTCACCGATCTTCAAAAAGCCACGTAACTTCGACAGTTTTCGAATGATTTAGTGATTAGAAAATACATTGGGCCTTAGTAGGGACACAGTTTTAGGGCCCTGGCTGAGTCTAAAAGCTCAAAATCTGAAATGTGAGCTCGTGGTCGATGGGCAGATAAACGTAGAAAATCCTTTTGCACTTAAAAGAAAATCAATTGTAAAGAAAATCCTCAAATTCATTGAAAAACCTCAAAAAAAAATCCTTTGAATTACAAGAAAATCCTTGGAAATCAAAGAAAGCCCTTGAAAATCAGATGAAAATCCCTAAAAATCGTGTTACAATGCTAAAAAATCCTCAATGCCAGAATGTTTTTTACTGTGCCACTGGTATCATGCATACGAAGAGCGAAACTAGTAGGAGTCGAATACCGGCACCTCCTAACATTCCCTTTTCCGGTAAGCCTTAAGATGGCTCTGCACTCAACTCAGCTTGACTTGAACCGATTCAATCAGTTTTCTTTTCAAATCTAACAATCGGAACAGATCTGCATGCCTTTGAGTTTCGAACCAACACACTGGCAACTCAATATCATGATAAGAAATACTGCAACTAAACAACCTACATGCATATACGTTGTTTAGCAACGAGGATGGAACCATTTTTGGAACGGTAAATTAGTTGACGAACAGAGATTTTTTTTTATTTAATTAAAGCAGGCCTGGGCCCAAGGTGCATGTCGTCACCCCCCCGCATTCGTGCTGGAAGGGGCAGACAGTCTATAATTAAGGCCTGAATTTGTGCTGTCGAATGCCACCGGTCCCAGAATTTGTGCTGATCTAGGAGCCGAGAACGAGTCAAAAGAAACTTGAAATTTTCATGTTTTGTTCATTTTGCATGGAAAGTGTCTTAAATTCTTCTTTCGTCTAATTCAACTTAATACCCTCAATTTGTGCTGGCAAATGGTACCGGTCCCACAATTTTGGATAGTCGGGGAGCCGAGCACAAATTCATTGATCAACAAACATTTTTATTTTCGTCCACTATACATCCAACGTGCTAATGTCGATCACGCGTTTTCTTTAATACGATGGCGTTACCGCCTTTTTCACAGTAGTCTATTGTTCTTAACAAAACGATTTTTCAACAAAAGAAAAAAAAACTTTTTTTATGGACACGATGGGTAAGCTTAATCCCTATATTGAGCTCGCTCCAACCCCAGGCTGGCTCAAAAATGCAACGCCGACCAAACCAACCACGCAGGAACCCCGGTAACGTCCGTCTCGAAGCAATCTCCCATTCCAGCAATGAAGAACAAGAAAGCCCGGACTATTTACCAAGGGCGCAACACCTCCGATCTCTCCAACGAACGAAACGAAGATTTAGATTTATCAGTTTGGGCCGGTCCATTACTGGTCCTTGAAACACAGATCTGATGATCCTTTGTTTCGTAACCCGTTCATCATGTAAATCTTGAAAACCTTCCAGTCCCTACCAGGAACCTGTCTAGAGCGGCAGGTCCCATTTTGGAGACATTTTTGGGTTGGACTACATGACTTCCTAGTGTCCTGAACCTTAGTGAGGAGAATTTCGGGCATTCGCATATGACGTGAACGCCCGTCTCCTCACTTAGGCCACAGGTACAACTGGGGTCATTAGAGATTCCCATTTTTGCCAGGTGCTTGCTTAGTCCGCAGTGTCCGGTGATCGCACCCACCACCCTCTTGATGCGTGTCCTGTCCATATTTAGTAGTTCTTTGGCCCACTTCCCATCGGGCACCGGGAAGAAACGCTTTGTGTGCATTCCTCCTTCATAAGTGTTCCAATGGTTAGCGAATTCCGACCTCACCCAACTCTTTATTGCTTTTACGCATGCCGAGTGTGGGATGGGTATGAGAGGTTCTGGCCCGCAACCCAATGTAGCCGAGCCTGTCCTCGCCAGCTCATCCGCCTTTTCGTTGCCCTCCACGCCAGAGTGTCCGGGAACCCAGACCAGCGTCACCTGATTTCTCAGTCCCATCCGGTTCAAGGTTTCCTTTAACTCTTTTACTAGCTTGGATGTAACGACAGGCGAGATGAGCGCTTTGATCATTGCCTCGCTATCAGAACAAACTGTGACCTTTTTGCCATATGCCTCTGGTGGGATTGCTTCCCGCGCTCCCATCAGTGCCGCGAAAATCTCAGCCTGAAAGACGTCGGCATACCCACCTAGGTGGTACCACCTTTCCGCCAACGGTTCCGGGGAGAATACTCCGGCTCCCGTACCTTCTGAAGTTTTAGAGCCATCAGTGAAACTCACAATTACTTCATCTGATAGGCAGCTTGGCCAACCTTCCAGCCATTCAGACCTATCGGGTATGACAGTCTCAAAACGCCTTACGAAGTCCGTCTCCAGTTTCATTTGGTCCCTAGGCATCTCAAAGACCTCGTTAGTGATAGCCTTCTTGATTCTCCTATGGCCCGAAATTCGGAGTCCAAAGATCGTTCTGGGACAGTCTATCCGCCGTAGCAAAAGCTTTCCCTTCAATGCCACGTGGACCGGTGGCAGGTTAATTAATGTCTCCATAGCCGCCGTGGCTGTCGATTTCATAGCTCCAGTAATACAAATGCATACCAGCCTTTGAATCTCGTTCATCTCTTTCCTCGCACTCCTAATGTCGAGCCTCGGCCACCACACAACGCAGCCGTGACTCATCATTGGTCTTATGACAGCTTCATACATCCACCGTATAGCCTTGGACGGCAGGCCCCAGTTTCTTCCAAATGAGTTCCTGCATATCCAGAAGGCTACTAGAGCCTTCTGTGCCTTGTCCTTGACGTGCTCGATCCAGTTCAACTTACGATCGAGAATAACTCCCAGGTATTTCACCCACGCTCCAGGAACGATATCTTTATTGAACAGCCTCAATTTCCCCACCCGTTCGTGACCAGACGTTCTTCTACTAAAAAGGACACCATTCCTCCACTATCTTCAGCTAGTACCTCATTCTGTCGCCCAATGTGCTCTCAAACTTACCTCTGATCAAAATTGTCAGATCGTCCGAGTACCCTTGAGCGAAAATTCTTTCGTCGTTCAGCCCAGAAACTTACCTTGTGGCCACATACCGTTGCCTCAACTGCCCTGTTTCTGAGCATACTAGTGATGCACCTCGTTACTACCGGTGCTACTCCTCTACTCTCTAGGGCCTGGCGAGTGATCTCAAAATTGGTGTTGTCAAAAGCGCCTTGAATATCCATAAAGCATCCAAGTGCAATTCCCCCACCTCCAAAAGATCTCTCTACCTTGGCCACCAGATTGTGAAGAGCAGAATCGGTAGATTTCCCTACCTGGTATGCGTGCTGATTCGCATGCAGCGGATACCTCGGAAGGATTTCGTCCCTGATATAGATATCTATCAGCCTTTCTAACGTTTTCTGTACGAAAGATGTGAGACTGATAGGCCTGAAGTCCTTAGCCTCTCACAATGGGAGGGTTTACCTGGCTTCGGTATAAATGTTACCTTAACGGTTTCCCACGCCATTGGTATGTGACCAAGAGCTAGCGAACTTTGTAGGGTTCTGCAGAGCGGTTCCAACAGAATCTCTCCGGCTTCTTTTAGAAGACCAGGGAATATTCCGTCGTTTCCCGCCGACTTGAATGGCCTGAACCTCCCGATGGCCCATCTCAACCTGTCCACAGTGACAATCCGGCTAGCCAGAGCCCAGTCCTCCTCTGATGGCGAGTGTGAAGCTGGTGCTCCGAGGTCGCTTTTCTCGTTACTGCAGCCCGGGAAATGGGTCTCCAGAAGATGTACAGCCGTTTCATTCCCGCAGCTCGTGAATTCTCCACTCGGCCTCAATAATGGTGTAATGGTGTAAGCTTCGAATTCTTTGCAAGGATTTTATGAATTCTGGCATAGTCTGGAACGTGATCCATTTCTGCACAGAATTTTTCCATGCCTCCCTCGCTTTCCACCGGACCGCCTTACTGAACATTCTCTGTGATGTTCTGTAGGCGTTCCAATCTACATCCCTGGAGATTCTCCTGGCTTTATTCCAGGCTTTACGAGCTGTTTTCCGAAGTTCTCCGATCGCTCGGCTCCATGGCCTATCTTTCCGTCTCCCACTAGATTTTAGTTCTGGGCACGAGCTCTCGTATGCCCTGGTTAACAGCGACGTAATGCTATTCACGGCTTCTTCCAGCTCTTCAGTGGATCTCGGAATGACCGTGGATAGCTTCTCATCAACATGCTCCTGCAGGAAATTCCTGTATTGTTCCCAGTTCGTCCTTCTCGGGTTTCTGTACTTGACCACCTTCGGCACTTGGCCTTTCAGACTAAAGTGTATGCACCTGTGGTCCGAAAAGCTAGGCGTTAGCGATACTTTCCATGAATCGATCTGGTCTACCAGGGAGTCAGATACTAAAGTGATATCCAGCACTTCGATTCTGTTTTTAGTAACGAAGGTTGGCACTTTACCTCTGTTCAAAATGTTCAGCTCCGCGTCAGCTATGAACTGAAGCAGAAGAGAGCCTCTCGAGTTAGTGTTCGTGCTACCCCAGACCGTGTGATGAGCGTTGGCATCACAGCCTAGAATCATTGGAACCTCATTTACCCTCGAGAAGTTTATCGCCTCGATAAGCAGATCTGTGTATGGACAGTCCGCCCCATCTGGCATGTAGCAGGATGCCACGAGAAGATCCCCTCCAGCCTTAGCTGTTCTACTAATCCTAACTACAGTCGTGTCCCTATCTGAAAATTGATGGAGCAACATCGCCTGCAAGTTAGGTTTTATATAGATTGCCGCTCTGGGGTTTTCCTCCACGTTAGCCCTGAAAATCCTGTTTCTATACGGACCAAATCCAAGAACCTTGTTTTTGTTCGTCCAAGGTTCTTGGATTAGCAAAACACTTGTGTGCCCCACTGCTAGGTCGCGACAAACATTTCCCGTGGCCGCTCTGCAGTGGTGCAAGAAACGAAACTTACGAACAGAGATTTTTGAGAATTTCTGATATGAGGGATCTCATAAACTTTTTCGGTGGAAGGGGATAGATTGTCTGTTTCGCCTAAAGAAGATCCAAAAGTTGGGCCGAATGGTATGTCCGAAGAAAGCTGCGTACAGGGATGGGAAGATGGAGTGTAATATCTATTAGTAGAATGATGACGAAGGACAAAACCCTCTACGGGCCTCTTCTTGTGTTAAATCATTTTACATTTACTTTTTATGTTGATAGAATCAATCATTTATTTTGGAATACAGTACTGTACTGTAGCCGAGCCTGTGAAATACAATCAAAAATACTTTAATTAAATTTTACAAAAATAAAATGCTCCTTGGGAGAATTATTTACAAAGCAATCAATAACGAAGAATAATGAACTCGCCAATTTGTATTTGGAAAATATGATTTGCAGTTGCGCCCTAGGATCGCTGTTCATTTACGTAATTCTGTGTTACACAAATGTTTCATAAATAAATTTCAATTCTCGTACTAAATTAGAACCTTAATACACAAAATTATCACACATAGTCCAGCTGAACTGTTATTTGTTTGACGCCAATAGCTTCGAATATCATTCGCGTATGCGATACAACGTACTTTGGATCAACATTTTTCGATACCTCCAATTTGATTGCACCTATGTGAACGTCAGTGCACAACGTCCAAAAATGTGGTTCCTGTACACTATAAACGCCAGCAAGACCAGTGACTTTCTGATAACACTGTGGTAAAGCCCTATCTATCGAGGTCGGTTGCCGTTGCATTAGAACCATAACGGACTCCTTTATCAGGCCAAGAACACTCAACGCAACTAATACTGCAATAAACATGGAGCATATTGGATCCGCCCGCATCCAACCAAACATTTGCATTAGTAGCGCCGACACAATAACTCCAACCGATCCCAATGTATCAGCTAGAATGTGTAAGTAAACGCCGCGCATAATTTGTGAATTACCACCAGATACATGAATCTCTTCGTGATCGTGTGAGTGACCATGGTTATTCATCAATGGATGATGGTCATCGTGACTGTGATTGGAATGTGAATGTCCATGGCCACCGCCTCCATGGGAATGTCCATGGCTGCCACCTCCGTGAGAATGGCCATGACCGCCACCACCACCATGCGAATGCCCATGGCCATGTTGAAATGCATAAATGCCAATTAAGTTCACTATAAATCCTAGTACGGAAACGACGAATAGTCGTTCATGCTTTACCTGGAAAGAAAATTCGAGGTAAGTCTAAGTCGAGGTAAGTCTCGTTTTTCCCGGGTGAAAAAAGGTATCTATTTGAGAGTTAAAACACTTAAATCCGAAGGGGCTACGTTAGCTTAAGCGATATGGGGTGATTTTTTATTTATTGACGCTCTTTGGGGAGAAAAAGAATAGTCACTAACTAAGGAATAGAACACAGAGATATGTACGTATTCCGAGAGCGCAGTTCGAGGAAAGTACATATCGCTTGTGTATATGTATAGGGCTAATTTGGAAGATTTTCTGTATATGCGAGAGTTTGTTGGTGTCACATGCAGCGAAAGAAAGCTTTCGCTACCTAGTAATGGGAATACACATACCAATACCCTCTCACTTATACAAATGTATTTGTAACTGTAGATTTACGTAGCAATAGATTATGTCACTAGTTTTATGTTTGTCCGTATTCAGCTATGAAAGCATGCATGGCGCCACGTAAGCTTGTGGGGATCTTAACAGGTCATAACAGCTTGGGATATCATCTCAGCAAGATGGGTATCGTTAACGATCCGACTTGCAGAGGTTGCGGCTTAGAGCCGTGAACAGCAAGACATATAAATACGAGGCATTTGTATGGAATAAAATTAGAATAAATTCAACCTTTGAGTGGGCAACATGCCCCAGATACAGAGTTTTTCGCAGTAGATAGAGTGAACTGTCTGGCACTATAATAAGTGCGGGAAGAATATCCCTTCAAGCAGTTGCATTCTCTTTGAAAGCAGTGTTGTGTGACCCGACCGATTATTTTAAAATCGAAATTTGTTATGAAATTCCGAACAACGTTTTCATGCGCTTGCCCTGCTTCAAAAGCTCTGAGAACGAGACTTTCAGGGGGCTTCTACGGACCCGAAAGGGGAATTTGAAACAGAAATGTTAAAACGGAAGTATAGCACAATAGGCCCAACGAGGATAGAAGTGTCATGTCCGTGTCTTGTCACCGAACCTGAAGTTGGTGACATCTATGTTTTTTCATAGCTGAATTAACGTCTCAACATATGACTACTCTCTTTTCTCAAGTAGCGTCATCCATGCTTTCATGGCTGAATACGGACAAACATAACGCTAATGACACAATCTATAGACCTCAGTGTTCTGATCTGGCGCATCTCGGCTTTAAGAGAACTGCAATAATTTTGCTCAGTAGTATTTAGCGTAGTTTTAAGCTGATTTTGTAAAAAATCTAATTTCCAAATAAAATCAAAGCAATGCATGGCGCCACTTGAGAAAAGAGATCCGTTCTAAGTTGAGACGTTAATTCAGCTATCAAAAAAACATAGATGTCACCAGTTAAGCTTCGGTGACAAGACACGTACCACATGACACGGTCTATGCAAAAGTGACCAATGAAATTTGGTGTTGCTATATTAGAAAAATTTTGCATTTGTCACTTTCACATCGCTGTGTGTAGGTAAGCGCAACTAACTTTTCTTTTGTCCTTACGGCTATGGTTTTTCCATATGTAAAAAACAAAAATATTAAAATTAAAAGAGGTCAGCGTTGGGAGGTTGATTGAAATAAGAAAATTTTAATGTTAAAAGATCCTCTAAACTGTGATAAATTGTTCGAAGATTTTATAACAGTTCATAGATACTTAGGGTGTTTTCGCCTCAAACATCAATTTTTCGACATTCTTTACTTTAGGCATCGAACCTGCACTGATAAAAATTATTTGAAGATTTTCTTTTGTTTACCTCAAATTCTGTATACTATGACTGTAAATGAAATAAGAACATTTTTCCGTTCCATTTCAAGCTCCACACATTCTCGACGTTGTTGCAGTCATTCATGAAACATTTTGAATGTTTTGGGCCATTCAAATAGTGCACACGCAAAAAAAAACGGATTCTAGACCCCCTCTTGCAATTCCCGTGAAGAAACGCCAAAGTCAAATCGCCAAAATGCAGTTTCGCGTTTCTTCTCTTTTTTAACGATTTTTTTTTTTTTTTTGCGTTTCTTCTCACTTAGGCGCTTTTTATTAGCGATTTAACAGTTCAATAACAATTTAGGAATCGCCAAAAAAATCGCTAAGAAAGAGAAGAAACGCCAAAAAAATCACCAAAAAAGAGAAGAAACGCCAATAGCTAAACAAAATCATGTTGGCGTTTTTCTAGGCGTTTCTTCTAACTCTGACGATTTTTATAGGCAATTTAACAATTCAACATAAACTTAGGAATCGTTAATAAAAATCGCCAAAGCGAGAAGAAACGCGAAAGGCTAAACAAAATGATGTTGGCGTTTCTTCTCATTTTTTGTGATTTTTTTTAGCGTTTCTTCTCTTTTTATTGAGTTCTAAATCGCCAAAGCAAGAAGTAACGCCAAAAAAATCGCCAAAAAAGAGAAGAAACGCCAAAATCTAAACAAAATCATGTTGGCGTTTTTCTCGGCGTTTCTTCTCAGTTTGGCGATTTAACGATTCAACAAAAATTTAGGAATCGCCAAAGTGAGAAGAAAGGCCAAATAAAATCGCCAAAAGAGAGAAGAAACGCCAATGGCTAAGCAAAATCATGTTGGCGATTCTTTTTTTTTTTGCGTTTCTTCCCTTTCTTGGCGATTTTTTGGGCGATTTAATTTTTTTGGCGATTTGACTTTGGCGTTTCTTCATTGCACGCCAAAATACATGGAAAAAAATTGAAAATGTGTGGAGCGCTCGCTTTTCTCAAACCCCCCTCCCCCAAAAAAGCGTGCGCACTATTTGAATGACCTCTACTTAAAAAAGTTCTTATTTACACTACGGTAATACGACAAGTTCAGCTGTACCGGGTATTTCATATTGAAAAAATTTGACCCGTGACATAGAGATGAGCGGGTTGCCCGAAACTTCGGAAAACCCGACCCCAACCCGAACCCGAATTGTTTTTTTTCGGGTTCATGGGTTTCGAAAATTTTAATCGGGTCGGGTTCGGTCCGGGCCGGGCTTGGAAACAGTTCGGGTTTCGGATTTCGAAAAATTTTATCGGGTCGGGCTCGGTCCGGGTCGGGTTGTTGTATCATTTTATTCGGGTCCCGATCCTTTATTGACTTTTTATATTTTACAAAACTCGTCTAAATTTGATCATCTTACATTACACGAATTTTGTTTTAGTCTAAGGTCCGTGAAGAATGCAGACGTCGGGCCTTGAAATAATTTTTGTTTCGAAGTAATTTGGGTTGTGAGTTTCTAAAAACTTGAGTGTCTGGTTCGGTCCGGGTCGGGTTTTGAAACAGTTCGGGTTTCGGGTTTTGAAACAGTTCGGGTTTCGAGTTTCGAAAAATTTTATCGAGTCGGGCTCGGTCCGGGTTGGGTTCGGTCCGGGTCGGGTTTCGAAAAATTGTCGACCCGCTGATCTCTACCGTGACAGGTAAATTTACTGTCACAGGTAAATTTTTTTTCACATTTCTTTGTAACGATGTCGGGTTCTCATTTTTCTTTAGACTGAAAGCAAGGATCAAGAATGTACCGTAAGAGTCTTTTGTTCAATGTGCGAACGACTTTCCTCGGAAGAATTTCGTTAATTGGACAATGCACTAGCATAATTGTTGCTCCAGTTTTGTGGGACAAAGTTTCGACTCTCTGTGTGGATCATGTTTGTCCATTGTCTGGGTCTGGGAGTAGCTCGGATAATTTGGATGTGAAGAATGCTACACTATATTTTCCCGGAATTGCTATCAATTTATGTTAATTCTCTGGCATTAAAATTGAATTTCAAAAGTCAATGCTGTTATAGAAAAGCAAATTTACGCATTGAATGATTAATTTGTTCATAATTAAGTGTGTTAGACTATGCGTTAATTGTTTTCGCATTAATCAACTCAGAATCAATTCGGTGATTGTAAAGGCATGCCAGAAGTTTTCATGAATACGAAATGTAGACAAAATATGGGTTTTTCATCTACATATTTCAAATGCCATGACTAATGTAATTGAAAAGAAAGTCTTATCACACAAGTCGTAACCTCTAAGCTTTAATATGTGATACAGCGGAAATAAGTGTGTTGAGACATAAATGAATCGTGATTCTGTCGGATTGGATATTTGTTCTAGAATGAATCACTAAAATCCGCGTTGGAAGTAGATTTTAAATCCCAGCTGTTTTTAATTGACTAACAATTTCGCTGGTATACATAAAATTGAAATGGGAAATTGTAAAAACGTGCCACCTCTACCATTTGAATCAATATTTTTATAAAATTTTCTCGTATTTGCTTAGAACAGATAAAATTTGCATGTTTTTCGTTTTGTAGTTATTAATATTGTCTTATTGAGTTTAAGAGAGATGCGGGAAAGTAATACAAATATGATTAGGAAATGAAAAGTTAAGCACTATGTCAACATCCCTATCTAGTATCAAAATCAGACTCTTAGCCAAATCAATTTGTTTAGTACGACATCGGCTGCTGTCAAAATATAGTGCATGAAGCTAACGCTGCACTAAAGATATCGATTCTTGTACAAATATCCAGGAACTTACTTAACTCTTACGTCTTGCTTTGCTGAATCCACCGGCTACCACAAGGCTACCTATGAACCCAAGTTCTGGTAATGGATGCGTTAAGCGCGATATTGAGATGCATAAACTACACTGCTTAAGGGTTCATGCGTTTAATTATGAAATTCACTATACCTTGACACAAGTCGAGTGAACCGAATGAGCCAAAAATGAAAGTCATTCGTTACTCTTCGAAACTCTATGGATTATGGAGGGTCATGGAACAAAGCCACAGAAACGTGTCCTGAGCATGTTCTCTTTACAAAGAAAATCTCATTTTTTTGTCGTTTACTCGGTTGAAGCCGTTCCAACGTTCAATTTTCCATTTTTTCACAGAACGATCTGGAGTCAATTCTAAATTTCAACTAATTACATTTTACTTTCTATATGAACGTTTTTAGGTAATCTCTTTGAATTATTTTGTCAGACATTAACACATCTAGAACAGTAATTAGGGGTCGTGCACATATGACGTCACGTTTGCTATCAAAAATGAGTATTCATAAAACGGTCATAACTTAGTCAAGATAGCAAATTCTGTTTATAGGACTCTGGCTACCCCCCCAAACATGGGGTGTATTTGGGGGGGCAGCCGGAGTACTATAAGCAAAATCTCTTACCAGTTTGGAGTTATAGACTTTGTGGATTTTATAGCAAGCGTGACGTCATATGTGTACGACCCCTTAGAAGAGATTAACATCTCGGCATCCAGCGCCAATCGTCAGTCAAGTCATGCAGCTCTTGACAAATTGCTGACGTATCCAAGGCTGGTATACCAGGTTGCGCAGATCCTTGACATTTCGTAGCGGCGGCAATGCAAAAATCTATGCAATCGCCATCTTACGAATAAAACTAAGAGTAAATATTTTTTCATTCCTAGGACGGAGAACTGCTGTTTTCTGTCCTGTTTTAAAACAGAAAAGCAGTTTTCTGAACCCTCGGAATGAAAAATATTGTACAAAACTCGAAAAAATATATGTTTTTGACTAGTGTGACACTCGTCAATAACATTATATTTTTCCCAGTTACGTAAATAACTATTACCCAGCAAGTTTGATTTGTGAGTATTAAATCCTTATTACTCATAGTTCAAACTTGCTGGGTAAAATTGTTAGCTTTTGGCTTTTTTCAGAAGGTGGCGATTGCATAGATTTTTGAGTTGCCGCCGCAGCGAAATGTCAAAGATCTGCGCAACCTGATATATAAAGCCTTGGTGCAACCTGCTATAAGGTAGTTCTTTACAAAAAAGGATGGCAGCACATTCTATACACTTGACATTTGAAGCAGACTAAAACTTGAGAATTCTGACATTTGAAGTAGATTATCTTTAGTTCATGATATCGACGTTAGAAGGATAATGGATGTCGCATAGCCATAGGGGTCGTTCATAAAGCATGTCACGCAAAAATCGACGTTTTTGAGACCCACCCCTCCCGCCATGTCACACTTGTTTGCAAGAGGTTAGAGTTATTTAAAAATCGATGAAATTTAAAGAAAAAAGAAATTTCAGTCAACCTTTTCAAAAATTTCGCATGACGTAACACGGGTTCAGCCCTCCCACCCCCCTGTCACAGTATGTGCGTGACACACTTTATGAACGACCCCTTTTGCACAGTATTGTACGTATCTATTTGTCACGGTTAGAGGTATTGATGGGTCTACATTGTCTCCAAATTATCGTAATATGGAATGCGAGGTTTCAGTTTAATTTTAACTGTTGCACATATCGATCCAACTGTTCTATCTTCTTACAGCAAATGAGTCAATTCATTGTGATTGTTAGGGAGAACCATTTCCGGCTATGTGAGAGAGCACCCAAATTCGTAATTAATTCAGATTTTGCTGAGCGAACCAACTAAGAAAAGTTAGTTAAAATCGAACTGAAACCTCACATTCCATAGTAAAATAAGTTCGAATCTACCACAAAAAAACTTCATAGGTTTTGATGAATGTCATTAGCTCTTGAGTTAACTTTGGAGACAATACTCCCACGGTTAGAGTAGGAAATGTTTAGTACAAATTTCAACAGATGGCAGTAGTAGATGGCTAGAAGCATCACTACCTCTAACCGAGACAAATAGATACGTCAGCAAATTGTGTAGTGCATCACGTTCATCAGCATATCGAGTTGCATGACTTGACTGACAATGGATGCCGAAATGTTATTTCTTCTAATTATCTTCATAACGCAACTATTCTGTTCTGAACGTCATGTCAATGACAAAATAATTCAAAAAGTTTACCCGAAAAACGTTCATATGAACAATAACATGTAGTGAGATTCACATTCTTACTCAAAAATCTATTACATATCCATAAGTCAGACGTAAGAAGCGAGACACCGGTAGTTTACTCATCCCCCACGACCATACAAAATACATGGCTTCAAGATTGAACAATGAGTTAAAGACATAATAGATTACTGACTGGAGGCAAGTAAAAAATTGGGATATATAGTCTCTTTGCAGTCTTTGGGGTGGTTCGACTAAGCTCAACATTTCAAAAATGAAAAATGAAACCATTTCGAAATTACTTACCTCTGGTGGTTCTATAGCCCTTTCAACAGCCTCAGACATAATGAAAAAGGCAACAAACAGCAGAAACAGACTGTTTACAAAACCGGCTATAACTTCAGCACGCACATATCCATACGAATATTTATCGTTAGCTTTCCATTTTGTTATAACGGAAGCAGCTAGACCAGCAAGCAGACCGGTGCAATCGAAGAACATGTGAAATGAATCCGAAATTAAACCTGCAACGAAATTGACGTTTACAATCTCGGAAGTCAATCGGTTGATGTTCCACATCTGTTCAAACTTATTGAATTAAATTGTAACATGTTACACGCATAATCAGCGGAACAATTAACAACGTGTTGCAAGATCAATTGATAAAATAAAATTACGAGGCCAATTTTTGTGCTCATAATTTGTGAATTATCGGTTTGATAAGAATGTACGTCATCGCAACGTCGATGAGGTAATTTTTCGGGATGAAAATATTCATTCATGTTCACTCACCTAAACTATTTGTTATGATGCCATAGAACAATTCAACAAAGGCAAAGCTAAGGTTCAGCAGCAAAAACAGAAACAAGTTCCTCGAATTCTTATCTGAAAATATCAACCGCTTCCAGTCGTACAATTTATTCTTGATCCTATAACTTAAGCTTCGATTATCCTTGTGTGTTAGCGGAAGCATATTTGCAAGGATCCTGGAATTTCAAGAAGATTTTGTTTCAATCGCTCTGTCGAAAGTGTATGAGTCAATTTTTTAGTTTGTTTATGGTGCATACGTGTAAAAATTTTCATGTTTTCATAGAATCGATACACATAACCTCAAGATAATTATTTAGTCAAAAAATTTGGTAACAAGAAATAAAAATGTCAGAGATCTCGTACCCGTTTTCGTACACAAAGATGTTTGATTTTTGCCGAACTTTTCACTTAAATGCTCAATAAATCCATTGTTCTTACTAATTTATCAGTAAAAAACGGCAGACACCGAAATAAAAAGAAATCAAAAGCTATAGACGTCACCGCTTAGTGTCATCGAAAAGCGGAGAGAGAGTCGTTCTCGCCGTATACAATGGTTTGTTCAGTGGATGAGTTTTGAATGGAAGAACATAGAGGAAGAAGAAACGTATAAAGTAAAGTTCTTGGATCATACGATATTTTTATGGTTTATGAATGAAATTTACCGTTTCAATTGTCCCCCAATTTCCAGGAATTTTTTTTGTTGAAAATTATGTAAATAACTGTCACGAATGAATACTTTTCTTTCGTCTTCACCTGAAGAATACTCAACTTCTGCAATATATTCATTATGAAGAGTCATCTCCAATTTAAAGAAAAAACAAATTGGAATGAAAAATTTTAACACACACACGGTGTACACAACTGGTAAGTTACGAAAAAAATCACGAAAATAATGAGGATTCGCACCATTCGCATTAGGCGCGACACGGATAATGAATTAATCAATTTTGTTTGAAGAAGAGACTCTGGATATTTTTGAATGTGTTGGCAACTCGAATCAAAGCCTCGATTCCACTTAGGCCATGCATTTTAAGGCTCAACGTATTGGCAGAGGGTCATTCACAAATGCCGTCAGGCTCAAGGAGGAGGAACGAAGGGAAAAGGGTTTTTGTATTCTGAGAGACTCCACTAACAGCTTTTTATAGTCAACTAGTAAATACCCCCGCCCCTAGGGGCTACGCGGACATTAAGCATTCTTGTCCGCTGGGTCGGAGATTTGCGACATTAATACTAAAATGTATGCAAGGGTGTGCAAAATTAGATTTAGATGAATAATAAGTGGATTTAGTAGTATTTTAGTAGTTACCATAAGCTTACGCAAATCTGGTTTTCCCCGTACTTCAATTTTCCCGCAAAACCGTTTTGTCGAACTACCGTTTGCTGTATACTATTATTACGTCTGTACACTACCGTTTTCCCCGTGCTACCGTTTCACCCTTACTACCGTTTCACCCTTACTACCGTTTCCACCATACAACACTTTTCCCCGTACTACAATTTTCTCCGTACTACCGTTTCCCCGTACAAACGTTATCATCGTGCTACTATTTCCCCGTACAACCGTTTCTCCCGTCCTACAATTTCCTCCTCACTACTGTTTTCCCCGTACTCCCATTTCACCGTTCTACCATTGCCCCGTACTAGCATTTCCCCCGTACTACCATTTCCCCGTACAAACGTTATCACCGTTCTACTATTTCCCCGTACAACCGTTTCTCCCGTCCTACAATTTTCTCCTCACTTCTGTTTTCCCCGTACTCCATTTCACCGTACTAACATATTCCCCTACTACCATTTCCCCGCACAAACGTTTTCACCGTGCTACTATTTCCCCGCACAACAGTTTCCCCCGCACTACCGTTTTCCCCGTAAAACCGTTTCCACCGTACTACTGTTTCCCGTACAACCGTTTCTCCCGCACTACCATTTTCTCCTCATTACTGTTTTCCCCGTACTATCATTTCCCCATGCAACCGGTTACCCCTTACCGCTTTTTCCCCCGAGCTGCCCAGCATTTTCACCAATACTGGTGACTTCTACTCACAAAACTCTGAGACTTTGCAAAAGAAACCTATGGTCTATCACCCATACATTTCAAGATATTTTTAAAAGCATAAAAATTGACCCAATGCCCAACTGCCCGACATTTTCACCCCAATACTGATGACTTTTACTAATAAAACTCTAAGACTTTGCCGAAGAAACCAATGTTCTGGCTCTCATACCTTTCCAGATACTTTCAAAAGCATAAAAATTGACCCAATGCCCAACTGCCCGACATTTTCACCAATACTTGTGACTTCTACTCACAAAACTCTGAGACTTTGCCAAAGAAACTAATGGTCTGTCTCTCATACCTTTCCAGATACTTTCAAAAGCATAAAAATTGACTCAATGCCCAACTGCCCGACATTTTGACCAATACTGGTGACTTCTACTAACAAAACTCTGAGACTTTGCCAAAGAAACCAATGGTCTGTCTCTCATACCTTTCCAGATGAATGAATGAATGTTACTTTTATTGTCTACTATCTTCTAGCTGACATAGTAAAAAAAGAGTAATTATGACTTTCAAAAGCATAAAAATTGACCCAATGCCCAACTGCCCGACATTTTCACCAATACTGGTGACTTCTACTAACAAAACTCTGAGACTTTGCCAAAGAAACCTATCGTTTAGCTCCCATACATTCGAAAATAATTTTAAAACCATAAAAATTGACCCCGTGTCCAACTGCCCGACATTTTCCACAATACTGGTGACTTTTACTAACAAAGCTCTGAGACTTTACCGAAGAAACCAATGGTCTGCCTCCCATACCTTCCCAAATACTTTTAAAAGCAAAAATGGCGTCACTTTGACAGGAGGCAGATATTTTCTTAGGATTCATAAAGATTCTACTCATCAATATCAACAACTTTCCCGAAGAAACCAAACGTGTAACTAGAAGATAGGAAAAAATCCAAGATGGCGTCACTTTGACAGGTGGCAGCCATTTTCTTAGGATTCATAAAGATTCTACTCATCAATATCAACAACTTTCCCGAAGAAACCAACTGTCCAAAAAAACAAAAAAAAATTAAAATTACATCAAGAAAAAATTTTAATTGAAATCTAGGTAGCATAATGGTTTTTTTTGCTAGAAAAGGCAATGCAAAACCGCATTTTAATTCAGTCCCTTTGGACTCGTCAAGCAGGTCGGCCGTATGTTGGTTCACATGGGAATCTTCTTTTGCATTGCCTTTTTTTGAATCATATAGGGCAATTCAAAACGACACTTTGCTTCAGTTCCTCGGAACTCTTCAAGCAGGTCGGACGTATGTTGGTTCACGCTGGAAATTTGTGACCGACAATTTACAAACAGACAGACAGACAGACAAACAGACAAAGTTTTGACTTTTATAATTAGTAATAACAAGTATGCCTGGAACACTTGCTTAACGTGACTTCCGAACCACGTCTCAGAGTAGTGCGAATGTAGCGTCTTTGTTATTATGCAATTACTCTGGCGCTAATTTTCAGTTTTATTAAGCGAAAAAAAAGGCGACTCACAATGGCGCAGCCAGTAAAAAAACGATCTTTTCAACAACAAATTACAATAAATAAAATTCATCTACTCTACTTTTCCCTAACTGCTGCCGTAATTTGCATAAGAAACTAAGTGATGACATTTTGAGAGAGAATTTCATATATTTTCTCTCTCAAAATGACGAAATTTCTTATGCAAATTAAGGCAGATTGGTTGGCGCAATTTTTTATCGCAAATATAATTGTCGCAGAGGTCGAATTTTATATTACGTACAGTAATTCATCGTATACAAGTTACGTCATACGGTTCATTCCGTGTGTCACGTCGTTATGGGCGACTTTTGAAGCTTGAGTGAATTTTGGGACGTTAACAATGAGCTACACTTGATAGAAAAATTCCATGTGGAATTTTTCCGACACGGGATTTGAACTCCGTTAGTTTTGGTGGAAGGCCAAGGCTAACCAGGCTAACCACAGTGCCAACTCATCCGTTGGTGTTGATGACATGATGAAAGCTTATGGTCACGTCTGAGGAAGAAATTTGTTTCATTGATTGCGGGACGTCTTCGAAGTGAAAAAATGTTTAATCGATGTCCCACCGAAAACTTGTCATTACATATATGTACATACACCCCACGGAAATTATTCATTACATGTATGTCAGGGAAACTTCTCATTACATGTATATCTGCATGTAATGACGCGTTTTCGGACGGGACATCGATTCAAATAGCATACAGAGGGGAGTGCTTAGTAAGTCATCCATTCAGGATCATTTCGTGACACTCGCAAACTCTTTCGTGTGTTTTTAAACAACTCACTTTAAAAACAGTTTTCAAAGCTTTTTGCTTAAAAACACCCTCTTGAGTTTGGCTCATTTCACAAAATTGATCCCTCATGTAATGACTTACTTCCGCACCCCCCACTGTAATCTACTATTTCTTATCATCGTCACGTAATCAAGCGATTCCATAGCAGAATATGTCATTTTGGATCTCTGACTGGATTGAAATGACTTGTTATAAAAATCCAGCTTCTCTTGTACACTTTGTATTACCAAAATACCTTTCTTGACAATATCCTGGACAAATAGCTTCAAAAATTACGAAAAAATTGAAAATAATGAATTTTCAAGAAAGGGACAGTAAATATCGGACAGAAAGGACTAGCACTCTAGATGGATTCCTATGTTGATATTGTCGAGTCGAATTGAAAAAGTCCTGAAAACCTCAGAAAAGTTTATGGGATTTTTAAAATTCTCATTTACAATTGTAATCTTTTCTGTCGTAGTTCTTAAACCTAGAGCGCGTACAGTAATTATTTCTTCGTTCAATTAATCGTTAGTGAGAACTGTCAAAGTTCACTGAGAGTGTCAAATTTCTACCCATGACGATGTGAGAGCTGTCATGATTGTTTAGATTTTCATTTTTAAGTAACATTATTGATGATTGCATGAAAATTATTGCAAAATTGATCAATATTTAAGTTGTAAATAGTAAAATTGATTTATTTTAGGAAAAAATAGTTTCGAAACATATAAAACCTAAAAAAAATAATTTTTATGCTTTTTTGTCAAAATTTCAAAAATAGCTGAACGATATTGTGAAAGTTTTCATTAATCCTTTAACGATTCACCAGTGAATCTTATCGGACAATTGCTGTACGCGCCCCCACAGCAATTACTGGTGAAGTTCACCTCTGGTGAACATTTTGACAGGTCTACTCGTATACAATTTTTATGAGCACACCTGTCAAAGTAAACTTAACGAATAATTGCTGAAAGCACTCCAATTGTCCGAGAGGATTTACTGGTGAATCGTTAAGAGATTAATGACGGCTATCGCCACAACAAATAGTTTCTGATGGCGAAACTTTTGCATCAATGCCTAAACTTTTGGGTTTTATACAATTTTCGACAAAAAAAACTGACAAAAAATATGCTAGGTTTTAATTTTCTAGCCTAAGAGGGCATTCCGGTAAAGAAATTATGAGCTTTTTGCTCGGACAGAGGCTCTGTTTCGTCATACGAGAGTTCCTTTTGCTGCAACCCATCAGTCAATAGCAAGCGGTCAGCTCCCTCTGGTCGATTCTGGAAGGCTGCCTGGTGCCAAAAAAAGTCCTTTCACAATGATGAAACGAGTAGTAACATACATAAATGTTCACTTGGTTCCGACTCGGCACCAAGCTGCGTACTTGAATACTATTAGCAGTCTTATAGAAGGCAGCCTGGTGCCGATAATCTGTTAAAATCATTGTAACGGCAGTAAAGAATATTAAACGTCATACAAATTTCAATTTGGCACCAGGATGCTGCTGCCCTCTATGTTGATAGGAGAATATGATGATTAGGCAGCCTGGCACCGCGTTGAAATTAATGTGAAGTGTATAATATTCGTAACTACGGTTTCGATGACAGTAACAGATTTTTGGCATCAGGCTGCGTTCTTTATCGTTACTTAAACTTCTCAAGTAGGCAGCCTGGTGCCGAGTCGGAACCGAGTGTATAGTAATGTGCCCGTTTTCCACTCCAGCATTGTCATAGAAACTTCTATGGCACCAGGCTGCCCAGCTTGAAATGCAGACCTCTGTTTGTTGCAATTTTTCTCCACGAAAATGTCCTAGATGACGATAAGATAAGGAGTTCAGGCACTAGGCAAAGGAGCGGTCTAAAGCCTGAACTTATTGTTTCATCGTCGCTGTAGAAAGAGAAAGCAAACGTGAAAACGCGAGATCGAGAGATCTATTACTGTAAATTTAACTATAGCGGCTTTGTCACATTCATCCACACGAAATTAATTTTTTCCACAGTTTTCGAGTCATGTGACTATGTTCATACAGCGACATTGGATGGTTCGGAGAAATTCTCTCATTTTTCGAAGTGTTGCCTGTTTCAAATCAACTTGCTGTGACATAGAGTAAAAGAAGGAACCCCCTTGACGACCAAATGTATGAGGTGTGAAATTGTGAAAGCCACCACGAAAAATGCATGGAAAACTTGGGCGTATTTTGAAGATTGTGTGGTCTACACAAGGTTGGTTGGGCAATTAAGAAATCCACCACTTTACACCTCAACACTGATTTGACGATTCACAATGTCCAATCTGTGCAGAGGTGTGAAGTGGTGAATTTCTGAATTGTCTTCACTTTGTTTAATTTGACATTTTTCATGCCTCGGGGCCAAAATCGAAGGAAATTTTATAAATTTCTCTCGATTTTGGACCTCTGCATGAAAAATTTTTTGTGTGTCTGTTTTGGACGACTCATTTTAGGCACTTTCGCATGCAGACCTCGCTCTGCTCGGTCTACAACACGCGAAATTGCCTAAAATCAGTAGTCAAAAACAGACACACAAATAACCATTCACAGTTGTGCTGCACAGTGCGAAACGAAGTTTTTGTGCCAACGCGCTTCTAAACAAACTCGTCTTGTTCGCCTTGTTCACATCGTAGCGTGGCAACACTGTAGGCTATGACATTGTGACACACACAACATGCTGTTGAAACGTCACTACATAACCTAAAACGTAAACAAACGTGTGAAATTGTTAGGATAGCTAGTGATAAAGTTATGATCGGAGGCGCAATGAAACCTGTAAAGCAATTGAAAAAGTCAAAAAAATTGAGTAAGTAGACTGTTGGATGATTGCATATTCCGTCCTAATGCCAAATTTTTTGTCGCTTTTTAGCAAAGAGGAAACAAATAGACAAAACAAGCATCGACTACTCTTCAGATTCATCGAATGAAGAACAAGTACATGCCATGGTGGACGAAAGAGTGTCCGATGATAGCGATCGCGACAATAACAGTCCAGTCGATGAAGAATCGAAAGAAATCAAAAAGTCTGCCATTCAATTAGGGTTTGCCAATGCGTTTGCAAAAGTGATGAAACAGGAGAAACCCAAAAACAAAAAACATGTATTTTTGTCAAAATCTAAGAAAATAAACGACCAACTGGAAGAGAAAGAACAGAAACTGGATTTCGAAATCGATGGCGAAATAAAAGAGGAGAAACCGATCAAAACTGAATTGGATCTGGACATTGAAATGAAATCGAGCGATAGGAAGAATAAAGCTGTGACGTTGCGTATGAAACCGTCCTTGATGGACCGAGAGCGAGAGAAAGCTTTTAAGAAAATCGCTACAAAAGGAGTTGTTCAGTTGTTCAATGCAGTCCGAGTCCAACAGAAGGATTTGACCAAAAAATTGGATGAGGTCGGACCATTGGATCATCGAAAAGACGCGGTACTCAATAACATTAACAAGAAGAAATTTTTGGATGTTTTGATGGGAGGCAATCGAGCTAAATCCGAATTGGTTGACAATCCAGTTAAAGATGAGAGCAGAGAAGAGAGTGCCAATGATGCTGATTACACAGAAACAGATCGTCCTGATCCTACCAGTTCACAATGGAGCGTATTAAGGTGAGTTATCAGTTTGGTGTATTTGTGACACATTTTTTATCAGTTTTATGCTTTTGGAAAAGCATATCTCCGGCTCGGTAGCAATAGTCCCCTTCGCTTTGTGTTCACTTTCGTTCCTTAAAATAAATTAAACCAAAAACTTCGGTCCACAGAAACGATTTCATGACAAACAAGAAAATGACCAATTGGGACAAGGATGAAGATAGCGATGGGGAAGACAATGCAATGGACACCGACAATGATTCCGACACAGAATGATAACGGTATATTTATAAAGAATTGCTTTTTGTTAAATAAAATTAGACTTTTAACGAGATCCCAAGTTATTTTATGATTAACGAATGTTTCCCAAACTGTTGAAGAATTTGCATTGGCGACGTTGGATACAATGTGATTGGTAGATTCCACACCATTGTTTCGATAGGAATGTCCACCGGTGCTTGCCAATTGTTTTCGTCCAGGTGTAGGGGCGTCAGCGAATCACTGGTACTTGTAACGAATTCAAAATGTAGCCTCCATCTGACGTCGACTATAAGAAAAAAATTTCGTTGTAAGAAATTCACAAACTAAATTTCTTAAACTTACCCAGTGATGTTGAAAACGATGGTGTCACGTGTAAAGGAACTGGTAAAATCATTTGACTTTGCATCAGTCCAACACAGACTTCGTGGTGCTTTGTGAAATTCATAATTTTACCTTCCGGTAATTGTTGCACGGGATTCGTTGAATCTTCCTTTTTCGTTTCGCTTTTCGATTGCTTTGGCAATAAAATTTCTTCGCACTGTAGCGTTACAGACACTTGAACACAACGCACGGTTCGACATGTAAAATCCAAAGTTCCGACAATATCCTCACCCAATTTATAGGCTGGTTTGAACAAACAGAAACGACCCACACGTCCACGTTTGTTCGAAATCAAATAGAAATTCGGTCTGCGGCGAGCGGTTATGTTTTGCAAATGGTGCAACGCAATTTCCAGCTTCGATTCGGTTTTTCGTTTTTCGAGAAACGGATTGGTTGGCGCAAGTTCGTCGTTGGTTTCATTGCATAGAGCCGGTACTTCATCGGGACGAATGACCGTTGGCAGTGAAAGAACTCTTATGGGAATGCGCAACACTTGCACTTTCGAGCCAACTCTTTGTGTTGCTATGGTAAGTTTGTAGAAATATTTGATGCTCACACCACGATAAGTTGGTGGACTAGACATTGGAAGCACTTCTTTGTACAAATCTAAAAGTAAACAGATAAGTTGGTGACAATTAAGAGAAATATCGATGGAAGATCGTACAAGACTTTGATTCTCCTACAGCAAGACGAAGGTCGCAAAACAGAATTTTTGGCTCGGTAGCCATGACAATGTTTCCTTGTCCATGGTTCGAAGCATTCAATGCAGTTTCTGCTGTGAATACGTGTTTAAGGTCTGCTGACTTATCGGTATCTGTTGAACTTCGGTAACAGTGAATTTGGCCAGTTGCCCATGCCAAGTTTTCTAAGATGTCGCTGTAAGTATACGATGTCTTATTATCGTCTTTGTGAAATATTATAGAACGTGTAGCACCAAATGTCACAGAGTGAGTACTGAAACTGTTATCACTGGGGAGTCTTTTTTTTCAGAAGAGTGCAAAGATAGGCGTGAAATATCGCCAAGGTAAAGTCGCGATATTTCACAGTTTGGAGATTTTTCTTGGCGATATTTCACACTTTGGCGATACTTCACATTCCGGCGATTAATTTTTTTTACAATTTCACTTTGGCGATATTTCACAGCTGTAGTACATACAAAGATGTTCTGGACACAAGAAATGTTCCAATTGCTCTAAAAATCTAGGCCAACACAAGAAAGCGAAACTCACTTATTGCTCTGAGCGATTCTATGTTCCGCTAACGATGGATTTGTAAATGAAATAAATAATTCCACAGCTTCTCCGCACAAAAATACGGGAGTTTGCTCTCGTACTAATTTTGCCACAATTTCAATCATTTTAGAAACAAAAACAAAATCATTTGGAGGTTTGCAAAATGTCAAACGAAAATCTGAAAGTCAAATACAATTTACCCGACATTAGACGTGACAAGTTATGAGTAGTGTGGAATTTTTGAAGAGTTTTTGCTGTGAACCACATTCCGAGGATCCGATTGGTGAGTAGCTATAGTAATTCAAAGGTTTCATATTTGATATGTTTGTGAAAAATATGATAATGTGAGGTCAAACTCGAAAATGAGCAGAACGACAGCGACGATGGTCCACGCACGTTCTTATGTCATGTTACGTCCCGTAACGTGCTGTAACTTACATCGATATTGGAAGGATGAAATTGCTGTTTGAGGTTTTAAAAATATAAATGAATTGGACCATGACCGTTGGTATCAATGACTTGGAGGCCATCATAAATGACGTCCGTTTTTTTCAGTGCTGCCAGCACATTTAAATCGTTAATAACTCGATAAATATGCATTCTGGCGAGTCAAACGTGTGTCCTACCCCCCCAATTAGAGGGGGTATTTAGGTATTTAGTGGGGTGGAACACACATTTGACTCGCCAGAATGGATATTTATCGAGTTATTAACGATTTAAATGTGCTGGCAGCACTGAAAAAACGGACGTCATTTATGGATGGCCCCTTGTATGAAACACATCATTGTTGCCAGACGAGACCCTTTCAAAGTTTCAAAAAACACCGGCATACACATTTAATTTCAACATCAATCATTAAAATAGAAACCAATATGACGTTTGGCAGTTGTGTGGCATTTCTGACAAAATGAGAAAAAACGCCAAAACGATTTTATTGAAATTTCATGATGACTTTATTTAGTCTTTGGCGTTATTTCACAATTGGCGATTTTTTTCGGTGATTTAACAAATAATTACAAAATGATAAATCGCCGAAAAAGCCGTCAAAGTGTGAAAAAAACATCACAAAGGTGCACCTATAAAGATGCACCAATAAACTTCGTTCGACACAACTGTGAAACGTCAAATTTAACAAAGGAAGACAATAGAGAAATTCAGCACTTCACACCTTTGCACAGATTTGACGATTGTGCGTGAAGAAACGCCGAATTTTAATATTTGAATTCGAAATGTCACAAAAATCTATCCCCCTGCGAATTATTGACTAATGAATAAAAATTTACTCTGTCACTCTGACAGAATTGACGGGATGGTAACCGATATGGTCAAATTTTAGGCCACGAGTTACAAAAACTGTTGTAGCACGTCAGTCCAAGCTGTCACCTTTCTGAAACTTTGTCACGACATTTCTCAGTGGTCTAGGTGTCTTCAGAAAAAATCTGGCGGAGGTGACAGCTTGGAGTATCTTAAACGTGAAAAATCCCAAATGGCCCATTCTATTGCTTTTCCATTTTTATGCATTTTCACAAGAACCTGTTTTCGTGGCCCATACTTCATACAAAATCAGTTACCCTCCTTTGTCTCTTTTACTCTCATAACCCATCACGCGTGATGGATTCTAAATCCATTTTTAGTTTATTTTATTTTCACTGGCCCAACAACAAACGTAACAAAAACCTAAGTTGATAACAAAACTAGGGAGTTTTCGAAATGCCACAAAAACCTAGGTCCCGTGGAATTTATTGTGACGTCTAATGAAGTTGCGCTGTGTTCTTTGTGAAACAGTGTCAAATTCCATAAATTTTTTATCCCCATCACAAATGGTATCTTTAAAGAGATCTTATTTGACACAGGGATCAAAACTATGCTAGGGTTCTTCTGTCTGTCACTTCTATTTTTCTTGGGTATTTTGTCAGTCTGAAATATATCAGCTCAATTTCTTTGTTCAGTAAAAACAATTTATCGGCGAATCTAATTCCGCAGGTAAGGGTAAGCGCGGCAGACAGGAAACTACCCTTGCAGCTACCAATTTAAAAAAAATTAATCGTCAAAGTAAGTAGAAACGACAACTAAAATCGCCAAGGCGAGAAGAAACGCAAAAAAAAACGTTGTCTCGTCGTATGTACACAATGAACCTATGATTCTTCATTCCCCAGGCATTCGTTTCAAGTCTTCATCGCATTTTTGACCGTTCATTTTACCCCTTCAACTGTTAATTTCAAGTGTTCATTCGACCCCTCATTCCGTTCATTGTATGTATGTATCAATTTTCCCGTACGCACGAAATTCTATATGACGACTATATCGGACAGAACAGTCCCGATACGCCTCCTAATGTTTTTTGGTCGCGACCAAAAAACCGCATACGACTTTGTATCAATTTCGTTCGCACGAAACTCTGTTCTGTCCGATATAATTGTCATATAGAATTTCATGTGTACGGGCAAATTGATACAAATTCGTATCGAGATTGTTGGTCTCGACCCAAAATCATTAAGAGGCGTAACAATGAGCAGGAGAATGACAGACAATAAACGGAATGAGGGGTGGAATGATGATGTTCAAGTAAAATGAACGGTCAAAATACCGATGAACACTTGAAATGAATGCCTGGGGAATGATGAAATGAATCATAGGTTCATCGTGTGCGACGAGACAGGATCTGGGTCATCCTGCCCAATTATGGAAGTGGCCATATACCAGGATTGGACCATATTTCCCCAAAACCCTGAAACATGTGTTCGCTCAAATTTAATTCTCTATAACTTCGCCTTTGGAACCAACTTTCTAACCCTCATAGTTCTGGAGATCTGGGTCATCCTGCCTAATTATGGAAGTGGCCATATACCAGGATTGGACCATATTTCCCCAAAACCCTGAAATACGTTTTCGCTTAAATTTGATTCCCTACAACTTTGCCTTTAACAGTAAATCTCCATATAGCATAGTTAAGGAAATATAGACGAAAAACTGTTTTCGTATATGGCCAAGAATCTCAATTTCGTCCATTCCATTGGTCCCAGTGCC
>CM055405.1:16845202-16894296 GCA_029228625.1 Pseudolycoriella hygida | reverse complement strand
GCTGATTCGTCATCTCCAGACGATAATAGATGCATCCTCCCACTCCCACCTCGATCTACCCCATGTTACAATAAAATTGTTTGTAGTAAACGTATAGGACCTCTTGTACTTCGTACGGGTCCAAATATTAACCGATGAATGAGGTCAGAGTGATGCTCCTTCTGCTTTATGGTATAGCATTCCAATGATGTGGCCGATGTGGCGCATCTGTTCGAATAAAAATATTTCACAGATGGCATCAAATACAATTTTTTGATACAAATAACTCCGATCCACCGAACTTAATCCGAAACTGTGAAATTTTTGTGTGACGTGCGTTGGTCGGTAATTGTTTTAAAGAATGTAAGTAATTAAGTCTATTGGAATATATTCACACAATTTTAGTTATTTAGTGACCGTCATCCATTCCAAACAATTGGAAGTTGAAAATTTCGTTTGATTTGTGTATGCAAATGCAGTAAAAGGTAGCACACCAGGTCAACATTTAAGAACCTTTTTTTTACGTGTGTGTCATGGCGGTCTACAAGTAACGAATTAAATGTCACACGTCAAAGAAATTTTACTGAATTTTTTATTAGAATTACAAAATCAAAAACAGCCAAATTAAGTGCAAATAATTGAACCAAACATTTGCTATCGCATTAATGGATTGTTTTGTGATAAGAATGTAAAGTTTTAAGAAAATAATTCGTTTCGAAAACCCGGGTGGAATGACCTTTCATGAATATTAGTTGTTATGTTTCTCCATTTAATTCTCATTTTACGATTTCCCATAGTAAAGTGTTGTATGCATAACCATGCTAATGTTACATTACACTACGTTAAAGTGGTAGAAAAAAAAATTATCAGCCGGAATTCATTTCTTTCAAATTAAATTACTCTAACCATAAATTATTGTTTACGAGAGAGAAAAATTTATTACAGTTGATATGCCAATCACACGATGACATCATGACGGAGTATATAATTAACGATTTAAAAACGAATTATTCAAAAAAAAAAGAACAAATAATAAATTATTCGTCCAATTGAACTCTCCTGTCGGTCACGTTAATTTGAAATGCAATTTTTTTCCCCTCGTTCCAAATAGCGTTTCGTGAATGCATTTAAACAAAATTTTGGCATCGTTTGCTTCATCAACACTTATTGGGAACGTGTTAAATGTCTTTCAACAGAATTTCTAATCGCTTGTCCACCGTTTCTGTAGACTGGCGATAATAATGATGTAGCGGCATTTTCCATCGAAATGCCACGTCATATTTTGATTTGTTCATATTTTTCGACGGTCGCTACATTTTTGCATTCTCATTAATAAAATTCGGCATTTTTAAGTAAATATTCAAATATTACAGCAGATATAACACACACAGACATTCTTTTTTTTTTGTTGAAATAAATCGTTTTCGTTGCGCCGGTTTAACTTATTCAAATGGAAATCATTATTTGCATTATTCTTTTTTGTGCTGTTGCGGTTTAAAGGTGTAAGTTCTATTGTGTAAATTTGGGCGAATGAATTTTCAATGAAATCGACAGTAACTCGTTTCATCGTGACCTTCAGAATCTATGTAAAAAACAACGGAATTTCCGTTCATTTGTTGGACCAGTGACATATACGATAAATAGAACCTCTTTCCATGGAAATCTCATTGCTAATTTTTCTGTTATTCAAGATTATGCAGATGCGCATCTCACAAAACCCTGATAAATCAACCTTGATCTAAAACGACTTCATCAAACATTTTTCATTACTCTCATTCGTTAAAGTCAACATAATCCACAAAACAAAAATGAATGGAACAAGTTTCATTCAAAATGCGATTAACTTGTCTTGAAGTTGTGATTCACTTCTGAGCAAATACAAATGATTTATAAGCTTTTGCAAACTTCTTGGTTTTTCTTCAAATGCAAACTCTATTTGAGTAAATTTTTGACGTTACATTGAAAAATTGCTGCTTGTAACTCATATATAAAGGTGCTACGTCAGTGAACGAGCTAACATATTGTTTATTGCAAGATAACCGCAGGCCCGGACTGGCGACCGAAGGGCGCACCGGGCGAGCCGACTGAGGGGCGCCAATCTAAAATTTTTTTTTACATGCAAGAATGTAGTTTTTGTGATAATTGTGCCCAGATTGCATCGGCATGTATAGTTACGTGGTGCTTGTCTGCTTGGGAACTGTTTGTTGAGACTCGAAGAATTACAGTATTCGTCGGCTCATGTACCCAGGAACAAACAATGCCCAAGCAGGCAAGTAAATTATTATGGCAGTAAGTAAAAAATACAAAAACTGAACTATTCAATCAAATGACGCTGCAGTTCTTTCGATGACTGCCCTCTCCAACTGGCGCGGTCGATCAAACAAACCGGCGGTCGATTAAAACCAACCGGCGGTCGATCAAAACCAACCGGCAGTCGATTAGAGCCAATCGGTAGTCGATTAAAACCAATCGGCGGTCGATCAAAACCAACCGGCGGTCTATCAAAGCTAACCGGCGGTCGATCAAAACCAACCGGCGGTCGATCAAAACCAACCGGCGGTCGACTAAAACCAACCGGCGGTCGATTAAAACCAACCGGCGGTCGGTTTAAACCAACCGGCGGTCGATTAAAACCATCCGGCGGTCGGTTTAAGCCCAACCGGCGGTCGATCAAAACCAACCGACGATCTATCAAAACCAACCGGCGGTCGATCAAAACCAACAGGCGGTCGACTAAAACCAACCGGCGGTCGATTAAAACCAACCGGCGGTCGGTTTAAACCAACCGGCAGTCGATTAGAGCCAATCGGTAGTCGATTAAAACCAATCGGCGGTCGATCAAAACCAACCGGCGGTCTATCAAAGCCAACCGGCGGTCGATCAAAACCAACCGGCGGTCGATCAAAACCAACCGGCGGTCGACTAAAACCAACCGGCGGTCGATTAAAACCAACCGGCGGTCGGTTTAAACCAACCGGCGGTCGATTAAAACCATCCGGCGGTCGGTTTAAGCCCAACCGGCGGTCGATCAAAACCAACCGACGATCTATCAAAACCAACCGGCGGTCGATCAAAACCAACAGGCGGTCGACTAAAACCAACCGGCGGTCGATTAAAACCAACCGGCGGTCGGTTTAAACCAACCGGCAGTCGATTAGAGCCAATCGGTAGTCGATTAAAACCAATCGGCGGTCGATCAAAACCAACCGGCGGTCTATCAAAGCCAACCGGCGGTCGATCAAAACCAACCGGCGGTCGATCAAAACCAACCGGCGGTCGACTAAAACCAACCGGCGGTCGATTAAAACCAACCGGCGGTCGGTTTAAACCAACCGGCGGTCGATTAAAACCATCCGGCGGTCGGTTTAAGCCCAACCGGCGGTCGATCAAAACCAACCGGCGGTCTATCAAAACCAACCGGCGGTCGATCAAAACCAACAGGCGGTCGACTAAAACCGACCGGCGGTCGATTAAAACCAACCGACGGTCGGTTTAAACCAACCGGCGGTCGATTAAAACCAACCGGCGGTCGGTTTAAACCAACCGGCGGTCGGTTTAAACCAACCGGCGGTCGGTTTAAACCAACCGGCGGTCGGTTTAAACACACCGGCGGTCGGTTTAAACCAACCGGCGGTCGGTTTAAACACACCGGCGGTCGGTTTAAACCAACCGGCGGTCGGTTTAAGCCAACCGGCGGTCGGTTTAGGTCAACCGGCGGTCGGTTTAAGTCAACCGGCGGTCGGTTTAAACCAACCGGCGGTCGATTAAAACCATCCGGCGGTTGGTTTAAGCTCAACCGGCGGTCTATCAAAACCAACCGGCGGTCTATCAAAACCAACCGGCGGTCGATCAAAACCAACCGGCGGTCGATCAAAACCAACCGGCGGTCGACTAAAACCAACCGGCGGTCGGTTTAAACCAACCGGCGGTCGATTAAAACCATCCGGCGGTCGGTTTAAGCCCAACCGGCGGTCGATTAAAACCATCCGGCGGTCAATTAAAACCATCCGGCGGTCGATTCAAACCAACCGGCGGTCAATTAAAACCAACCGGCAATCCTCTTAACCAATCTGTGGTCGATCAAAACCAACCGGCGGTCGGATTAAACCACCATCGGGACCAGCGTGACAGGATACTCCAGGACGATGACTCTTCTGATATATAATACTAAACTGAAGATGGTCGTATTAAAATGGTGCAAACATACACATTTTATGTACAAGCGTTGCATATTAAATATGCAGACAATTCATTCTTCCAATTCACCGACAAAAAACCCACATTTTCGTGTGTTATTTCGGTGTCGCATGAGGTCACTTTCGGTTCCTATTGGCAATCTCACATCTAGTGCGTTAAACTTCCCTCATACGTAACTTGTATCAAAAACTACTATTTCCGATTCCGATCGATTTTTCTTGAACATTTTTTGGTCTTGTGCTACATTTTCTAAGAATTTTCTGTTTGCATTTTCTTTTCATTGGTAGCATGGACCATCTAGAACCATCTTTGTTTCTAACTTTCATCATTTTATTGTCTAGGCAGTTCTCAACGAAAATAGATGACAGCACATTTTATACACTTGACATTTGAAGCAGACTAACTTATTATTTGACAATTCTGACATTTGGAGCAGATTATCTTTAGTTCATGATATCGACGTTATGAGGATAATAAATGTCGTACTTTTCGTTGAGACTGGCCGGAATGACCCATAAAAATGTTTGTGTTTTTTGCGTTTGGTTTATGGCATTTGACAACAGGATTCTGTTGGTATCAAAAGCCGGTCAAAATGACGTTTCAAACGTCAAAGCCCTTGCTATTGAGGCTAGATTTTTCTTCCATTTTCGTCAATTTTTCTTTTATAACAAGAGCGCATACAGCTTTAGTTCGATAAGATTCGTTGATGACAAGAAATAGCAGATTAGCGTGCGTACCTAGCATAGCTTTAACCGCGCGTCCCCCATGGGCATGGAATTAGGATACGCCCAATTAACGCGAGTCGCCGTAATGATTCTACCTACACTTAAAGAAAGAGGAGCGTTAATAAGTGTTATAATCAAAGCAACAATCGAAGATTGTAAAACCAACAATTTGACTATGCATAAAAATTGCGTTTTCTGCAATTTCGAATAGTTGATTTGACTTTTCGCAATTGTAGAAAATGCAACTTTCACGTGTAGTCGAATTGTTGATCTAACAATTTTCAATTGTTGCTTTGACTATGACACTTATTCACGCTCCTCTTTCTTTAAGTGTATAAACGGGAGGTAAGTGCAACCTCCGTAACCTAGGTAGGGCCCGAAATACTATCATCTTTCTACTGTATTTTCGCCAACCTGGTTGCCCAGGAAGGATTAGGGGTGTAGTCACCCATTTCCAAGCGCAAACTGTTCTGACGCAGTTCACTATCTACCACAGCCCCCGGGTTGCAGCGCCACTAGGCACCTCAACCAAGTGCCATCTCGCATGGCACACTACACCCGTGGGCCCCCCAGCCCCGCGGTACTGAATTTACCCTAGGTGGGGCTTTCGCGGTAAGCCTCTTAACCAGACCATTTCGGTAGGGATGTGCACCCATCCCAGGCACCGCTGACCCAGCTCAAGAAACCATGGTGTCGCCACTCACCAATGGACTAACGGGTCGAAGCAAGCAAAGACCGTTGGCGACCACCCATGTGGTACGTCATTTTGACAGTTGGAATAAACAGAATTTTGATTCCAACCGGGGCGTGACAGTCTTTCTTTGCAGTCAATCTTTGCAAGTCATTCTCAACATGAAGTTAGCTGCAGTTGTAATCGAAGCTAACTTCATTGTAAAGAAAATCAGCTGGTTTCTGAACTTTTCAATGAAGTCAGCTGATTTTGTTAAATTTATTAATGAAATCAGCTGATTTTGTTTGCAATGAAGGTACCTTCGGTCGCAACTGCGGCTAGCTTCACGTTGAGTATCACTTGCAAAGATCGAAACAAAAGACTGTCACGCTCCTGACTCCAACATACTCAACAGATTAATTACTCAACAATTAATATATTTAGAACCTTTAGAACAGCTTCATTGTTAAAAATAGGTTTACTAAAAGTCGATCGTCGCGCTATGGTGGCCAACGCCGTGTACAAAGTATATGCAGTACACGTCCCAGATGTATGCAAAACAAAAAAACCAGAAGGAATAATTTTTTAAAAATTTACCTGTGACGGGTAATTTTGTCAATTGGTATATCTGGTACAGTACCTGAAGACAAGAATTTTCTTGGATATTTTTTCAAAAATATGCTCAATTACTTACTTACTTACTTTACCGGCACTACAACCCATTAAGGGTCTTGGCCTTCTCCAACATGCTTCTCCAACCGGGCCTATCTGCAGCTAACGTCTCCCAGCTGGTTACTCCCACAGTTCTTAAGTTGGCAAAAGCAGCGTCGCTCCACCTGGACTTGGGTCGCCCTTTTGCCTTCAGGTTTGGACTTCAGAATTTTTTTTGGAATACGATGTTCATTCATTCGTTGTACGTGACCGAGCCAACGTAGTCTATTTATTTTTGTTGTTCTGACTATGTCGGGCTCTCCAAAAAGCTCTATGAGCTCGTGATTATATCGTCTGCGCCATCGGTTCAGTTTTCGGTCAAATACTGGTCCAAATATTGTACGCAGTACCTTTCGCTCGAACGTATGCAGAGATTGTTCATTTTTCTGTGTCAAGCACCACGACTCCGAACCGTACGTAACTACCGGTCTGATCACAATTTTGTAAAGTGCGCATTTTGAATTTCGGCTTACTGACTTGGACTTTAGAATTTTCAGCAGGCTGTAATAACTCCGGTTGCCCAAAGTTACTCGCCTTTTTATTTCGTCCGCAATGTCGTTGTTTATGTTCAGCTCTGATCCAAGGTATACGAACTTATTGACCATTTTGAATGTGTGTGTGTCGATCGTTACGTTATCTTCCCGATATCGATTCGTAGGTGGGATGATCATGTATTCCGTTTTTCCGTCATTGACCTTCAACCCAAGGTCGGTACCTTTCCTCTCCAAGGCCATAAACTTATCTTTAACAACATCCATAGTTCGGCCAATAATGTCCAGGTCATCTGCAAAACCAAGCAACTGACTGGACTTGGAGAAAATGGTGCCGCTGGAGTCTATGTCCATGGTTTGAACAGCTGCTTCGAGTGTTAAATTGAAAAGCAGCGTTGCAAGAGGATCTCCTTGACGTAGGCCTTCCTCAATGTCGAAAGTCTCTGACATTTGATTGCGGATCCTTACTCGGCTGTTAGCTCCGTTTAGTGTTAGCTTCGTTAGCGAGATCAGTTTGTTGGGAATTCCGAACTCCTCCATGACTCTCCATAGCTTACTTCTTCTAACACTGTCATAGGCTGCCTTGAAGTCAACGAACAAATGGTGTGTTTCAATGTTGTACTCCTTGCACTTCTCCAAGATCTGTCTGATATTAAACAGCTGGTCCGATGTTGAACGACCTACACGAAAACCACTTTGGTATTCACCTATCGTAGATTCCGTGTATGGATGAAGGCGCTGATATAGAATATTTGCAAATATCTTGTAAGCAATATTCAGCAGAGCGATTCCTCAAAAATTCCAATTTGTCACCTTTTTTGTATATGGGACAAAGTATGCTGGTCCTCCACTCTTCCGGTAACTCCTCGTCATTCCAGATGCGTATGATGAGCTCGTGCATCTCCATACATAGCGCGTTGCCGCCGTTCTTGAAAAGTTCACCGGGTAGGTTGTCAGTCCCCGGGGCTTTGAAATTTTTTAGCTTTAAAATTTCAGCTTCAACTTCTTGCATCGTTGGTTCTTCTATGTAGGTTGCGCAGTCTGAAATGGCAATTCGTCGTTTTCGTCGTCTCGGTTGAGCGGTCTGTTCGGGTTAAGCAGTTCCTTAAAGTACTCAGCCCATCTCGCAATGCACCTTTCCTCATCTGCTAAGACCAATCCATGCTTGTCCTTACACAGCAAAGGTTGTTGACTGTAACCGTTTCTGGATTCGTTCACTTTCCGGTAAAAGTTCCGAGTCTCCTTCCGATTGCCAAACTTCTCAATTTCGATCAAAACTTCCTTGTCACGCTGTCGCTTTTTCCGTCGGAAGAGTTTTCTCTCGAAATTTCTTTTAGAACGGTACTCTTCCTGGCCAGCTCGAGTGAATCTACTTAGAGTTTTCAGGCGAGCTGCGTTTTTGTCGTCCATGGCCTTCTGGCATTCATCGTCAAACCAGATATTTCTTTTATTTCCCGTTCTCGTTCCCACTGCCTCTGCTGCGGCGCTCTCTACATTCCGTCTAATTTGATTTCACGCATCGTCTACGCTTCGTTGTTCGCTGACCATTCCGCCAATAATATTCGTCTCCAGCCTGTCAACATATTGACGTTTAATGTCTTCGTTCTGTAGTTTTTCCACGTCCCACCTTTCCAATGCCGGTTGTCGATTGTGTTGAACCGATATTCGAGACCTAACTGCCGCTCTCACCAGGTAGTGATCGGAATCTACATTCGGTCCTCTACAGCTTCTGACATTCAACATATTTGAACAGTGACGTGCATCTATCAAAATATGGTCAATCTGGTTTTTGGTTCGTTTATCCGGTGATACCCATGTCGCTTTGTGGATGTCTTTATGTTGGAAATAGGTACTGCTGACAACCATGTTTCTTGATGCTGCAAAATCAACCACCCGCGTTCCATTTTCGTTCGAGTTTTCGTGAAGGCTATGTTTACCGATTGTGGGACGATAAAATACTTCGCGGCCTATCTTAGCATTAAAATCTCCAAGCACAATTTTAATGTCTCGTTTCGGCGCTCCATCATATACATCCACCAGTTTTTCGTAGAATAGCTCCTTCGCCTCGTTGTCGCTTTCCTCCGTAGGCGAAATATGCTCAATTACCTAGAGATAATTTACCTGTCACAGGAAAAAATTTGTTATGTTCTTTTTCAGTGTGACTTCAAACCTTTTCATGAACGCAATCCACAAATCGAACTTTTTCGACATTTACACAAAAAATAATGAAAACAATTTCCCTCCTTTCAGATCCGTCTAAAACAAGTCCCCAGCTAAGTACTCAATTCCATCCAACCGGTTGAAAATAAACGCAATGAAAATATGGAGATATTATTGTATTATGTAATTGTTGTCGTATTTTTGGTGTCATTGTTTTCGTTGATATACATCAATAGCAGCAGCAACAAAACATTTGAGGAGGTGCAAGCGGAAAAGAAGCAATACGCTGATAAGTTGTATGCATCAATCCATGGAAAGAAGAAAGTCAATCGCAAAGTTTTTAATAAAAAGGTGAGTGAAAATCGACTTGACATCAAAATTCGATTTACTCAAAGATTTGTGTTCAGGGAAAGGATAAGGATCGAAAACAGAAGGAACGAAAGGAACAAGAAAAAGAATCTCAAGAAGAAAGTGATGGCCATTCGGACAGTGCATCTGGCGAAAGTACCAGCGCAAATTTTTCATCAAACAAGGCACATGTCGAATTTTCCGAAGCCGAGGTAATCAATGAAGAAGTCATCAATGTGAAGGTGTGTGATTGACTGTGCGCTGGTTTGATAATTTGTTTTTTTTACAATTGTTCTTTCAACAGAAACCCGCCGGGAAACGGAATCCGAATCGTAAGAATAGTGGTTCGAAGCCGCCAGGCACCAGTATCTTAACCAACAAATTTGATACGGTGGTTGCAGCCGAAACTTTGAATCATTTTGAAGAAATTCATCCCAAGGATGACCTTGAATTGAAGAAACAGCAGATCGAGATGGCCGAAAATGCCAAACCGAACAGTAAGAAAGACGGCAAGAAATCCAAGAACAAAAGGGAATTACCTTCGCCGAAAACGGAAAAACCGAGTGTTACAGTCGTCGAAAATGTAGTAGTTATTGAAAAGGAAGTAGCTTCTACTGAATCGCCAAAGATTCAGCCGGTTAAGGAGAAGCAGAGTAAGAAGAAAAAATCGGAACCGGCAATCGTTCCTCAGTATATTAATGATGGGGAGTTTGATATGAATGTAAGCGCAATGATTGGAATGTTGGGAAAAGTTGATTTGACTCGCGGAGAAATTCAAATTCTCATCGATTATTTGTTAAACAAGCAACAGGACACCATTGTCAATCATTCCGATTGGAGTGATGACATTGTGCAAAAGTTGCGTAAACAATTGGAGGAAAAGTCCCTTCAATTAGCCGAAGAGCAGAAGGTTTCCATGGGATATCACAATAAATTCCGTGAAATGAGAAATGAAATACAAAATGATCGTACCAGCTACCTCTCGAGAATTTCCACGTTGAACGATGAATTGAATGCGAAAAAATTGGAAATTCAAACCATTCGTCAGGAACTAACATTTCAGAATGAAAAGTTTGCTAATGAGCATAAGGTTTTGAGCAACAATCTGCAACAGCTGCAGACGGCTTTGTTCAATGAGAAACAGAATCATTCTCAAGACCAAAGTCAACATCAACAATTGATTGACGACAACTATAACAAGACGCAAATCATCAAAGAGTTTCAAGATAAATTTTTGGAATATGAGCAAAAATTTCAAGAGTACGAATTGGTTGTACGTCAAAATACAGGCGACTTGGCCAATTTGAATGCGGAAAATCAACGTTTACGCGCCGATGAACAGGTGTACGCTAGACAGAAATATGATTTGGAGCAGTTGAAGATACAAGTAGCTGAACAAAGTAGCAAAGCTAATCACTTGGACGACAGCAGTAAAGTAGAAATAAGAAATCTGCAAAATGCTTTAGATTCGTCTAAAAAAGAGTTGGCGCTGTGTCGCAGCGAAATTTCCGATCATAAAGCAATGTTGGACGAGAGTAACAGACAAATTGCTGAACTGAAATCGTCATTAGAATTGTCAAACAATAAGATGGTGCAACAGGTGAAACAGGTGGGTACTTTAATTCGAATCGCTATTACCCACTCCCATTTTATTTCTTTTTCTTCTATTAATTGAAATGAGTGCCACACCCTTAACTACAATTTGTTTTGCTGTCGTGTCACTTGAGTGTTCGTTTAACATTCGATTTTCCATTTATCTTTCAGGTGAACGACCTAAATTCAGCCTTAACAAATATTAAAAAAGAAGTAGCCGAAAAAGACTCCAAACTAGTGGATTATCAAAAAGAAATACAAAGTCTTACAGGGAAAGAAGATGAACTGTTTAAGCAGATAGCCGACTATAAAAATAAAAATAACGTGAGTACCAAACACAATTTACGTTTGAAGTAAACAGCTAGGTGATAGTCTTACACTGATTGTCGTATCAATAATTTCATTTCCATTTGAAAGATTATTTTTTATCACTAAACCAGTCGATCAATCTATAAAATGTTGATTGTCTACTCCGGCAACGCTTATTGATCGACTTACTTCACTGCGAGTTTTCGTTAATTTGTACATTTTTGTTATTTTCGCTTGTCTACACTTTTTATCAAAATTACCAACAACTATCAATTCCACATTTGACGTTCCGATTTGTGTTTCCAATAAGTGAGAGAGTGAATTTGCCAATGTCGAATACAACTCCTCCCTGATTTCTCCGAATTCGGTGTTAACTGATTCCTTGGACTGCCCTGAGAACTTGTAGAAGAAAATTTTTTTGAAAAAAAAAAAATCATTTGGGCAGACGACCCCTGAAAAAATACCTCTGCACCAAAGTCGGTGAGAACGTTTTTCTACAATATCTTCCCGCCCGAAGAAACGGTGTAACAAAGACCTTCCGAAAGCGCAAAATTGATCCCCAAATAGACAAAAATGTTCGCCTCAATTTTCTCTACAACATAGCAAAAAACCATTTTTTGGGATGGGGCCGACCTTTGTATTGACCTATGGCCCTAAGTAGAGGTCTCGGACAGTAGAGGCCATAAACAAAAATGTTTTCCCCAATTTGCTCTGACCGACCTGAGGCCAACTTGAACCCTAAGCACAGACACCGCGCCTAAATTTGTTTTTGAAGTCCAACGGCACAATCTCAAAAAAGTTTCTTCTACAAGTTGTTGGGCTTTCATAGGTCTGCCGGTTAAAAAAACTATCGGAAAAGATTTACTCGAGTCATGTACAAGAAACACGTAAGGCTCTAGCAGAGACTTGTTTTTAGTACCGTAGCTAAGTTCAATGACTCAAATTCAAAAAAGTTTCTTCCATAAATTCTCGGCCGTGCTCCGATCTTCCAAACAAAAAAAAAACGTTTTTGAAAATCGGAAGAGATTTACTCGATTTATCGTGTTGACGGACGGACCGTCAAGACCATGATCGATGCTCCCCGCCCTACTCCCGGATCGAAATTTGACTGGTTACAAAAGTCGTGGTAAACGCAATAGATCCCTTTTCGGGCACAACGTTCTTCGTACGGGTCTAAAGAGCCACTTTTTGAAAACGGTCTGGAGGTCTCAAACATCGCGTATCAGGAAAACCAAATATATGGTGCGAAGCGCATAGGTCCCTATTTTGATTTGAGCCGAAAGTCCAGGAATTATCACCCGGGGAATCATCACTCAGGAATTATCACCCAGCAAGTTTAAAGCGGTAAATTTGTAAAAGGAAAATGCCACCTGGATGGGTTCTCAAGCGTCCAATTTTTAAAGGAAAATGCTTTTTTGTATAAGGAAAATGCTTCCCCGGGGGATAATTCCCATTTTTCTGGGAGATAATTCCCTGGATGATAATTCCTGTTTTTTTCACTCTGGGGGATAATTCCCTGGGGGAAAATTCCCGTCACCTTCTTTTAGCTCCGATATACTTTGCTAGCTCTTTGAGAAGTAACTTCGAATTGCAGGCCACTTTTTTAGGCATTTGAAATTTTAAAACCAATTTTAAATTTATCCGAAAAGTTTTTGGGAAGATATTGCAGAAAAACGTTTTCACCGACTTTGGTGCAGAGGTATTTTTTCAGGGGTCGGCTGTCCAAATAATTTTTTTTTTCAAGTTTTTCAGGACAATCCAAGGAATCACCGAATTCGGCGAAATCATCAACTTTTGGCAAATTCACTCTTAAACTCTACAAATTCCACTCTTATATCCAAAACGTCATTGAATAACAAAATATCAGATCTCAGAACATTCCATCAAAAATTTCACAAAACCAGACACTTCATAATTTGAGTGGGGCAGGTGGTTGACGTTAAGGCCCATAACTCGTGTGCTAAAATATAGTCCACATTTAGGCGCTCAAATATTATATTTTCGCTGATATCCGTGGACAAAGATGCAGTTTCAAAAAAGTAAGTCACCAATTCCCTTCCTAAATATGTTGCCTTTTAAAAGCAACTAAACTAATTTTTTGGGATTGAACCTTGTCTCAGAAAGACGAGTTTTTGTGCAAATTTTTACGATTTTGTCGCCGTTCTCAGAGTAGGTAGGTTCCCAAAAAATAAGTTTAGTTGCTATTAAAAGGCAACATTTTTAGGAAGGGAAATGCTGACTTACTTTTTTGAAACTGCGTCTTTGTCCACTGATATCAGCGAAAATATAATATTTGAGCGCCTAAAGGTAGACTATATTTTAGCATACAATTTACGGGCCTTAATATTGTTGCATGTAGTGTGGCGGCTCTCTCATTATACCGAAACGCAATTGACTTTGCGTGTATTTGTCTCCGCTGTAAGCTCAAGGTGGCTCCACATCTTTGACTCACTTTGTTCAAATCGGTTCGTTAACCTTTTTAAGACTTTTTCGGATTTTGTACAAGCGCCAATAACGTCATAGTAAACTGTCATGTCTTGCTCGTCAAGGCTCAATTTTATATTCTCATAAGACTTTCACTCCCCTATCTATAATACGTTCATCAAAAGAGAGGGCTGTCGTACCTTACAGCCTCAAAGAACAACTCATTTTTTCGTCAAAACACATTTTTCATTCACCGTTTGCTACCATTCCATATTCGAATGCCAGTCAATAAACCTCATGAACTTCGGTATGTGAATAAAAAAGAATTTGGTGATAAATTCCAACAAATGCCAACTATTTGCTTCCTTCCTTCCACATGTCATAACGCAGAGACACTCGTTTGAACATTACTTTCCGTATATGTCTGCAAAATAAGATTCCTCGAACAATTCGAATGAAATCTTGTGTATGTATGCAAATATTTCAATTATTCGCTCCAATTATTTATGGTATGGAAAATTACAAAAAATATGTTCAAGTGTATGGACAGACATTGTAATTATTTTCCACTTGAATTCCGTTCGACTTGAAGACTTACGAAGAGTTTTAAGAATTTTTCTGGAGTGTTACATAGATAATATGCATGAGAAGTGTGCGTAGTTCATGTAGCACTTTGCAATGTCTATTTTCTATACTAGTAACGAACTGAGGCTTTTTTGAGATTGATCGGAAAAACATCGTGTGCGAAAATTCTCATGTCGTCGTTACTATGCGCTGAACTAATTGATTTAAGGAAAAACTTGCGTCCACAGTAGGGAAAACTGCTATCTTTATGTTCATACATCTAGTACTGTCGAAACATTTTTTACATAAATTCTAAAGAAAGTAATTCTGCCGTCATAATGAAAAAAAACTTAGAGAAAATCAGCGAAGTTTTTCAACGAATTTCGCCGAAATAAATCAAATTAGCGACAAAATTAAACAAAAGAATCTCAACGATCGATTTTGTTTAATTTTGTCGCTAATTTGATTTATTTCGGCGAAATTCGTTGAAAAACTTCGCTGATTTTCTCTAACTTTTTCGTTCTTATGACAGCAGCTTTATACTGACTAACATAGACGTAATATGGCGGTTGGGTTTTCCACTGATATGATAAACAAATTTTGATATGAAGAAATGTTTCTTTGCATTTTATTTGGTGAAGGGTGACGAAATGTCACATTTTCAGACTATCTGAACTAATGCTAATGCCACACCATATGGGTTGTCTACACGATATTGGAGCACGTACAGCTTTGGTTCGTTAAGTTTCCCTTGTGAACATTTTGACACGTCTTTCATAAAAAATCTATCAAAATCGTCACCAGGGAATCTTATCAAACTAAAGCTGTATGTACTCTTGCAATATTTGCTTATTTCCATACATTTTGACAGTTCTTGTCATGATATTAGTATAAGTTGAAATCGATTCAACTTTTTCATATATGAGCAAGTGATATGTACCAGCCTTTACATTTCGAAGTGGAAACAGACCGCAAATGAAAATAACTTTAATGTCACAATTTTTATATTTACCACGGAGGAACGAGTTTGGTGATTGCCGGAGGGTGGCACTCCCTTCTTCTGAACCGTGCAAAGGCTATACAGTTGGGATCGTAGCTAACTTCATTACAAACAAATCAGCCGATCTCATCCACAAATTTACCAAAATCAGCTGACTTCATTGACGATCGCAACCGTAGCTAACTTCACTCTGAATAGCATTTACACGCATTAAAACAAATTACTGTCACTCCTGGTGATTGCTAACTGTATAAAACTAAGGACAAAAGTATTCGAATCCTACTCCAGTTTTGACAGATTTGCCAGATTTACACTTATCAGACGTCAAAAATTATGTAAAAGTTACCATAGAATCGTCCTAAATCACGTTTTTGCTTCTTTCTGAAGTCATTAGTCGCTTTCGTTTATGAGATTGATTCACTTCGGAATGAGTTTCTTCTACACTTTTTCAATTCATCTAGTACATTTTCTCGAAACAAAACGACTAATGCCACCTTGTTCGCCTAGGTAAAGGTCTCACTTCTTGAGTTAAATTGCAGGAGACCTGGACCTATTTTTATCGACGTGTTCAATCATTTATAGCATTTTGGGTCTAAAGAATAAGTCCGGCTATTGCTTGCCCAAAGCGTTTTTTGAAAATTTTCCAGTTTTCGTGAGTCGTACTTCTCTGAAGGTTCGCCATAGCTAATATAAGGTGTGAATTTTTCCACTCTTCGCTGTTATGAGTTCCTTAGGGTTAAAGGAAAACACACAGCAAAAGGAAATGAGAAATTCGTTGCAAACATATTTTTCTGAGAACAAATAGTTCGGCGGATGTAAATGTGTAAATATAAATTGTTTTTTGATAAATTATGGCTCATTTTGAAGGATATTAAGTACAGATTCTTGGGCAAAAGGAGCTTTAAAATCTACTTCGTAGTTTCGATCAGGGTGACCACATAATTCCACCACTAAACCAACGGTGCACGGAGGGGGCTAAACGGAACTTGAATAATAATCAAAGGTAGACTCAGATTTTTACTCGCAGGCTTGCAGTTTGGGTCGAGGGTAGAACAAGTACGTACATAAATACTTGCAAATTGACGACAATCTATGTGAGGAACCATAGCCCTTCTAGCATGTTCATATAGAAAAATAGAGTACCAAAAACCTACAGTGTACCGGTGTCACCGACGAAAAACACTGTCAAAAATTTTTTGATTAGTGATATGAGCCGAAAATATATAAATTTGAATAACCGCGAAACGGCTCACTGCACGCCGACTCATCTTCCAAAAAAATATATCGGCAGCTCCGTATGAAAAAGTACTCTATTTGACACATGCCAAACCTATGCACATGCTAGAGCTATGGAGGAACCCAGCCGCCATATCATGTCTCTGAATAACAAAATGTTACACGCAAGAAATTAGAAAAAGGCAAATTGTTGTGGTGATAGTAAGGAACGGAGTGGGTCGACCCACAAACGACCCAATTCTTTAGAAAAAACTGGACACGTATTGTTCGTACAGAATCTCAATATCGGCATATTTGTAAACCATTTTCAATGTGATTCATACTAAAAGTTAACTCAAACACATCACTTTTTAGAAGTAGGTCTGGTGTGGGTCGAACCAATCAGATGTTTAGCTGGTAATATTACCTTGGTGGGTCTAGCATTTTTTGGATGTGCGAATTAATGCTGAAAATGTTGCATGTCAGTCATTCTGGAAGAAAAAGCAAGAAGTTACATCACATTTCCCCCATTGAACCGGGGTTCGTCTTACTATTGTATGTAGATATTCGTTATCGCCCTAGTCCCAAAAAGTGTCATTTCGATATCAAATCCACACTTAAAAAATTTGACAATACGTTACCAACGTACGAAAAAGAAATCCAACTCTGATGTGTTACTTTCCATCGCTCTCACTAATTTTTATCACATTACATTCATAGTGCGTTCATTGATTCATTCAACGCCTCTCTCCTCCCTGCTCCAAATCAATATTGAGCTTCACTATTTTTTTGTTGTTAAAATTCGCATTCATTTTACAAATAAACGACAAAATCCGACAAATAGTTTTGTATTTCATCTGATTTTGGTTCCATTCTTTTCTGTCAATCCGTAGGAATTGCGTACTAAAAACTGGAAAATAATTGAGGCATTACGGGCAGCCGAAAATAAATTTATGCAGAACAAAACAGCTGATCTAGCGATAAGTTGATGAACGAAACAAAAATAAAACAACAACACAATTCCATAAATCTGTCCAAAGTGCAATATGTGTGTGGTGTGTATTCAGTTTTGGTTATTTTGTTTTTTTATTAAAGCTTACTACTTCCATTATGTGCAAACTTTAATTATCGATTCAAATGTATTTTACAATTCATTTATTACACTAAGCATTTAGTTTTTTAAAAATTTGTCGTTTTGATTGCTGATAACAGCAAAACTCACGAGTGTAGAGGTTGCATATCCGAGCCCAAGACGAAGTACGCAACTACACGAGTCTCTTCGTTAAAAATCTTTTAATCATCCAAAACACGTCTCCGGCTCACAGTTGCTGAGAAAGATTTTTAATCGAAGTCCCACCGAAAAATTGTCATTTAACGACGCGTTTTCGGATGGGACACCGATTAAAACAGTATACAGTGGGTGGGCGCTTAGTAAGTCCTCCATTCTGGATCATTTCATGACGCAAACTCATTCGTGTATTTTTTAGCAACTCGCATTAGGGGCTGTTCATAAATGACGTCACGCTTGCTATAAAATTCACAAAGTTCATAACTCCAAACTGGTCAGACATTTTGTTTATAGTACTCCGGCTACCCCCCAAACACACCCCCTGTTTGGGGGGGTAGCCAGAGTCCTATAAACAAAATTTGCTGTACTGCAGGAGTTATGACCTTTTTATGGATACTAATTTTTTATAGCAAGCGTGACGTCATTTGTGAATGGGCCCTTAATAGCTGTTTTTTGACTCGTGCAGTTGTATATCTCGCCTTCGGCTCGGGATGCAAACTCTACAAAAAACAGTTTCCAAAGCTTTTTGCTTAAAAACACCCTTTTAAGTTTGGATCATTTCACAAAATTGATCCCTCATGTAATGACTTACTTCCACATGCCCCACTGTAATCAACTATTTTTCTGTACGATTCAGAAAATATCTGGTTTTTGTCATAAATTACGTTCTCCGTGGTGGTGGAAATGTTTGTATTTGTAGAATCAAATGTTTCTTAACGCATCTATTGTCATTGGGTTCATTTACTTTTTCAGCATCCACCTATTCACCAACAAATCGAAGATGAACAAATTAGAACCAAACAAATTTTAGAACGTCTGTTTCCTGATTGTCCAGAAGGACCTACAGATTATCACCAGTGGATGGATCACATAGCCACATATATTGAGCAACAAAATGTTGCGCACTTAAAACAACAAAACAATAATAGTGCTAATAGTAGTAGTGAAATAATTTCAACTAACAATCATGTAAACAATAGTGATACGCATAGTGATTCAACGTTGACGGCGGCTACGGAGGATCTGATATTGCAAAATGCAAAACTGCAGGCAACTGTGGATGAATATAAGACTATCGTTGCGGAAACGGTAAGTACATGATTTTTATTCAGAATTTGTGTAACATCGTGTGGAATGCAAACATTTTTAAAATAAAATTAGTGATTTTTCGCACACTCTTCCTACACAGCGAACCGTATGTAAAAACGGACATGTCGAATTTTAAACAATGGAATTTCATTGTTTAAAATTTGACTTGTCCCTTCTTATATTCGGTTCGCTGTAAGTTTGAGAATTCAATTTTAAATAATCAGAAGGGCGATGAGCTTTAGCATATTAGGAGCTTTCAACCTTCATACATACGACAGTTTAGAGTATCGATCGATTTGCGATTTGGTCTCGTAATCAGTTGATCCGAACGTCAATTCATGTCACCGTCTACACGTTCTCAATGAATAAATGAAAAAATTCCGATCAGCGTAATACTTCAGATAAAGCATAATCTGAGTGTCATTCTCGACGTGACCTCTTCAAATGAAATCACATTTCATTAAACAAATCAAATACATCTGAATTAATTTCTTTCAGTTTTTACTTGAAATGTATTATCTGAATGTCAATGTCAATTGGAAACTACGAGAAAAATTTTGTTCGTTAACATCTCTTCACTTCCCCACTAATTTTGGGCATAAGAATTAACGCGCCACCTCTCATTTTCAAATGATCATTAAAAGAATGAGGTTTTGGATTAGGGGTCGTTCACATATTACGCCACGCTATTTTTTTGGAATTTTTGACCCATCTACTTCCCGGCAAGCATTTCTGACTCAAGTAGACCGTCACGTTTCGCTATATCCCCCTTCTCCCCTAGAGCTTGACGTAATATTTGAACGATCTCTACGATCTAAAGCATCCAGTTCGATGATTTGAAGACTTCTGGAGAAAAACAAGATAAAGCAATTGAAAGTGAACGTACTCTCACATATATAAATGAGAACAGGTTCACTTTCAATTGCTTTATCTTGTTTTTCTTTCGAAGTCCTCATTTATAATCATTTATTTCTCATTAGATGCATTCTTATCTACTGAATGAATTTCAAACACGCTTTCCAGTTAATTTTTCGCTATAAAATATTTATCCCACAAATTCCTCATTCTTAAATTCCAAAAGTTTCTTTTTTACATTCCATATTCACACAATCGTTTTCGTACTTTGACATCGAAACTTCTACTTTTACGTGTGATTTCCGTATCGAAATGAATAACTTTATCGCACTAGTGCGAGAATAGATTTCACTGTCGAATTGAAATCAATTGAAATCAAATCAGAGTACGAATAATTTTCATTAGATTTTGTTAACGGAACGGGTTAGCTCATTGGTTACGTACTGGCCTTCCACCAAGAATACGCGGGTTCACATCCCAGTGTGGACAAATTTCTGTATAGAATTTTTCTTCAACGCTTGTCATGGAAGTAACGTTCCAAAGCTCACCCAAGCTTCATAATTGGGGTAGCAATATCGCAACGATTCGTACACAACGAAGTATGACGTCCCCCATATTCGATGCACTGTGTACGAAACAAGCAGGTTCTTATCCAGCTGCTACGTTAAGGTGTGTGCAAACGTAAAAAAAAAAATAATGACAAATTCCATACCGTTAGGGTTGTAATTCGATTGTGTTCGATGCTCGCTCATGTGTTGCCAGATGTACTAGGGCGCGACAAAATCGAAAAAGAAATAATTCTTCAATCGAAGGCTTGGTTCGGAATACACGTTAAGCATGTGGACCCTAGCGCGGTTAATCCACAATAGCTGGCAGTTACTCAGTGAAACATCTCGGCAGTCAAACCAGACACATAACAGTGCTGCTACCGACTAATCAGTGCCGCTCCCGACTAATCATTGTCATTGGGAGTATCATTGTTATTAGATTTTGTTGTGTTGCGGCCAGAAAACACAACATTCCCGGATCGATCATTCTCGCTTTTTCGTATTTTCTGACAAAAACCGTACTATCTCGCTGAAGTATTTCTTGTTTCGGCTTGTAAGATGTAATCCTTGCCTTCGGATAGAAATACAACCTCACGGCTCAAAACGAAATGTCCCAGCGAGGCAGTGATGTACCATTTAGAACGCGGTATCATTTCATTCTCGTTATATTCGTTAACTTGAAAATGCTTTCCAAATTCTGCTCGTTGTATGACGCAAAAACCTTCACTTCGACATTTTCAATGCGGTGAATTGAGTCTGTTGCTATCAAAAGTCGATCTATTCCAAATGATAAAATGACATTTTTAACATCAAATATTTAGATAAATAGATTGATAAAGTGACAGGCGCAAATGTTTCCGTTGTTCGCTTCAGTTCGCTTACTGTACGGAAAACAATCAAATACGCAATAAAGTCTCTGAAATAAATTCAAGTTACACTCACGGAAAAGTAAAAACCGACACATTTTTGCTTTTGTGTTTTACTTGAGTTTGTGAATTTCAGCATGTATTTTTATATGGAGAAATCAATAAAGTCAGTAAACCACAAAACACAAAAATGTGTCGGTTTTCACATTTCCGTGAGTGTAATTTTTCGGCTTCCTAAATAATCATTTTCAACATTTAATTTTAGTTTTACTTTTGGTTGGTTCATTCTAATGCATCTCGTCAAAAAAATGTAAAATGCAATTATTTTGATTGCTGATTTGATTGTTTTCCGTACAGTATAAGCTGTCAAGTTATGCTCTCTCCAGCAAAAATCCTCTCACTTTATCGATTTATAGATTTTTCTTTCGACTTACTTACTTACACAGCAATGCGAAAGTAACATACGAAATCTTCCGAATTAGGCAACACCGAATTTCATTCATAAATAGAAAGATATAAATGAAATTTGGTGTTGCCGTATTCGAAAAATTTCGCATCTGTTACTTTCGTATTTCTATGCATAGGCACAGTAGATTCTCTTTTGTTTAAATAATACCATTGACGATACAAACATTTCGGATTGTTTAACTAACTGTATTGCCACACCAAGTTTATTTTAATCAAAAATGAGAGAATTTCTCTGAATCAACCAATGTCGTAATATGGTCATGGTCACAAGACTCGAAAGTATTGGAAAAAATTAATTTGATGTAGATGAATGTGGCAAACCCATAACTGCTTCTTTACTTTGAAGAATTGACGTTTAAAACGTCATTTTGACAGTTGGAATAGACCGACTTTTGATCCCACTTTGATCCTCACTTCAGATAGCGATAGTTTAAACGGTACGCATGCAAAGTTTCGACTAGATAGACCATAAAAACAGGGGACGCCAAAAGAAGTCGGTGGTAAAACATTAAATTTGTATGGAAGAACTCTGCTCTCTGTGAATTATTCATTTCGTATTATGAATGAAAAACCTTCATTATAACAAATAATAAGTTGTGCTGCCTTCTTGTAGAAGGGGTGTTTACACACACAGCATATCGATTAATAATCAAATTACAAACGGACCTAGTTAGTAATTATGAGATAGAATCAAATGGACTTATAGATTAGTCATTTGGTTCGCTTAATTAAAACGGTACAAAAACAAGGGCCCGTACGCATCAGAATAGATGCGGCAGGGAGAATAGATGTTGCTAAAAGACGAAAACGCATCTAAATAAAGATGAGCAAACAATTCAATGTTTTATGTTCTATAGAACTATACGAATTTAAGAGATCCACAGAAATTATCCAAGGTAATGTCAAAGGCCCTATCGAAGTACGTCTTATGACATCAAAATGTTCTCCCCGGCAACATATTACAAACAGAACTAACGTAGTTTCCTAAAAAAATCCGGAAATACGTGTTTTCTAATTTTAACCTCAACAGCTTTGTCTTTAGAAGCAACTTTCTAACTCATACTTCTAGGGATATGAGTCATCCCTCCCAATTCTAGAAGTGGTCATATGACAGGATTTGGGTATTTTTCCCCAAAACCCAGAAATCTCCATATTGTATAGTTCTAAGTAAATTAAGTAAAAAACCGTTTGCTTTCGTTTCTGGCCGAGAGATTTTGGTCCATTCCATTAGTCCCAGTGCTCAGACCACTGACGCGATTCGCCGGTTTTGTGAGATCAAACGCTTTCATTTCCGTGCTTTACTTGCCCTGATATTTGCGCAAAATTTTCACCGACCTTCGAAAATCCACGTTTTTGGTCACTTCTTCGACCATATCTCCGGAACTGACTGACCTATTTTGCTAATCTTAGAACTTGAATCATGGGACTTTTCAGAAAGATCGGTTGAGCCGTTTGGAAAAAAAAGGAGACATGCGACAGAACATTTTTTTTTTTTTTTTGCTGATTCGTCATCTCTAGACTATGACAAATGTATCCACCCAACTCCCCCATCCTGTTATCATAAATAGAGTGAGGATTTAGTTCTTTCTCGAATCCTATTCAGCTACGAAAAAAGGGATGGCGCCACCGACAGTTTTACATTGATCTTTGTGCTTTGTGTGCTTTCCTCCGCCGCCGCCGTATACGCACCAACTCTTTGCGGATTCAGCCCGCACCCAGTGTTCACACAGAGAGTGTGGGATCGGAATGTGGGGCTCTGGGTCCTCGATCGCAGATGCTGAACCCTGTCTGGCTAGCCCGTCTGCTCTCTCATTACCGTCTACACCAGTGTGCCCACGGACCTAGCCGATCGTGATCTGATTTCTCAGTCCCAATCGGTTTAGGGCCCTTTCAGCTCTTTAACTAGTTTTGACGTTGTCACAGGCGACGCAAGCGCCTTTATCATCGACTTACTGTCTGAAAGCTGAAAGCGTAGAAAAATTATTACATTGGTGGGTCCGGCATTTGCGACGCATTTCTTTAATCAAAAATGAAAACATTCCAAAAAATTTTTTTGCGTTTCCAGCTGCAAGCGTCATCCCAATTGATATCAGTTGTTTTGGAAGAAGGGACGAGGACTTGTGTCACGTTTCCTTTTTAAAAAGGCTTTTTTTTAGTGATTAAATGTTTTCGCAGAACAAGAACCAAGGAAGACGTAGAAATAACTAATCTTTTCTTTTGTTTTTCAACAGGAAAACGTTTTAAAAAATCTCGAACGAAAAGTCCTTGAACAAGATGCATATTGGCGAGAAGTTGTCCAAGCAAAAGACAATGAATTGCAATCGCTCAAGACTACATAAAACTCCAACCTTATTTAATGGCGTCTGTATCACAGTTCCGTTATCCAGCTACATCCACTCCGACTCCCAATCGTGATCATAATTCTACAATAAAAAGAAAATAATTAAAAAGAAAATGAATAAATCGAAGAAGAAGAACTATTTAAGATAAAAGTTAAAACAAAATAAAAGTCAAAGTGTAAAGCATGAAATTTAATCGATCAACTTGGTTTTGTTTTTGTTGGTTTTTTTCTATTTTTTTAGGAGGAATTGGGTAATTAGAAATCGTTTTTTTTTCAAAATGGACACAAAAATTAAACGGACAAGTAACTGAACTTCAGTTAAAAATTATTATTTGGTTTTGAATTTCCATTACACAATTGGAACTTATTTAAAGTGTCAGCTGTTACAATCGAAGGTAATGGGAAATCGAAATTATTTAACAGAAGGCCATTTCTACTAAAAATTTGTTTAACAAAATATCTCAACACATACGAATATAAAATACAAAAACAAAAAAATTAAAATAAAGTTTAAGGAAAAAAGTTAGATAATAAAAAAAGGAAAACCTGGAAGGAGAAAAGCGTTTAAACTCAACTCAACAATTGATTAACGATTGAGGTCTTCGAAAGATAAAAAAGTGAGAAAGAAACAAACATTTTTTTTATAATTGTATTCAATTCATATATATTTTTTACGCCGAAAAGGCTTATATTGTAATGTAAATTAAATAATTATCATTAATAATTATTTTTGGTAGTCGATTAAATCTAACACGAACAAAAGAACATGAAATTAAAATCACTAACTGTTGTTGCAATCCAAAACGGATGGAAAACGTCGAATTATATATCCACCATAACATTTAAACGAAACCCGACCAATAAACCGTTTTTGTTTTCCATGGGAAATTCAACACCAATTTTTGTTGGTCTCGCACTTGCCAAATTAACGGTACAAAGTCTATTCAAATATCTGAATCAACTGAACAAATTAACCATATACTTTCTGTTTAATACTTATAATAAGAGGAACAAGTAAATCGTTGGTACGAACATTTTGTAGCTTGATGACAGGATGAGAATTTACCGTAAGCTAATGAAAAAAAAAAATCCTCGGATATGGTCTGTACTATCACGTCACACTCACGATCATACTTACTATTCTGTGAACAAATTGGATTGAATCGGTCCATGTGAAGTAAAGTTGAGTGTTAGAGCTTTCGTACGGACCGGTATTTTACTCCTACTAGTCTCCATTCCTAGTACATCATAGATGGCACTGTGTTTTTCTAACATCCTTGCAGAATAATGATAGCAGAGATGACAGCCGAGATATTTTTTCAATTCGGCTGAAGCCTCGGCTTGGGGTGAAGATGACGTTGTAGAACTTAGGTGTCTTCAGCAAAACATTAGATATTAATTTGAGGAATCATTTTTTGAAGGTGTCAGCGATCGGCTGCATACAAAATTAAAAGTTATAGCAAGTTATAGCTCGGCCAAGGCCATATTTTAACAAAAATGCGAAAAAACGACCTTAACCGAGTTGTAACTTTTAATTTTGTGTGCAGCCGATCACTGACACCTTCAAAAAATGATTCCTCTAATCAATATCTAATGTTTTGCTGAAGACACCTAAGGTCTACAACGTCATCTTCACCGCAAGCCGAGGCTTCAGCCGACTTGAAAAAATATCTCGGCTGTCATCTCTGAATGATAGATATCTGGCCTCGAACCTCATCAAAACTATTGCGAAGGTTCGTGTCAATATTTTAATCAATTTTTGACTTGGCGCTCTTACGACAGATACATTTTTAACAAGGAAGTAGTTTACTTTGTGTTAGTTAGGGCAGTTAGAGCATGTAGCAATAGGTCATCCGGATGACAGTACATTGTTCAAATGTAAACATTCAATTTTCGAATCGACGCCAACTTCGGACTAAGTAAATGTCATTTTTTCAATCCACGCCAGGGGCGTAACGGTCTTTTGTTTTAGTCTTTGCATATAATATTTAACGTGAAGTTAGCTGCAGTTGCGACAGAAGCTACCTTCATTGCAAAGAAAATCAACGGATTTCATTCATAAATTTACAAAAATCAGCTGAATTCATCGAAAAATTTAAAAAACCAATAAATTTTTTACAATGAAGTTAGTTTCGATCGAAACTGCAGCTAACTTCAGGTTGAGTATTACATGCAAAGATGAAAAAAAAAGACTGTCACGCCACTGATCCACGCCTTTAGTGTGTCAACGGCTTATGTCAAAGTATAGTGACTTTCATGACGTGATGCTGACGCGAAGATTCCCATTGTCTTATTATTCATAGACTATGAAAAAGCGTTTGATTCCGTCGAAACCTGGTCGATTTTGGAATCACTGTACGAATGCAGAGTGGACTTACTTACTTACTTATCAGCCTTTCTAACCCAAGCAGGTTTTGGCTGACCCTACAACGTTTCTCCATCTGGAGCGATCCTGGGCCAGACTTCTCCAACGTGGTCGTCGTTGTTGAATCCGTCCGTTTATCCGAGGCTCATTGTAGAGTTTCTTGAACTGTGATTTTTTTACGAGGAAGAGGCGTTAACACTTCGTTCAACCCACTGATCCGTTTCCCCGACTACCCGTAGGCAAGTTGTCAGGTAGCACTCTTAAGTTTAGCACAAAACTCCGAAGAGAATTGAGGTCCCAGGGACTACGACGTGGACGTAAAAAGAGCACTTGATAGTTAGACAGTTGCACGCCTGGCATATGACCCGGACTACCACACTCCGCTCATATGCTATCAAGCGCTACCCTATCTAACTACCCAATCCAGAGTGGACTCATTTAGTAAAAAATATATACGAAAGTGCTAAGTCGTGCATAAGGCTACAAAATCGGACGTGGAGTAAGACAGGGCGACAACAAATCACCAAAACTTTTCACATCGGCTTAAGAAGAAACTGTTTTCAACAAATTAGATTGGAGTCATATTAACATCAATGGAAAATACTTGAGTCACCTTCGTTTTGCAGATGACATTGTTTTGATTGAAAGGGTTCTGGACTAAGTGAAAGTCATTTTACAACAGCTGAATGAAGAGTCACTCAAAGTTGGACTCAAGATGAACTTAACAAAGACAAAATTCATGACAAACATTGACGATGATAGGGACATTAGAATTGGAGACGCTGTTATCGAAAGAGTTGACAATTATGTGTATCTCGGCCATAAGTTAAAATTAGGTCTATACAATCAAACGGCCGAAGTCAAACGTAGAATTGGCCTCGGATGGGCAGCATTCGGCAAACTCAAACACATTTTCAAATGCGAAATGAACAATAGTCTAAAACGGAAAGTGTTTGACATATGGGGCAGAAACGTTGACACTAACGATATCATCCGAGAACAAGCTCAGAGTGGCATAGAGAGCAATGGAACGGAGCATGCTTGGAATTACCCTTACAGATAAAATGACAAACCAATGGATTCGTCAACAAACAAAAGTCGTTGACGTAATGGAAAGGATCCCATCTCTAAAGATGAATTGGGCAGGACACATTGAGAGGATACCAGACGATCGTTGGACAATAAGCATAACGAATTGGAGACCACCAACAAAACGGCCAGACCGATGAACAAGTTCGATAAAACGGACAGTGGGGACGAATTGGCAACAAATTGCAATGGACCATTCAGAATAGAGGAAGAGAGGGAAGGCCCAGCAGTGGATATCAACACACTAAACAGGAGGAAGAGGAGGAGGATGCTGTCAATCAAGTAATATCATTGGTTTTACAATTTATGCATCGTGTACTATAGTTTGACATAAGCCGTTGACGCACTAAAGGCGTTGATTTTTCCAAACAAAAGAAATTAATAATAATGTCATGACGACAGATAACTTCATTGTGAATAGCATTCTTTTCAGAATGAAGTTAGCTGCGAATTCGATAGTTCTATATTTAACTTTATGAAAGTGGAAAGAAATAATATTCGTTTAACGTGAAGTTTGCGTCGATTCGAACATTGGAACAATGAAATTTTAACTCAGGTGTAATAGACATATATGTCCATTATTTGCTCTAGAGAGCCATGTGGTTAAGACAAACAAAGTTCTGTATACGTTTTAATGCTTCTTTTGCCATCACCTCTCCTATGTATTTGTACATAAAATTTTATGTATGATCAAAAACTGTGAATCATCATTACAATGGTCGCGGTGAACTACAGAGCATTTTTCCAAGATATCTAGAAAATTTATGATGAACTCCAGACTTCACAGTTCCTACGCCCATATCGTATCGTGCTCTGAAAATGATTTTCTGTTAAGAATAATTTGTCAGCAATTACACGAAGTTCAGATCGTTCGAAGCGGGAAAATAACTTAAAACTATGCGCTGACGATAAAAAACATTGGTGGTGGACATATTTAGTCTCAACGACGTAATTGCTAAAATTTATCGTAAGTAGATTTCAAAGTTAAATATTTCGGTGTTGATGTATTTGCACCGAAGCGACGCACAAAATTGCCCACTTTCAGTTGCTTGGTGGCGCACAGTTTTAGTTTATTATTACTTCTCCATACGAAGAAAACAAAGACTTTAGTATAGATTTCAGTTCACAGTTGAGATATCTCTAGATTGCTCTGTAGAAGCAGAATGATTTTGTAGAGAACGAGCGTTTCATGTTTCTGCAGACCATCAACGATTCATTTACTGAAGCTTCGGTTTTATTTTGACTATAAAATATAATTTAATTTAACATTAACCAGTCCTTTCAACGTACTAACCGAATTACCATTTTGATGTTAAGATGTACAGGCATTCGTTTGATATTAATGCTTGATTGATGACTTCATTTTTATTTTATTTTTGTTTTTTAATATATTTTAGAGTTTAAAACAAAATAATTAGCGCAATATTTATCGAACGAAAATTTTGTCTCTTTAGTTTAAATATTTTAAAGTTTGTGTTTTATGAGAATAGCATTTTTCATTAATAAATTTTCCATTCCTCTGTCTGAGTATTATTAGCATTAAAAGTGCAATAACAAAATGAAATTATTAAAAAAAATTATTACAATTACAAGAACAACACTAAAATATGTTACACGGTAAACAAAACATGGTGAATATACAAAATAAATTTGAAATGAAAATGGGAAAGAAAATACATTAAATCGAATAAAAATTAATATTTGAAATAAGTCACGGGATTTTCTTTTTTGTTTCCAACAGCCTGGTGGCAGGTTTTTTGAACGCAAGATTTGGTTGAAGATTAATTTGCGTTCAAGTCCTAGAGTCATTATATAACTGACTAGTCGAACCCCCGCCCCTAGGGGCTACGCAGGCCTTATCATTTTCGCTTTAGCATTAACGGGTAGGTTACGTAGTCGAAACCCCCGCCCCTAAGGGCTACGCAGGCTTTATCATTTTCGCGTGTTGTCTATTCTGTGAGCCAAAGCATATTTCTTCTCGTTTTAAATAATGATGCGTAATGTTTCATGTCATTAAATCACTTCGTTGATATTACCGCTAATAATACTAAAATCCAAATGGGCGAGAAAGGCACTATAAATCAAAACACTTTCTTTGTCGCAAAATTACTCCACTCCCCCGTATTCCACTTCCCCCGTATTCCACTTCTCCCGTATTCCACTTCCCCCGTATTCAAAGTTCACCGTTTTCCACTTCCCCCGCATTCCACTTCCCCCGTATTCCACTTCCCCCGTATTCCACTTCCCCCCTGTTCCATGTTCACCGTATGCAACGTTCCCCGTATTCAACTTTCCCCGTATTCCAAGTTCCCTGTATTCCACTTTCCCTGTATGCAACGTTCACCGTATTCCACTTCCCCCGTATTCAACGTTCACCTTATTCCACTTCCCCCGTATTCAACGTTCACCGTTTTCCACTTCCACCGTATTCCATGTTCGCCGTATGCAAAGTTCACCGTATTGAACTTTCCCCGTATTCCACTTCCACCGTATTCCATGTTCACCGTATGCAAAGTTCACCGTATTGAACTTTCCCCGTATTCCAAGTTCCCCGTATTCCACTTCCCCCGTATTCCACGTTCACCGTATGCAACGTTCACCGTATTCCACTTTCACCGTATTCCACGTTCACCGTATGCAACGTTACCCGTATTCCACTTCCACCATATTCTACTTCCCCCGTATTCCACTTCCCCCATATTCAACGTTCACCGTATTCCATTTACCCCGTATTCAACGTTCCCCGTATTTCAAGTTCCCCGTATTCAGCTTTGCACTTGCTACGTATTCTACTCTGACACTTCCCCTGACTTGACTGACTTTTGGCCGATTTTCAATTATGACTCGTTTTTTACCCATAACTCCCTTATTTCAGAACAATATCTAACCCCGGAACATGTTTTCTCGACGTTTTGCACCATCCCCAACAACATATCAAAAAGTATTTTTTTTTTCTTCGCCAGTGTAAACGCAATTAAACGAAAAAATAACGGGATCGTGACAGACAGATTTATAGACGAATAAATAGACACATAGATAGACGCATAAATAGACACATAGATAGAACTGTTGACTGTGAGTAGGCCAGATGTAAGTGCCGAAAACATAATATCGGAGATGTGCCGCGATGAGGAGGTGTGGATAGTGGCGGATAATGTAATTGCGAAAATAATGACGAAGCTGCAAATTGCATGGAGAGACGATCAAAGAAGACTGGCAGTTGATCTAAGAGAGGAGGTGCGAAAGCACAGCTCCTCCCCGAAGTAATGCTGTGAGGCGGTTCCGGGGAGAAGAGAGCACGAAGACTAAGGAAGGAGGTTTTAGTTGGTAGGTCATTAAAGAATGGAATCCAACACTACCTTGGTTCAGAAAGACCGGGTGTCTACGAAGATTTCCTCACCCTTTTTTTTTTTTTTATAAGGTTTCCTCACCCTTATAAAAAAAAAAGACACATAGATAGACGCATAGACAGATAAACAGACGGACATTAGACGTTTATAATTAGTAATGAGCCTCGGACAATTCCAATTCAAATTTCGAAAAAATGGCATACCCACTTTAAAGTTTGACATTTTTGATGGTAGGTGTCAGTGGAACGTTTTGACATCGCGCCCTTTCTTGTATTGTTTACAGTTATCAGAAAGTTGCTCATCAGTGAAGAAATGGAATTAACTCGTGAAAATTTTCGTGCCATCATTTTTTATAATTTTCGTCGAGGATTATCTCGTCAGGAGTGTTCAGATGAGTTCAACTCACTATATGGCGAGGAAGCACCATCCTTTGCCACAATAAAGCGCTGGTACAATGAATTTGATCGGGGCCGTAAGTCGCTGGTTGACGAATTTCGTGAAGGTCGTCCAAAATCGGTCGTTCTACCTGAAACCATCGATGCTGTGCGTGATCGTCATACAACCTACCGTGAGATTCAGGTCACCTTGGTCATTGGCATGAAAAGCATACTTGCACGAACACGTGGCCGTAAAAAAAAATTTGTTCTCGCTGGATCCCACATAATTTGACTATCGCTCAAAAGAAGACCCGTGTCGATTGGTGCAAAGAAACATTGAAAAAATACAACGGAGGTGCTTCACATTTGGTGACGAATCGTGGATCTACGCATATGAACCAGAAACGAAACAACAATCTACTGTTTGGGTGTTCCAAGATGAGCCGAATCCAACGAAATTTCTGTTTCTTCGGTAATCGTGGTCATGTGGCAACTGTGGCACTTGAGGATCGTAGCACCGTCAATTCTGATTGGTACACTACGATTTGTTTGCCTGAAGTGTTCGACGAAATAAGTAAAAAGAACTCAAAACGGTCGATTATCCTGCACCACGACAATGCGAGCTCTCATACGGCATTTTTAGCCACTCAAAACGTTCGATTGATGGGTCATCCGCCGTATAGTCCCGATTTGGCACCTAAAGATTTATTTTTGCAATTTGCAATTGGATTTGAATTAAAAATTTTTTAATGGTAGCTCAATGGTAGAGCATCAGCCTGGCAAGTTGAAGGTTGTGAGTTCGTGTCTCACCCGTGAACATCAAAAATTTTTAATTCAAATCCAATTGCAAATGTAATTTCTAAAATTTATCTAAAAAAGAAAAAGTGTATTGATCTTCATGGCGAATATTTTGATAAACAATAAAGTCGATTTCAAAATTGAAATGTTTTGTTTTCTTACTTAGGCTCATTACTTAGGGTGCAACCCTCGTACTCGTCCTAGGTGGGAACTGAGATACTTTCTAGTCTCTACTGCAATATATCCTTTTTCGAGAAGCGGAATCCACAATCAATGAAAATGTGTTGTAACATAGAGAAAGTTGTCTCCGTCTTCTGAGCTTCTGAACTTGATGAGCGAGGATTCGGTATACACCTAATCGTGCGTCCCAGACGCCGAAAAAATCGTTGGCGGCGTCTAGCCAAAATAAATCCACAATCGGCGGCTGACAAGGGACCATCCATAAATTACGTACGCTTTTTTCAGTGCTGCCATCAGATTTAAATCATCAATAACTTGAAAAATATTTAAATCTGACGGCAGCCGACCCCCCCCATAAATGGCCATACATTTGACGTCTCAAAAGTAAATATTTTTCAAGTTATTGATGATTTAAATCTGATGGCAGCACTGAAAAAAGCGTACATAATTTATGGATGGTCCCCAAGACTGAATTAAAAAGTCTGGCGACGATTGCATTCAGCCGACTAAAATGACTTGACGCTTCATTGTCTCCTTGATTCGCAATGTTGATTGTATGGACTAGAAAAATCTTAGAGCTTGCCTCGTTAATGAGCTGACCATTTGTTGAATTTGGATAAAAGTGAAAATTGTTTTCTACTGCAAATTATACCTGGTAGTCTTGTATTTTTTATTATTAAAGTTAGCCGCCCCACCAAAATAGAGCACGCACGGGGGCCACGGTTTGGGCCCATTGTACTGGCTATGGGGTTAAGTAGTCTTGTATAGAAAATGCTACATGTAACAACTGTAAAAAATGTAGTATCGTTACACAATATAGAATGTGTGCTACGATAACTAAATTTAGATTTAGATTTAGCTAAAATTGTAAAATTTAGCTAAAATTGTTGTATTCGTTGGTCTGTGGAACATAAAATCACAACAAAAACCCTTTTTAAAAGGGAAACGTGACGCAAGTCCTCGTCGTTTCTTTCAAAACAACTGATATCAACTTTTGTGACGCTTGCAGCTTCGGAACGCAAAAAAATCTTTCGAAATATTTTCATTTTTGATTAAAAAAATGCGTCACAAATGCCGGACCCCCCAGTGTTATAGTTTGTTTTGAAAGAAACGACGAGGACTTGCGTCACGTTTCCCTTTTAAAAAGGGTTTTTGTTGTGATATCAGTTGTTTTGGAAGAAGAGACGAGGACTTGCGTCACGTTTCCCTTTTAAAAAGGATTTTCGTTGTGATTGTAATGTTTTGCATTACTTTGAACCGCCGCTGCCGCCGAACCGAAGCGCGGCGGCTACTACTTCCATGGGCGAAAATGATCCCCTCAACTTCCTCTACAAAATATGAAAAGTTTTTTTTGAGTCACCGCCGCCGCCAAACCGAAGCGTGGCGCCTACTACTTCCATGGACGAAAATGATCCCCTCAACTTCCTCTACAACATATCAAAAGTTTTTTTTTTAGCCACCGCCGCCGCCAAACCGAAGCGTGGCGGCTACTACTTCCATGGGCGGAAATGATCCCCTCAACGTCCTCTACAACATATCAAAAGTTTTTTTTTGAGCCGCCGCCGCCACCAAACCGAAGCGCGACGGCTACTACTTCCATGGGCGAAAATGATCCCCTCAACTTCCTCTACAACATATCAAAAGTTTTTTTTTTAGCCGCCGCCGCCGCCAAACCGAAGCGTGGCGGCTACTACTTCCATGGGCGGAAATGACCCCCTCAACTTCCTCTACAACATATCAAAAGTTTTTTTTTGGGTCTCCGCCTATTTTCCGCTATTTTGGCGGTCACCCTGATACACTACACACCCAACCCAACAACTTTCCCTTTGACACCAAACCTCTATCTCGAACACACAACCATTGCCTCATACAAAATGTGCTATCATACACACTACACACACAAACACATACGTATGGGCTTTATATGGCGCCTTCTAGGAGCCCTGGCGCCCAAACGAGGCCAATACCCCCCCTTTTTTAAAATCTCATATGACGTAGAATGCCCACCCGAAGGTCGCTGCAAAATTTCAAGAAAAGTTATCGAGCCGTTTTCGAGCATTAAATTAATTTTCTTTATTGGTTAATAATTATTTTTATTGGAAAAAAGTTTTTTTATCGGACATTAATTATTTTTATTGGAAGAAAATGATTTTTTTATTGGAAGGAATATAATAACCCGATTTTAACTTGGGAAGACGCCTCATCAGTACAGCTTTGTCGCTAGACCATGTACATATCAACAAAAAACAGAGAATGGGTTGGGGTGATTTGTGCCGTGTAATATTGCACCCACCCCAACACAACATAACTCAACCCAACCCAAAACAAACCAACTTAACCCAACCCTAACGAACTCGAACCATACAATTTGACCACACTCAAGTCAATCTGGGGTTGTGTTGTCGTAACTCACGTTAATATAGTTCTTTCGGCAATCAAAGCCATCTCTTCCACACATACTTCAGAGATTTGTGGTGTAGTTACGCACCGGTGGACACTACTAGATTTAGCAATACTTAACAGCATTCATCATTTTCAGCTTGTAGCCGTAGTGGCTGTGCTACGTTAAGCCATCAATCCATCGAAGTTTTGGACGACCTTTCTGGATCGTTTCGGAATAATTTTGAGGGGGCTCTGTTTTTATCCATGCGTGCCAAATGCCCCGCTTACCTCAGCCTTTGGACTTTCACCACTGCCACTATATCTGGCTCGCCAAAATCACGTTCCAATTCAAAGTTATATCGCCGTAGCCACCTCGCTCCAAATATGGTGCGGAGTACCTTGCGCTCAAACATTAGGAGCAACTGTTCATCACTTTTTTTCATCGCTCAAGATTCACATCCGTAGATCAATACTGGACGGATAAGTGTTTTGTAACACTTCTTTATAGGGAATAAAAATTTCATTTATATAGACCGTGTCTTGTCTGAGTCTTGTCCCCGAGCCTCAAGTGGTGACATCTATGTTTTTTCATAGGTGAATTAACATCTCAACATAGAACTACCCGCTTTTCTCATGTGGTGTCATCTGTGCCTGAAGAGCTTAACACGGACAAACAGAGAATTATTTGAACCCATATGAAGTATGAGTCCTTTACGTTTGTAACCAGTCGATTTGATGGGGGAGTAAGGGGTGAACATCTGTCATGTGCACTAAGATCCCGAATCTGCAAAAAAATTTGTCCGTCCGAACATTTTGGAATTATCAAAATTGGATTTGGCATTGGAGATGGGCATTTTTGGACAAAAGGCCGTCTAAGCGGGTTTGCATCTTTTGTATATACCTCGAGTAAATCTCTTCTAATTTTCAAAAATATTTTTTTGTTTGAAACAAACGCCCGACAATTTTTGGAAGAAAATTTTTTAGGTTTTTTGAAGGTCGGTGAAACTTTTTGACATATATGTCTTTGCGAAATTACCACGGAAATCGTTCTTCAAGGTTTTGAATGACACATATGGACCTCAGAAAATCGGTGAAATTAAATTGGTGAAAACTCACGCTACGCGACCCTACACGATATTTGGTCGTTTTTCGTGAATATTCCATTAATGGTGAGGTTCTTTGTGCAGTGTTATAGAGAAAAAAGCGGCGAATTTTTTTGTCCATGGAAGTATGGGACAGAGGCCTTTCTTGAGTGCTCTAAATCGGCACTAGCACAAAAATAATGTTATGGAATTGTTTTCTTAATTTTATTCAAACTTTTTTTTTGAAATTTCAGGCTTTCTTAGGAATCAGAGGTGTTTTTCGCCGTCGCTTCAGATGGGTTTCTCAATATTGCCCTTTCGGCGATTTTCTATTCAATTTAATGTCGACGTAATCTCATACACTTGAGAGGGCGACATTTACTTAGATACGTTCGAGTCTCTTTGCAACATCTATTCTGTTTCCACATCTATTCTAATGCGTACGGGTCCCTTGCATATATGTTTTTTTAAGGTAAGAGATTTTGTGAGCAGAATAATATTTAATGTGTTGTCCGTCAATAGCAAATCACTATTTTCAAAACGGAAACGAACTCTGAAACAAAGTTAATTGACGCCTTTCGTGCGACAAAGGGTTCTGTCAAAGTATATCGTTTTTCATGGTGAAATTAATGGGCTATTTTACAGCATGTACAGTGGGAACGGCTTCAACGAACTTAACCCGACATTGACAATTTTGACGTTAAGACACTTGAAGCCGTTCCCACCGTACCTGCTGTAGAACAGCCCAAATGCATAAACCATCAAGCAGTCCATATGGTACGGAGCTTATAAATTTCATCGAAAAAATCGCAATACGAAAATAAGCCGATGTCGCATAAAACGCGTCTATCCACGCGCTAAGTGGACGTTGGTCAAACTATACGAAATTTCATGTCAAATTTTCTTCGTTTGACAAATTATGAATTTTTTCATAAAATCTTATATAATATGATAGAAGCCGACGCCGCACAAAAAACATGGATTGTTGAAGTAGCGAGTTTGATTGTCTGCATTAAAATGACTTTGATGACACTGAAGGTGCATATGTGTCCAACGGAATTCAATTGGTATGAGAAAAACAATGAGGAAGTAGTGTCTAGATGAATACATTGTTACTATTCTTGACCTAGAATCGCGCGAAACACTTTAGATTGAGGTGAGTAAACACTTGAAATAATTTTTTTGATCAAAGAGGAAAACTTTACCCACATACTTGTGTGAAGGTTAGTTTTTAACAAGTTCGACATAATAACATCGAACTTGTCATTGTTAATGATGTAATCTTTTTGGATTTTGTTTGTTCTACAATTTAATTATTTTTAATGATTCAATTGTGCACACGTAGAAATGCAATGCGATTTTGTTGGTGCCGAAGTTTGCATATGACAAATGGTACGGAGTTGGTTTTGGGTGATGCATTAACGAACGCTCTATAGGACAAAACGTCTCTGGTTAAAATAAAACTAAAAGAAAATCTTTATTCAATGTGGAGGGCTATTTCGTCTTGGCACATTTTTAGAGATTAATGGATGTGATTGCATCACATTAATGAGATTTATTAAGATGATTTACGCGATGTATCGAAGTATCTTCTCAGGGAATGTTTTCGTTGCTCATCTTTATAAAATCAAAGGAATGAAAAATATGCATTTCATGTACACAAAATGAAAGATCACGAGTCCTTGTGATAATTGGTCCTGCTGTTCTGATACTGGCGTAAGTGTCGCGTGACTGATAAGGTGTAAGAGAAAACGATAATAATTGTAAAATGTTAGCAAACTTGTTAACATCATGTGAACAATTGTTTTAGTTGCAATTGCAATCGATCATCGATAACACAAACAGCTAAGCAGAGAACAATGTCGCTCCCCAAAAGATTGTTGCAAACTTTTGCATTGCTCTACGTAGTGCAAACATTGTTAGCAAAGGAATGGTGGGAAGGAGCTAATTATTACCAAATTTACCCGAAAAGCTTTAAGGATTCGAATGGAGATGGCTATGGAGATTTGCAAGGGATTCGCTCGAAAATTCCCTACTTGAAAGATATAGGAATGAACGGTGTTTGGCTGTCACCCATTTTTACATCCCCTCAAAGAGACGGTGGCTACGATATTTCTAACTACACAGAAATCGATCCCATTTTTGGCAGTCTAGCTGATTTTGATGAGTTGCTCCAGACGTGCAAATCAAATGGAATTCATTTAATTCTTGATTTTGTGCCGAATGTAATTAAAACCAAAACCAACAAATCATCGACTAGATTTCTATGTAATTTTTCTCATTCGTAGCACACATCCAATGAGAGTATATGGTTCCAGAAATCAGTAGAACGGGATCCATACTACGAAAACTTCTATGTGTGGCAACCAGGCGTAAAAAATGCCAGCGATCCTGATGGAAAGCCCCTACCACCTAACAATTGGATTAGTGTATTTCGCTTCAGCGCATGGGAATGGAACCAACAACGTGGCGAATATTATTTGCATCAATTCGTACCCGGACAGGTAAGGCGTTGAAAGTTAAAATTAGAAAAGAAACGAAATTTCTATTTTTTAGCCCGATCTCAACTACCGTGATCCGAATGTCGTTCAAGAAATGAAAGAAGTCCTAAGATTTTGGCTTCGTCGTGGGGTTTCTGGTTTTCGAATCGACACCATACCCAATTTATTCGAATACCAAAATCCTGACGGAACATACCCCTCGGAACCATTGAGTGGCTTATGCGATGATCCTCAGAGTATTTGCTACTTAAACCACATTTACACCACTAATCAACCCGAAACCATGGATATGGCGTACCAATGGCATCAAGTGCTCCAAGAGTTTCGTGAAAATGAGCCAAAAATTCTGATGACCGAAGCCTACACAACACTGGACATTATTATCGAATATTATGGCAACGAAACTCATAATGGCTCACAAGTTCCGTTTAATTTTGAAGTGCTAACAAAACTCAACACTCAGAGCACTGCCAAGCAATTGAAAATAATATCAGAGAACTACTTGAATCACATCCCGAGTGGACGTGGATTTTATCCAAATTGGGTGTTGGGGAACCATGACAATCATCGTCTAGCATCGAGACTCGGTCCCAGTCGGGCCGATTTGTACAACATTTTTCTGCAAACTATGCCGGGCAATGCCATTACGTACCAAGGTGAAGAGCTTTGCATGCCAAATGTAATCGTTTCCTGGAACGAAACACAAGATCCACAGGCTTGTAATACAAATAGCGAAGTTTATCACCAATACTCACGTGATCCGGCGAGAACACCATTTCCATGGAATGGAAGTGAAAACGCTGGCTTTACAAGCGGCACACCGTGGATCACTGCCGGCACCGAGTATCCGCTGTACAATGTTGCAAAGCAATTGAGCGACCAAAACAGTCATTTGAAAATCTTCAAAAAATTGACGGCGTTACACAAGTCGCCGGCGTTCAGTGAGGGAATATATGAAAGCGTTAATGGGATAAACGACAATATCTACTCGTACATCCGAAGCCATGGGAATGACACGTATTTGGTGGCTCTAAACTTTGGTAAAGAAGAACAGAGAGGCGATTTCGTGAAGGGATACAGAGCTTTGGGAAGCACTGGTGAAATTGTTGTGGTCACTCTGAACAGTACTTTGAAAGAACAGTAAGTTTGTTTTGTCTCGCACAAAGGACATTCTTAGCTGCGAGGATGTTCCTTGTGTAAACCTTTTACTATGTAATTTTAACGATTGTTTTATATACAGACAGCAAGTTCAGCTAAATGACTTACGGATACCAGCGGACAATGGAGTGGTCATTAAAGTATTGAGAAGTGGAAATGGAGGAAATGGTGGAGATGGAGGAAATGGCGCTGGACTATTTCTAGGAGCAAATATTCTGATTTTAATTTTAATCGCTTTGTCTTCTTCATATCTTGCATAAAATAACATAAATTCAGTTGAATAAAATATATAATTTTTCGAGGTTCGTGTTTATTTTACGAAAGCTTTTGATTACATACGAAATGTGAAACTTTTCGATTTGGAGAACTTTTTCTGGATCGCAAAACTTGTATTCGCCCAACGTTTTCCCACGTACAAAATTGGATTTTCCAAATATTTCTAAAGTGGCTTACTGGTCTATGTTCAAGCTCTTAAGAGGGGAGTACTATAGCTAGAGATTTGAGTTTCAGATATTTTAAGATCCTCACGAAGAATGAAGTTAGCACTACGTTTATAACCAGGCGAATTTCGACCCGGGAGCGTGTGGGAATTTCACGCCGTATGGGCGTCATTATATGTATAACTTCGCTCCAGCGTCATTCACAATATGACATTTCGTACAAGGAAACCGTTCTATTGTGAATCGCGCTGGCGCGAACTTCCCCGTTACCAGCATATGTGCAAATAGTGTGCATCCTTGGTATTGAGGATAACGGGAAAATTTTTGGCGAAAAATTTGGATACCGCGAAATGTCGCAAGAAAGAATGAATTTCAAGTTGTGAAGTAAAGCTCACCAGGAAATATAGCTGACCGGGAAGTGGTGCGGCTCACCGGAAAATATAGCTGACAGGGAAATAAAGTTGACTGGGAAGTAGGTAAGTATAGCTGACCGGGAAATACAGCTAGTACAGCTGACAGGAAATATAACTGACATGGAAGTATGGGTCATTGAGGAATATAACTGACCGGGAACTATAGGTCATCGGCGTGTATGGAGTTGGAGATTGTCGGTCAGTGGTAACAAAGATTTTCTGATGAAGGTGGGACGAAACTAGAAAATAGAAAATGGCCTGAAAATGAGAAATGACGCCAAGCTAAAAAATGTAGAACTAACGATTAAAAAAAGGATAATGATCTGAAGTTGAAATAATTAAAAAACCGGAATGGTTATGCTTTTGGTCGAGAGTTCAACGACTTTGTTGAAAAAAATTCGAAAAAATCTCGCTAGCGGCGCTATAGGACCTACTTCTAATGGGCCCTACAATTCAAAAATGTCGCAAATGTCGATTTACCTAGACATTAATTTAGAAGAGCATTGTTCCCTGCACGCTGATACTGATATTATTAATAAGATCGATTCACTCATTGACGCTAAATTTCAACGTCTCAACAATTCCTTACTAACATACAATCAAATAGAAGAAATTGTGATGAAACACTCTTTTAGAAGTGCAGGCAATGGACCCTCACATTATAATAATCCTTTAGATTGGTCTATCTCATCGCCGAAGCCAAAAACGCATGTACCGGCCGATGATCTCTTCTCAGTGCTTCATTCTTTCGAGACTAATACATGGTCCTCCTTCGACTCCATAACATCGTTGCTGAAAAATAACGCTAATATGCTTGAAATGATTTTAGCGAACGAAAATGTCAATATTTCACCTAGTCGCCAGAACTTTTCAAAAACATCACCTTTAGTAGATGCGATTAATCATGACGATAAACTGGATTCTATATGCGAAGGTGTACATAATTTGAATAATGCTCTCTCAGGTTTTAGTGTGAAATTTCAAAAATTGCTCGAAGAACCACCGATCCTGAAACAAAACTCATCAAATATATCCTTATTGACCGAAATTGAGGCATCACCTACCCATCATTCTTCTGAAGCATCAGATATGAGTATATTGCCCCCGCCACCGCCCTCACTACCACTATCAACATTGCTTACAACTACAACTACAGACTCACCATCCAATGCAGAAGTTGCAACTGTCAATAAGGGCTCCAAAAACAGTTTGCATCTTCTCGGAAAAATTATCCAGCCTCCTAAAGTCGATAAAGCATTCCATATCTCACCTTTTGATGTCAATGTTACATCTGTTAGCATAATTGGTTACATAGCTGCCAATGCCCCAATTAACAGGAAACACATAAAAGTACGTCGATTAACTAAACGAGATCAAGACATCTCTACCTTGAGACATGTCAACTTTAAAATTGAGACTGACGACGTTATTTCGGATATTATATCGCGATCTGACTTCTGGCCAGGTAATGTCAAGATTAAACCATGGATAGTAAAGAATTCAACGATTACTTCATCGACGCCTTTTTTAGCCAACAAAATGACGTAACTGAGCCTATTTCTAATTCAGTTGATTTAACTCGTTCTCCACAAAACTCTTATATATCACTCCATTACAACAACATTAGGGGAATGGTTGGCAAAAAAGATGATATTTTACTTTCATCAACCACTTGTGACTACGATTTGATAGTCCTCTCGGAGACATGGCTTGATAAGAAAAAATTTAGTGCCGAATTCTTCGACTCACGTTTCATCGTATATCATCGCAAAGACCGAGAAGACACAGATATAGATGCAAACAAAGCTGGAGGTGTTTTAATTGCAATCGACTCAAGATACGACAGTGAAGTTGTTGATATTCCTGAACTTGAGCGGCTTGAAGCCATTTGCGTAAAAGTTCATCTCAAATGTTCCAAGATGTATGTGTACGGGTTATACATACAAGCAATTACAGCTGCACACTCGATGATCAACCATGGAGATATTTTCCTCGCTATTGGCGACTTCAACTTGTCTTCAGTCAAATGGTTATCCAATGAAGAGGGGTTCGACTATCTGCCATTGATTGGTGATTCCGAATCGATAAAGGCGAATATTGCAAGAAATATGACATCATCGCTCTTGGGTTGTGGCCTTTTCCAAATGTCTGACTTACAAAACTCTTCACAAAATGTTCTAGACCTCGTATATACTAATATGCCAGAATTATTTGTTGTCAATCAAGCTGATCTGCCACTGATCCCAAACTCATCTCAGGACAAGTCCCACGTCCAAACGCATTGCTTGATTGAATGCGAACCAGCTGTATACTCAACACCGACTTCCTTCGAACAAATTTACTGCTTCAAGAAGGCGCCATACAGCTTAATCCGTGACGAGCTTGCTAAGATTGATTTCGATATTCTATTCGATGGAAAAAATGTAGATGACATGCTCAAAGCTCTATATGACATATGCCATGAAATTTTTGATAATTTCATTCCCAAAGCTTCACTCCGCACGACGAATCATCCCCCGTGGTTTGATGGTAAATTAACTAATCTTAAGAATAGAAGAAATCGAGAATATAATAGATTCCTCAATAAATCCGCTAAAAACCCAATGAACAAAGATATGTCTTCGTTTATAGCCGCTAAGGAGGATTTTGAAAAATACCGTGACGAACTTTACAACGCCTTCGTTCGTAATCTGGCATCTAACTATCATAAACAACCGAGAAAGTTCTGGAATTACATTAACTCAAAATATAAGAGAAGTAGCCTTCCGGGAAAGATGTCTTATGGCAATGAAAATGCAACGAACGACGCTGAGAAAGCTAACTTGTTCGCCAGATATTTTTCTTCTGTTTATAAAAAACACCCTAATGACGCTGATGATGATGCAAAGTTGCTTTCTTTTATTAACTCACGGAATGACGCTGGTTTCTCTAACATTGTGATAACAAAGGATATCGTGACGAAAACTCTGATGAGTATGGACTTAAGCAAAGGGATTAGTCCAGATAAAATGGCACCGCTATTTCTCCGTGAATGCGCCGAAGCATTATCAGTGCCACTTTCAACGATCTACTCGAGATCTCTGTTAGAATGCCATTATCCCACCCTCTGGAAAACAGGTCACGTGACTCCAGTCTTCAAATCTGGCAAGAAGACGGATATCACCAATTACAGGGGTGTTTGTATTTCTCCAAAGTTTACGAAGGTGTTCGAAATGATAATTTTTGACCAATTGAAGTACAACATCTTTCCACAGTCATCATTATCCCAACACGGCTTCTTTCCTGGCAGAAGAGTTGAATCCAATTTGATGGAATTATCGATCATGGTACATGAATCATTTGACAACAACGAGCAAACTGACTTATTTCTCGCCGATATTCATAAAGCCTTCGACGTTATACGATCTCCTAAACTGACGATGAAGCTATCTTCCGACAAGTACCGAATCTGCAACTCAGTCGTGTTATGGTTCCGTTCGTTTTTCAAAGGAAGGAAGCAAAGGGTTAAGATAAACTCCACCAAATCAGATTTGATAGATGTTCTATCTGGAATCGGTCAAGGATCGATATTAGGTCCATTGATGTTTCTGGTGTTCTTCGACGACTCTGATTGCCCTTCTGGTCCAACAAGAAACATCAACCTGGCTGATGATAAGAAAATCGTTCATAACAGCATCACCACAATCGAAGACACACATTACATGCAAGATTCAATAAACAATTTTATTAAATGGTGCTCTGATAATGACTTTGAGCTAAATACTGACAAATGTAAAATAATCACCCTATCTCGAAAGCGCTCGCCTATATTAGCGGAGTACCACATGAACGGCAAGACGATCAAACGTGTTCATAATGTGAAGGACATTGGTGTTACGTATGACAATAGTTATTCCTTTAATGAACACTGGGAACTGTCGATAAATAAAGCTAAGTCTATGCTTTCATTTGTTAAGCGTCAATGTTATGGACGTTTTAATGTTGACACAGCCACTATGCTTTACTCCGCCATAGTTCGCTCTCATCTGGAATTTGCCAGTACGATTTGGGCACCTCATCAAGCAGTTCACATCCAGTCGTTAGAAAGTATTCAAAGACAGTTCGTGTTGTACGCTAATCGCGATCGATTTGTCAGTGAAGACGATGATAGCTACCGTCTTCGCCCTTACATTGATAGGTGTGATGAACTCAATCTGAAATCTTTGCTGAGACGTAGAACCAATGCAGCAGTTTTCTTCATCCACGATGTTTTGACTGGAAGAGTGAACTCTCGTTTCATTCGCGACAAGATTAAGTTGGATGATGGCTCGCGAGTTTTGCGAAAATCCTCATTAATTAGAATCACGGGTTCCGTTAATCAGTACTCACAATTCTCGCCTTTCAACTTCGCATGCCGGCTATTCAACCTTGCTGCAAACCACGTAGATCCAACTCTTCCGTATCGCGAGTTCAGAAATGAGGTCCATAAGCTCCATGACTCGGTCTTTGATAAATTTGGCATGGTTGGATAATGTGTTTATTTAGTGCTTTCTTTTCACTACTGCGTCATAAAAACGAAAGCACTCATCCGGTGATTGATTATTCTTAAATTTTTGAAGCTCCTAAAAAGTTAACGTTTTTTTTAATGCAGTTGACATGATGTTCTCTGACTTGGATGTTTGGCATCTTCTTAGACGCGATGGAGCATTTTTGACGAGCTATTTTAGCAATCTATATTTTATATTTTTGACTATGCTGATTTGGCAAATTTTATATTCAACTTTTGACGATGTTCTTCCAACAATTTTTATTTATTTATCTTTAAAATATTTTGACGATGTTCTTTCAACCATTTTTATTTATTTATTTTTTAAATATTTTGACCTGAATTCATTTCATTTATATACTCGTTAATTATTTCACTTGATTTTGATTCTGTTTTTTGTAATATTTGTTTTTGATCCTTTCTCTATGTTAAAGTTATTAATGTTAATCAAATATTATAACGATTTCATGGTTTTTTAACGAGAGCTATGGCAGCAGTCATAGCTACTCTTTTTCCATGTCAGCTAGAAAATAGTAGACAATAAAATTATATATCATCACCTACAGGACAAGTGTATGGACATCAAAAGTTTCGCCTGTGGAGCTGCACTTGAAGGACAATCGAAAAAACATTTCAGTATCACAATTTTAGTTTTCTATATATCTACGGCACTGAAATCAATATTTTTTCACCGGTAAATTTTGCCAAATTTCACGAATCCTGGGAAATATGACTAAATCGGATTTTGGAATTCATTTAGAAAAAAGAGACAGAAAACTTATTAGATCATGAAATGTTAGTGTCAATATAATGATGACAATTAACGAGCACAAATCGAAAACCCATAGCTCCTAAGTGTCGAGTCAGTCACGACCTGCGAACGAATTCTCGAGCGGAACCGTTGACGCGTCACAGTGTCGTCGTAACAGTGTGAGAACATGTTGAACGTTCTGGCCATACTGTTCACTGGTTCAAATAGTCCGTAATTAGTAAGAAAAACGGCACTTCACGCACCTTGTCGGCATATTGATTCTGATTTTCGACCTCAAACTAGGACAGTCAATGCGACCCCTCAAAATATCGAATACAATCATTGCATTGAGATTTAGCCTCCTACTGGACAGAGTCTCCATTCTCATTGACTTGCATCGGTTCACATATGGTGGAAGGCGGTAATTCTCGTCCCTATGAACCGTGTGTTGTAACGCGTACATCAAGCATCGACTCTCCAACACTGAGTCACACTTGCGATGAAATGACATGACATTACATTTCGTGATACTAAGTTCGAGAGAATTGGTTAAGTACCAGTCATTGAATGAGTCTAGATCTCGTTGTATAGCGATGGAATCTCTTATTGAAGTCACTTTACAGTATAATTTTAAATCATCTGCGAATAACGAGCACTCGTATTTCTTTCTAACATCCGATACATCATTAAAATAAATCAGTAAAAGAAGAGGCCCAAGATGACTGCCCTGAGGGACACCAGTTTAGATTTGTGGTATCATGGGCGCGCGGTAGCAATGCGCCCGTGCCGCATGTTTTACACGCCAAAAAATTCAAAAGAAATTTTTTCGTAGACTGGAACATACAGTAAGACCCCCCCCTTGTGGCGTACCCTCGGAAAATATTTTTCCCGCAAAATTTTAGGCCGAAGTGCCTTTTTACTCATTAAAATCGGTTCTGTCGATCCGGAGATACGAATTTTTGAAATTTCCATTTTCTCATTCAAATGAGTGAAAATCAAATATTTTTAACTGACCGATTTTGCACACCTTCTTACTTTGTTACTTTTTAGGATCTCGGAAACGGCTCCGATTATTTTGCTAAAATTTTGAGGGTAGCTTCAGATCATAAGATTAGCCGACACGTATTTTTTTCCCTTAAAACCATTTCTGGGATTTAGTCGTTTCCAGGCTCAGTCAGGATGACTCAATAACTAAAACTGTAAGAGGTAGAAGGTTGCTTGAAAAGGCAAAGTTCTAGAGAAATAAATTTTAGCGAACACGTGTCTCAGGGTTTTGAAAAATACGGCCCAATCCTGGAATATGACAACTTCTAGAATTAGGAGGGATGACCCATTTCTCTAGAACTATGAGAAATAGAAAGTTGGTTTCAAAGGCGAAGTTGTAGAGAATTAAATTTAAGTGAAGGCGTGTTTCAGGGTTTTTGGGAAATATGACCCAATCCTAAGATATGGCCTTTTCTAGAATTGGGAGGGATGATCTATTTCTCTAGAACTATGAAAGCTAGAAAGTTGCTTTCAAAGGCGGAGTTGTAGAAAATAAAATTTAAGCGAACCCGTGTTTCAGAGTTTTGGGGAAATGTGGCCCAATCCTGGGATTATTGTTGATTTCTCCAGCACTCTTCAACTTCCATCAAGTTTTTCGATATTTGGACCCGTACGAAGTACGAAGGTCCTATACGTTTACTACAAATTCAGGGCTCCCACACATCCAATATTTAAAAAACTGTCCGTCTCCGCTTTTTTTTCTAAACGGCTGATCGGTGCAGCCTGAACTTTTTTCTCACTGAAAGGTACATATGTCCCATGGTTCAAGTTCAAAGATGAGTAAACGCGATCGGGTAGTTTCGGAAATATAGGCGAAAGGGTGTCCATAATGGCCTGATTTCCATCCCAGCACACCGAACGATCCGATCATATAATTCTCCATTTAGCAACGCCTGTCACATGTTCAACGCCGTATACAACATTATCGATGCCACGTTGCCCCATAAAGATTTCGCCAACTCTCTTCTTCAAGTACCTGATTTGGCTTTAAGTCAATTTTTGACGATGTGATATCAGAGAAACTGTGATATTTTATATTTTTTACCTTTCTATAATTTATTATTTTACTTATTTTAAAAATTTGACAAGACCTTTAACTGTTTGACGATTGATGTTATATGTCGTAATATTTTATGTAAATTCCTATTACCTGTTATTTGTACAAATAGTCCACTTGCATTAAGTCGACTCAAAATGGAAAATAAATGAATGAATGAATGAAAAACATGGTTTTTTGGGGATAAGTGAGACTTTTTCTCAGACATCTCTAGAATTAAGGCAGTTTGAAAGCTACTTTCTGGGACAGAGCTGTAGAGAACTAAATTTTAGCGAACACGTGTTTCAGGGTTTTCTCCAGAAACGTCCCAATCTCGAGATTTAGCCACTTCTAGAATTGGAAGGGATGATTCATATATCAAGAACTATGATAGATAGAAAGTTGCTTTCAAAGGCAAAGTTGTAAAGAATCAAATTTTAGCGAACACGTGTTTCAGGGCTTTCCCCAGAAACGTATCGATAATGAGATCTAGCCACTTCTAGAGTTGGGAGGGATGAGTCATACCTCAAGAACTATGACAGATGGAAAGTTGCTTCCAATAGCAAAGTTGTAGAGAATTAAATTTTAGCGAACACGCGTTTCAAGGTTTTCCCCAGAAACGATCCAATCCCGAGATTTAGCCACTTCCAGAATTGGTAGGGATGATTCATATATCAAGAACTATGCCAGATAGAAAGTTCCTTCCAAAGGCAAAGTTGTAGAGAATTAAATGTTATTGAACACGTGTTTCAGGGTTTTCCCGAAAAATGTCCCAATCCTGAGATTCAGCCACTTCTTGAACTCAGAGGGATAAGAACATTAGACAACGCGTGATTGGTGTCAGAGTTCAGAAAATGTACTTCGGGAGGGCTTGCGACATTACTTTGGGTAATTTCTGAGCTACGTTACAATAGTACAACATTTTCAGTACAACTTTTTCTGTTGAACTGAAAAAAGTTGTACTATCTTCACGTTTTATATATGAGACGTTACAAGTCGTTTAAATTATAATAGTTCTAAAAGAACTTGACTATGCATTCTGATGCGCATTATATTTCTGATAACAGTAAGAGTTTGGTACATCGAGGCTTTACGTACGGGTCTTTGCATCATGGGCGCGCGGTAGCAATGCGCCCGTGACGCAAGTCCCCATACGACCAAAAAATTCAGAAAAATTTTTTTCGTAGACTTCGGAACCATATATACAGCTAGATTTTGACTTTTTTGCCTTGCGTCGTACCCCCTTGAGGCCCAGTTCTTCGGATTCTACGTAAAATTCTGATTGAAATCGACTTTTTGATCATCAAAATCGGTCCAGAGGTTCCGGAGATATGACCTTTTGAAAATTGGATTTTCAGTGCAATTTTTACAGTATACAAGGGACCTGAGATAATGAAAACATCCTACGTTAATTAGTTAGTTAGTTATTTAGTTCCAGAGCCATTTGTATGAAAACCCACTTTTTTGGAGTTTTCTCGAAAACGGCTCGATATCTTTTCTTGAAATTTTGCAGGGACCTTCGGCTGGGCATTCTACGCCATATGAGATTTAAAAAAAGGGGGGTACCGGCCTCGTTTGGGCGCCAGGGCTCTTAGAAGGCGCCATATAAAGCCCATATGTATGTGTTTGTGTGTGTGTGTGTGTACGGAAGCATATTTTGTATAAGACATGGTTGGGTGTTCGAGATACAGGTTTGGTATCAAAGGGAAAGATGTTGGGTTGTGTGTGTAGTGTATAGGGGTGACCGCCAAAATGGCGGAAA
>CM055405.1:16821264-16844702 GCA_029228625.1 Pseudolycoriella hygida | reverse complement strand
GGCGGCGGCGGCGGCTCAAAAACAAACTTTTGATATGTTGTAGAGGAAGTTGAGGTGATCATTTTCGCCCATGAAAGTAGTAGCCGCCGCGGCTCGGTTTGGCGGCGGCGGCGGCTCAGAAAAAAACTTTTGATTTGTTGTAGAGGAAGTTGAGGGGATCATTTTCGCTCATGAAAGTAGTAGCCGCCGCGGCTCGGTTTGGCGGCGGCGGCGGCTCAAAAAAAAACATTTGATATGTTGTAGAGGAAGTTGAGGGGATCATTTTCGCCCATGAAAGTAGTAGCCGCCGCGGCTCGGTTTGGCGGCGGTGGCGGCTCAAAAAAATTTTTGATATGTTGTAGAGGAAGTTGAGTGAATCATTTTTGCCCATGAAAGTAGTAGCCGAAACTTCCAAAAGTACTGATATCACAACAAAAACCCTTTTAGAAGGGAAATGTGACGCAAGTCTCCTTGTTTCTTCTTCCAAAACGACTGATATCAATTTGGGGTGACGCTTGAAGGTTCGAAACGCAAAAAATTCTTTTGAAAAATTTTCACATTCGATTAATGCGTCACAAATGCCGGACCCCCCAGTGTTATAGTTGTTCTGTTCTTTCAGCTTTCACACCCCAAAAATTTGACTTTATGAGATGTATCGAGTATTTTTGTACCGGAAGTCAAATTTTTGCGTATGAAAGCTGAAAGCTTAGAAAAACTATAACACTGGGGGGTCCGGCATTTGTGACGCATTAATCGAATGTGAAAATTTTTCAAAAGAATTTTTTGCGTTTCGAACCTTCAAGCGTCACCCCAAATTGATATCAGTCGTTTTGGAAGAAGAAACAAGGAGACTTGCGTCACATTTCCCTTCTAAAAGGGTTTTTGTTGTGATATGTTTTTCGGTTATTTTCCACATGAGTGAGTCTGAGTATTATTGTGGATTTCTCCAGCACTTCTCAACTTCCATCAGGTTTTTTGATATTTTTTGGTTATTCTCGACAAGAGTGAGGTCATCCAAAAGTGCCTCTTGGGAATATTGTGGATTTCTCTAGCACTTCCATCAGGTTTTTCGATATTTTTCGGTTATTCTCCACATAAGTGAGTTCTGATGTGACTTTCTAGGGTATTAGGAGACAAAATAGGCATTGGATAGTTCAATATCGAGATATTGGATGAGTTCATTTATCTTGGAGCGCTGATACGATGGTGACAATACACCTGAAATTCACAGACGTATCATGGCGGCAAGCAAATGCTATTTTGGTCTAATCAAACAGTTACGATCAAAGTTAATATCAAAGAAAACGAAGTGTCATATTTACAAAACGCTTATTCGTCCAGTATTGATCTACGGATTCGAATCGTGCACGATGAAGAAAAGTGATGAACAATTACTCCTAACGTTCGACCATATTTGGAGCGATGCGCGAGGGTGAAAGATGGCGACGGCGATATAACTTTGAATTGGAACGTGATTTTGGCGAGCCGGATATAGTGACGGTGGTGAAAGGGGCATTTAGCACGCATGGACAAAAACAGAGCCCCCTCATTCCATAACGATCCAGTAGGGCGAAGAGGAGTTGGTCGCCCAAAAATTAGATGGATCGATGGTGTCGAACAAGACCTTCGGACGCTTGGAGTAAGGAATTGGCAAAACACGGCAAGGAGCAGACGCAACTGGATCAGAATCCTCGAGCAGGCCACGGTCCACAAGTGGATGTAGCGCCGAAAAAGTAAGTAAGCTTTTCGAAGGTTTTTTTACACCGTTGCTTGGGACGGGTTTTTCAATATTACCCTTTCGGCAATTTCCAACATAATTTAATGTTGACGTTATTTCATATAATTAAGGGTTAAGTGAATATTTATTTAGATTCGTTCGAGTCTTTCTGCAACATCTCTGATGGGTACGGGTCGCTTGCATAAGGCACTTATTTGCAATGCAAAAGTTTAGCCGCTTCACAATAATATTGTCCTCCTTCAATCCCATTCAGCCACGTGAGCCGAGTATCGCCAAAAGTACCTCGTCTGGCAGTACGGTTGTGGAGCATATTTTTTATAAATCGCATCCAATTGTCCGATATTTGATGTGTTGATGCCTTAAATAAGAAAAATACCCAAACTCTGCGAACATTTTACATTTATAAGCAAGTTTTAACATAATAATAATTTGGGAGGACTTAGTTCAGTGCTACTACTTTTTGAGCCTATATTTAGTTCTAGCCTAAATTATCGGTGGGGTGTTGTTCCAATTTCAACCGTTTTTTAGCTTGAATGTCGGCCATTGTTTGTTCGATCGATCTTATGTCCCTTTTATTTTCACTCGGAACTAAAACAAAATCAAATTGAATTGGCTTCGTCGGTTCAGGGATAACAAATCGAGAAAATTTACCAAAACCGTACAACTTATTCGATTCAGTCTTTTTGGCTGCCTCTAACGCAGATTCTTGGCCGATTAAATGCACGTATTTGTCTTTGTAGTTTGAATGTGGAACAATTTTTTCTGGTTTCTTAGCTTTCTCTTCATCAGCAAGTTTTTTTTGTAGTCGTCGTTGGGCGTATTCTTTGGCTTTATCGTCGTTCCATTCTTCGCCATTTCTTCTGGCATGAATTTCATCTTCGGAAGGACTGCATTCTTTCTTATAAACTATAACGTATCGATCAACTCCCTCCTGACCGAAACTCATGGCAAGTAAACCGGCAACTTCAGCCACATCATGCCTGTTATATGTTTAATTTGAGAATTGATGTAAAGGCCGAGAAATATGAAATTCTAATAGGAATACCGATACCAACTGAAATAAAAAATGGCTGATGCTGTTGGCCCACGGACAGTAGTAATAACTAGAGCAGAGCTAGTGTCCATAATATGAATAAACTGTTGTGGGCGAGTGCAATTAGCCATTGATGCATCGATCGGTTCGGTACTCGGTACTCACACAACACTTCGATACACTTTATCCAGTGGTTGGAATTGGATAAATTTTCTACTGTCATCTTTGGATATTCGATCAATTCGTTCCTCAGCAAAACGCCGGAATCGATTCAACTCTTCCTTTTCACGATTTTTCATTTTTTCAATTTGTTCGTTTTGTTCTGCGTAGAAGGTTTCATAATTCAACTAAATCACATGCTAAAAAAATCATACGGGAAATTTACTTTTCATTATTTCCTTTTGCTTTTGGTTTGTCTCAGGAGGTTTATCCATCGCATTGAGGATAGATCCAAGTAAGTCCATTGTAATATGCCTTTTTGCTGATAAACTCTTTGATGAATGTGGTGAATGAATGCGGTGTGACCTCGAAATCCAAAATAAAACAATTTTAAGTTTACAATTTACGAAAACACATCTGATGACAGCTGCCCGTTGGTTTCCATGATTTTCGAAAAGCGGAGTCGCTGTCATCACTGTCTTCCTATAATCCCAACAGAAAAAAGTTCTTAACTTCTGTTTTCATACCATTGTGCAAGTAAAACGGGAAGTTAGCTGCAGTTGCTAGAAAATCAGCTGATTTCAGAACTTTTCGATGAATTCGGCTGATTTTGGTAAATTTATAAATGAAATCAGCTGATTTTGTTTGCAATCAACTTTGCTTCGGTCGCAATTACAGCTAACTTCACGTTAAATATTACTTGTTTTCGGCAACATCGACAATTAACGTTGCATTGCCGAATCGAGTTGCTTACAAATCGATTGCTTCTTCTTCGGCAATAATGAATTATGAATGAATATGGGATGAATAAGTGACACCCTCTTGGTGACAATGAGTGGCGAATAGCTTTGTCGGATTGAGATTAGCCCGAATTAACTCATTTTCTATCTTTCCCAATTTCACAACTTTCATGCCTCGCGCTGTCAGTCCAATCTGTTCGATTCGACACTTCTCAGTTTATTTCAGCTGTGGCTCCATATCCGTTAATCATAAGACTGACGGTCAGTCACTTTTCCGTAAAGTGAATGTTAAATGTCGATTTTGAATTACTCGAGAGTACATCCAACTCCTTTATCCGTTCGTGAAAACGATATCTGATCAAAACAAAAGAATTTTCCTTCAAGTTCCTCAGCCCGCCGGCAAAAAATAAGAAAAGTCTCAAAAACTTTACCTGTGAAAGGTAATTTTGTGTTCAGTTTATCCAATTTACTCAGAATTTCTCAGCTGTATGTTTTTTTATAAGAATATGGAAATCTTCATAGTCCTCCTGGACCAAGGTAGTGTTGGATTCCATTCTTCAATGACCTACCAAATAAAACCCCTTCCTTACTCTCAATGCTCTCTTCTCCCCGGCACGCCTCACAGCATTACAGCTGTATGTTGTATACAATGAGTATGCATACAGCAGGAGAAAAGTTACCTGCCACAGGAAGTCTTTCATTATATTTCTTGACATGGCCCAAAAACGACGTAAAATTGGCCTTTCTTTCGGTTATAGTGAATTTTTTTGGATATTTCAGCACAACAGAAGCAAGAAACATTGTATAAAGTATTGGTCACGAAAAATAGATTAAGAATTGTAGATCTCTATGTAATTGTAGAAATCAATTTCATTATTGGAATAACGTTATTCCATAACAAAATTTATTTCGTAATTCGAATAACGACATTGAAACTTTTGGAATACGAGAAATAGAAACTGAATTTTTGATAGCACAAATGGAGGGGTGGATAAGCATGAATTTCGTTCACACCTAGTTTTTTCTGTTTATCCACCCCTTGGCACAAATACAATTCCGAAGTTTTCAATTGCACGCAACAAGTAACACAATCTATCATCTCACTCTCTCACTCTCTCTCTGTCTCAATCAATTTTGAAATAAATTTGTTATTAACGTTATCCCAATAACGAAATTAATTTTGTTATTCGAACAACGTTATTACATAACGAACGATTCCGAAAAAAAAATCTTTAAAACCAGACCGGAGGGCAAGATAGGTGTAGGGCGTCCAAAATCCAGATGGTATGACGCCGACTTAAAAACTGTGGGAGTATCCAGCTGGGAGACGTTAGGTGCGGATAGGTCCGGTTGGAGAAGCATGTTGCAAAAGGTCAAGACCCTTAATGGGTTGTAGTGCCGGTCTGCCGGTTAAGTAAGTAAGTAAGTAAGTAATAACGAACGAAAATGGATATCGAACTATTGTTTTTTGATGTCGATTTTTTCTCGTTATAACGTCACCAATGTCTGACGACTCGGTCTGTTGAGTGAGATAGTTTTATGCGTTTGAGGTCCGAAGGAGTGAAATGTATGTTACATTGAGAGAAAATTACATTCAAATTGTAATATTTTTCATATGGTCACCGGCAAGCAAAGCAACAACGGACAATAAAACCTGTCAGCATTCTTGTTGCTGATACTTATAGATGAAAAATAAACCAATGACATCGAAAAATAGCGGTATACTGCTGATGAATTTAACGAAACAATATCTATGACGTCATAACTTTTGGTTATATTTGTAACGTCGTATTTTTGACATCATTTTTGTGACGTCGCGTCGTATTTGTGACGTCATTTTTGTAATGTCATTTTGTTACGTCATTTTTGTGACGTCATTTTTGTAATGTCATTTTTGTGACTTCATTTTTGTGTCGTCATAGGATAACTAGGCTGACTCCAGGGGTATGACACTTCCATATAAATCTTATTGAAATCATAACCTCATTTTTTTCAAATTTCACAACCCGTTTGACATTTGCTTGTCAACTAAATGTTTACAGTGAAGTTAGTGACGCGTCATGACGTTTGTCAATCAAATTTTGAAAAACGCCATTCTGTCAATTTTATTTGAAACATGACAGACGTGAAGTTGGCACAGTTTGCATAAATCACAATATAAAACTTTTAATTTTTTCAAACGTCAACCGAGCGGCGCTGATCGCACGACCATTTTTTTTGTATGGAGTGTCATAGGGGTAAGAGCCATGCATCTAGGCCGAGGTTGGGTCGTCATGCTTGTCGCCATACTTATGACGTCATATTTGTGACGTCATTTATGTTATGCCATATTTGTGGTATTTTTTATGCCGTCATGTGTGTGACGTCATTTTTGTGATGTCATTTTTCGGAAGTCATTTTTGTGACGTAATTTATGTAACGTTATTTTTGTGACGTCGTTTTTGTTGGTGCACAGGAGAGCGGACAGACTGACGGACAGTCAAACTGACGGACAGACACGAAATCTGAAAACATAAACCATAAACGAGAGACGGACGGACAGAAAGGGTGGAAACATAAAGAAACTGAAGTTAATTAATAAACAATTTAGTCAGCTAAAAACATTTTTTTTTTTGCGCAAACTGACAAAAAACGTCAACGTCAAACGGCTCACAGAATTAGACCCTGAAGTGACTCACTTAGGCTCACTTTTGACAGTTATTGTTTCCCTACTTTATTTCCCACCTGTCAATTATTTCCTTTCGTGTTTTACTCGAAATTATGACGGCTGACTTAGACCGCAGTGGTGAATAGCTCCTTGTTATCAGAATATTGTCAGAACGGACTCGAACGAAATTCAATTGCTTTTTCAACAGTTTACGACGAGATGCACAATATTATCATGTCTATGCAATAATATTATTGTCAGCGTTGCCAGCAGAAACTAACAGCAGTAAAACAAAACACAGCATTGTTGACGTTTTCGCATAGCATTTTTATAATGGTTTTTATTTTCCACTATTCTTTCATAACTCTTCATATTAAGTGATACAAAATGATTATACACCGCAGTAACATTTCGTCGCTGAATCAAGACTGAACGTTAACCATTGAACAGTCGAAAAATATTATTTACAAATAATTAGAAAATGTCGTACATCAGCGATCTATCAATAGCAGTAATTTGCTCTTCGAATATGAACAGATCAATGGAAGCCCATGGCTTTTTAGCAAAAAAAGGTTTTAAGGTGCGATCCTTCGGTACGGGAGAAAAGGTTAAGTTACCTGGTACATCCGTAGATAAACCAAACGTCTACGAATTTGGCCAATATTCATACGACGATATTTATAATGACTTGAGCAATAAGGACAAAGCTTAGTAAGTTAATGTCCAGACCAACCGTCTTTTGACTTTTTCTTCAGATCCATTGCAATTTGTTTTCGTTTTTCTTTCAGTTATACACAAAATGGATTGCTTCACATGCTGGACCGAAATCGAAGAATAAAAAAATTTCCGGAAAAGTTCCAGCTTTGCACGGAGAGATTTGACGTTATAATAACCGCTGAAGAACGAGTCTACGATCAGGTCATTGAATTCATGGAATCGAAAGAGCCGGTACATAATCAGCCGGTCCACGTCATTAATATGGACATTCAGGTATGCAACAACGTAAGCCTAACATTTTTCGTTGTGATCACTAAGCGTTTTATTTATTCAGGACAACCACGAAGAAGCAACTTTAGGAGCTTTTTTAATTTGCGATATGATATCAATGGTAAGTTGACGAGACTGGTGAAAATATCGTTAAACCGTAACGATTCGTTTCAGATGGCTCAGTCAAAAGATTTAGACAATGATATCGACGAACTGCTTCATGATTTCGAGGTGAGGTCACAACGGCCAGTGTTTCATTGTGTCCTCTTTTATTAATCCGACGCACCAACAGTTGAAAGCTATTTCCGACATTTCGAGCATTTCGAAATCATCCATTCTCAAACAGAAATTATAATTGTTTTTCATATTAAAAGAAATATATTATGACCCTCGAAAGGGCGTTAGAAACGAAAAAATTTGTTCATTTTATTCGCAAGAAACGAAAACTTAGCTATTTGTACCTACAGTGACCATTGGAATCCTACCTACAGCCTGAATCTACAAAAGTCTCAAAGATTTTTTGCTCTTCTGGAAAAGAAGTCGCCCCTATGAACCCCTATGAATACGGTCATACAGTTTTGGAAACAGTTTTCCAGTTTGAAAGGAAGTATGAAACGACCAGGACAAAGTGGGTGAATGGAAGATGTCCAAACTGGATCAGGGACAAACTGCGACGAGCAAGACATTCAAGTCTCTGTTCTTCTGGGAATCGCTGCTACAGTTTTTCGTTCTGAGGTGATTGGTATCAGCGAATGTTGTCGCATTTTGAAGGGAAAAGGGCTGACAAATGAGAAAATATTGTACGTACGTACAGATAGCGAATCAGCAATTGAAGTCTTATCCTCGTGTAAGTTGTCGGCTAAATCTTTGCTCACATGTGGCGATGACCTTGAGACTCTGTCAGAAAACTATGAAGTTTTTCTGGTTTGGGGGTCATTCATGGAAAGGCTAACGAATTGGTAAGGAAGGGCAGCCAGACGGATGATAGGACCGGAACCGACGATCGTTGTACACGCCAGATATATGGCGAATCTTCTAAGAAGAAAAACTGAGGAGGAACTGTGGGAAAACCTTCAAACCTGACGGCAATCTAAGGAATTTTTGGTAGGATTCAAGTGGAGCACTACCTAATATCTCCTTGGATTAGACAGCAGAAGGCTCACGATGATGACAGGAATGCTTACAGGTCATAATATTCTAAGATACCACTTAAACAAGATGGGACTTAGTGATGACCCTCTGTAGAATGTGTGGAGACGTACTTGAAACAGCTAAGCAAAGGAAAGGGGCCTCAAGGCCATTTTTCATCACTTTTATAAAATGATTGTGAAAATACTTTTGTAATAAATCAATTAATCAATGCAACACGAATAAGACTGAAAATTAGGGAGTGTAAAACCGGACCGGTCATTAGAAATCGGTTATCGGTTTTGAAATCACAAAACCGATTTTCCGGTTTTCGTTAAATTTCTGAAGAAAGTTGTATGTATGTAATTTAAAAAAAAAACTTGTATTTTGTCACTCGCTTGCGGCAAAGAAACGCAGAACTAGTTATATCCGGTATCCCTCCATTGGTTGATGAGGCATGTTCTGAAATTGTTGCACGAATTGCAACTGTCATTGGATTTGAGGTATCATCTGGAGCATTCTCAGCATTTCGCTTACACAAAACAGGTCAGCGGCAACAAGACGGTGCTAGTGGAAACAACCAACGTGAGCGGATTGCTCTTGCAGTCCATCCCATCATCCTGGTAAAATTTGTTTCCCCTACGGATAAAGTGAACTTCATTAGTAAGTATTTGGCACATAAATGCCTGTGCTTGAAGGATGTGGGATTCCAGTCGGAGCAACGAATTTTCATCAAGGAAAACCTGACTCCCCACAACTACAAAATATTCCGACTGTGTGCGACTGCTAAGCGCAATGACCAACTATCGAAATTCCATACCAGAGACGGGATTTGTTATGTGGCCTTACCGTCTAATGACAAAATGGTGGCCATTCATTCAATTCGTCAACTAAATGAAGTCATTGGTTCGGGCGAGATACAACAGTCATCCCAATCGTCCAACAATCGAATAAAAAAACGTAAACACGATAATGGCAATAACATCCAAGAGCCTGCAGACGCGGCGGTTTCGAAAAAGAGGCGCCAACAACGGAATACACAAGGACAACCGCCTTATCGCCGACCATAAGACTGAATCATCAATAACAACATTCGTTCTTCGTAAGTTGGCTTCATGATGAGTAAATTATTTATTTATTTTGATTTGAATTTTCTTAACTTTATTGACTTTTTCCTTTTCTTCATCCTTCTGCTGAAGAAACAGTTTCTGTTTTCTCTTACTTCCTTATTTTATTCTTTTGTTTTGTTGTTTTATTGTTATTTTCTCTTAATTTTGCTTCATATAATTCAAAATTTATCACTTTTTAGACACACGAATTTATTACGACGACGACAAATCACAATTATTGAGTGGCACTCATAGGCAATAGTCTCAGGTGAGTACCTCGCTCTTTTCCTAACTAGTTGACATCATCCTTGCAAAATTGATAGTGGCTTTCCATGCTATGATGTCTTCAACTGCTGCGTCAATTTTCATTCCGAATATTGTTTTGAAGTCGGCTTTTCCGAATAACAACACTGTCTTAAACGTCGCTCATATTAATGCTGATAGTCTTCGCCCAAAGATAGACGAATTTCGCAGAACGATTAAAGGTGTTAAATTGCATTGTGTGGCAGTCTCAGAGACCTACTTCAAGAGTTATGTTACGGACAAGTCAGTGGAGTTGGAGGGCTATAGATTGTTTAGAAACGACAGGCAACTGCGATCAGAGGGTGAGCACGGACTGTCAGACGACCAATTCGGATTTCGAAAAGGAAGATCGACGATCGAAGCAATAGAAAGAGTTATGGAGATTGCCGACAAGGCGCGAAAGAAAAAAAGAACAGGGAACCGCTTCTGCGTTATAACGAAGATAGACGTTGAAAATGCCTTTAATAACGCAAGTTGGACGGAGATAGCTAAGGCAATGCATGCTATGAGAGTCCCCGATTTCCTCTGCAGGGTAATGAAAAGCTATTTCGAACGACGGGTGCTAATGTACGATACCAGGGAAGGGAAAAAGATAGTAGACATCACAGCTGGTGTTCCACAAGGATCCATATTAGGACCAACGCTGTGGAATACGATGTACGACGCAGCGCTGCGGCTGCAGCTGCCAAGATGGGTTACGACGATTGCTTTTGCCGACGACCTAATTTTCAGAGTTATCGGAACGTCAAAGTTGGAGGTGGAAGTCGTCACGAAAGAGGCGTTGGAAACTGTAGAAAGTTGGATGACAATGGCTAAACTGAAGCTGGCCCATCAGAAAACCGAGATCATGCTCGTGAGCAATTGTCGGAAAACTGAGCGGATTGTAATGAACATCGAGGGGAACGAGATCACATCCACTCGCCAGCTAAAACACCTTGGAGTCATGTTAGACGATCGTGGAAACTTTAATGCCCACATAGATTATACGTGCGAAAAGGCAATGAAAGCCAATGCAGCACTGGCCATGATAATGCCGAATGGGTTTGGACCGCGCAGCAGTAAAAGGAGGCTCCTAGCAAGTGTTACCCTATCGATACTGCGCTACGGGGCACCAGCGTGGATAAGGGCGTGAGACACAAAGAGGAACCGTAGGAGGTTGATAAAAACCCAGAGGTTGTCAAGCATAAGGGTAGCAAGCGCATACAGAACGATTTCCTCGGAAGCGGTATGTGTGATAGCCGGAACGATGCCTATATGCATAATGCTGATGGAAGACAGTGAATGCCACAGACTGAAGGAAAGGGGGGGGGCCAAAACACCAAAACAGTGAGGGCACAAGTAAGAGTCGAATCACTGAGTCAATGGCAGCGAGAGTGGGACTCCGCGGAAAATGGAAGGTGGACTCATAGGCTTATCCCGGACGTAACCACATGGGTAAATACGGAGAGGTTAGCTTCCACCTGACGTAGTTCCTGTCGGGTCATGGGTGCTACAGGAAGTACCTGCATAGGTTTGGACACGCGGAATCACCTTTCTGCGTGACATGCGTTGAAGAGGAAGAAACCGCAGAGCACGTTGTGTTTGTCTGCCCCCGTTTTGAACAGGAGCGATGTGAACTGATAGCCGCGAGCAGGCCAGACGTAAACGCCGACAACATAATATCGGAAATGTGTCGCGACGAAGAAGTGTGGAAAGTAGCGGACAACGCAATTGCGAAGATAATGGTGAAGCTACAAAGTGCATGGAGAGACGATCAACGAAGACTGGCAGTTGATCTGAGAAAGTAGGTGCGAAAGCACAGCCACTCCCCGAAGTAATGCTGTGAGGCGGTTCCGGGGAGACGAGAGCGTGGCGATCAAGGAAGGAGGTTTTAGTTGGTAAAAATCCAACACTACCTGGGTCCAGGAGGACCAGGTGCCTTTTGAAGGTTTCCTCACCCTTGAGAAAAAAAAAAAAAAAAAGGCAACTGCGAAGAAAAGGTGGTGTGGCTATTTATGTTAAAAAGGGGTTGCGTGCTAGGGTTTCTGAGTCAGCTAGTGTGATGGGGACCCTCGAATACCTCCTGGTGGAGCTCTGTCTGGTGTCCCATAAGGTTTTGCTGGGAGTAATGTAACTCCCCTCCGGGAGTTGACGACATTGATAAGCTTGATGAACTGTTGCAGCAATATAGTGTAGAGTATGCGGAAATTATAATTGCTGGTGACTTCAACGAGGACTTGATTAACAAAAATGCCAAGACCAAACGTTACATCTCTGTGATAGAAGGATTATCTATGCAAATTGTTTCTGAAGAACCAACTCATTTCTCTGGTCTTGCGTCAACGGCCATAGATCATTTTATGACCAGCTCCATTGGTAAAGTTTGTCGGTTTTCGCAGATTAGTCTACCGGGAATTTCAAAACACGACCTTATTTTCCTGTCGTTTGAATGTGACATGGAGCTCACTGAGAAGCCAATAAGACTGAGGAGGCGCCTTGATAGGATAAACATCACGAATCTACTAGCAGATGCATCTTCTGTAGACTGGTTGAAATTGATGTCAGTCGCTGATGTAGACACACTTGTTGATTCGTTCAGTAACGAAGTGTTGTATTTGCTGGATACTCATGCTCCGCTGATGCCGTGTTCAACACAACGGACTCTTAACCCCTGGTTTAACACCGAGGTTGACAAAGCGCTTGTGGATAGAGACATGGCTTATCGGGAGTGGAGAAGGGTACCGACGGATGAAGCGTTTTGTCGCTTCAAAGTGCTGCGCAACCGAGCGAAGCAGGTGTTATTTCTAGCAAAAAAGAAATACTTTGCGAAGAAACTCCGGGCTGTGACTCCAACTCGCCGACTGTGGGGTAGCTTGCGACGTTTGGGTTTTGTTTCTAGTTCCGATGATGACGTTCCGCCGTTTACAGCAGATGAATTAAATTCGCATTTTGTGAAACGGACTGATTACTCAGAATTCCCTCGGAGGATTAATGTGACTGGAAATCCGATTTTGAAGTCTTCGCAGGGGTCGCATCGCTCTTTTTCTTTCCGTTGTTTCACCGACTCTGAAGTAGTTATGTCGATAAATAGTATTAAGTCGAACTCCGTCGGCCTGGACTCGATACCGATCACGTTCATCAAGGCGCTCTTGCCGGTTATTTTGCCGATTGTGACACATATGTTCAACTCGATTGTGACTAAATCCGCTTTTCCTAGTTGCTGGAAAAAAGCGAAAGTCCTTCCGTTTCGTAAGAATACTCGACAACGTTCACTTGATGACTACAGGTCCATTAGCATACTGCCCTCTTTGTCTAAGGCGCTTGAAAGGCTGTTGAAAAGGCAAACTACGGAGCATGTGAAGGAGCTCGGACTGCTGTACAAGTTTCAATCTGGCTTTCGGTCGGGATATAGTACTACCTCAGCTCTCTTACAGGTGACTAGCGATATTCAGGAAAATATGGGTAAGGGCCTAGCCACTGTCCTTCTGCTCCTAGACTTTTCCAAGGCGTTCGATTCTATATCACATGATCTGCTGGCTGATAAGTTATATTCTGGCTTCGGGTTTTCTGGTGATGCGGTGCGCATGATCCTTAGCTATCTCTCTGAGCGCTTGCAGTGTGTAGCGATTAATGGTTTCCATTCGAAATTCCTTGAGCTTGGTTCTGGTCTGCCCCAAGGATCAGTTTTGGGCCCATTACTCTTTGCTATTTTTATTAACGACCTTCCTCAGCGGCTGAGATATTGCAAGTGTCATCTATTTGCGGATGACTTCTATATTGCGGTTCGCAAAGGTAACGACTTTGCTGACATGCGTTTGTTGGAGTCTGACTTGCTAGCGGTGACAGAGTGGGCGAAAGAGAACAGGCTGAAGTTAAACGCCGGGAAGACGAAGGCAATGGTTGCTTCGATTGGTGATTGGGCTAAGGATATTCCGCAAATTGAGCTTGACGGAGTAACGATCGTGTACAGTGATAGTGTGTTGAATTTGGGTTTGACAGTTGACAGTCGGATGGGGTGGAAACAACAAGTGCAGTCAGTCTCTTCGAAGATTTTTGCCGGTCTGAGGAATATGTGGCCCAGTGCTCGGTGCATTCCACAAGAAACGAAAAAGCTCTTAGTGAAGTCTCTACTCATGTCCCACTTTGCTTACTGTTGCCCAGTAATTGGTGAGTTGAGTGCTGGTGCTAAGAAGTTGCTTGAGAAGCCATTCAAAGCATGTGTTAGGTTTGTATATGGCATTGGCCGTTACGAGTCGGTGTCTGGCTTCTCTAACCGACTTCTTGGAACCAATTTGTTTACTTATCTCGATTACCTCACTTCTACGTTCATACACAAAATTGTGACCACGAAGGAACCTGATTATGTGTATGAAAGGCTCAATCGGGGTTCGTCTGGTCGAACGTTCAATCTGTTACTGCCCTGCAATAACACAGACGCAGTTAATCATTCTATGTTTGTTCGCGGAGTGGCGAAGTATAATGCGCTGCCTGCAGCGGTTAAATGCAGGCTTTCGTTAACTGGCTTTCGACGTGCGTGTAAGGATCATTATGGTTTGTCAAGCCACTATTGATCTATGCATATTTCCTATTTCCTACTTCCACCACATTTTCAGGCGCGCTACCTGATTGTTCCAGTCGCCCTCGGTAATTATGATTTGTTCGACGACATATGAACATTTATGAAATTTTGGTAAATCATGGCATTGTAGTCTTGCTTTTTATTTTGACTTTTTTTTTTGCTATTATTGTTTTGTTTTCCTTATTTAGCTGAAATCTTTACTCATCATTTTTTTATTGGATATAATATTTTGCTTGCGTTATGTATGTAATTTAAAAGGTCTTGCGGCCTTAATCATATATGTGCTATAATAAATCAATCATCAATCAGAGCTAATATACGTACGAAAACCAACGATTTTTCGCTCTCAGATCCGTTTTTATGTGTTTGAAGTCTTACCCAGCCCACGGTTCCCAACAATATATACACATCCTCAGTACTTTAGCCGGTCTTTCTAAATTCAAATTGGTGATGTTATTTGTTGTATGTTGATCAATTGTAAGCTTTGAAAGCAAAGGATGGCGCCATCGATAAAAGTACTCTAGTCTTGTATTTGGCCTTATTCAGCTATGCAAATGAATGGATGGCGCCACCGACATCATGGGTGATGCAAGTCGATGCCAAACACAACAAATTTATATACTGGACCTATTCATATGAAACTGGACAGTCTACTATGTTCGTCACTTTCACACTTTCATTGAACATCTTATGGGCAAGAACTATTCTGCCCGTTTTACTTCTATATACCCAGTGAATAGTATAACCTGAAGTGAATCCTTCATACCATCCTATTAAAATGATAAATTAAATTTTCGCTGTAACTGAATATTTCATTTTGATTTTAATTTTAAGAGAAATTCTTTGAGTACTAAGGGCCATAAGGGATTCCGTTTGGGAAGCCAAGACACTGTTTCGTCGTATAAGGGTTATCTTTACTACAACTCTTCGGTCAATGGCAAGTAGTGAAGATAATTCTCCCTATGCGTACCATCGAGATAGTCAGCTACACGCAAGTTGAAAAAATTTTCTGCATGTTGCAACAAAATTTGTGGATGTTTATCCGAAATGTCATAATTTTAGAATATTACTTACTCACTTACTTAACCGGCCCTACAACCCATTAAGGGTCTTGGCCTTCTCCAACATGCTTCTCCAACCGGACCTATCCTCAGCTAACGTCTTACAGCTGGTTACTCCCGCAGTTCTCAGGTTGGCAAAAGCTGCATCGCACCATCTGGATTTTGGTCTGCCTGCACTTCTTTTGCCTTCCGGTTTGGTGATAAAAAGTTTCTTCGGGATACGATTGTCGTCCATACGGTGCACATGACCAAGCCATCGTAATCTGTTAATTTTTGTTGTTCTAACTATGTCCGGCTCTCCATAGAGCTGCATAAGCTCATGATTAAATCGTCTGTGCCATCTGTTCATATTTTCGTCATATACTGGTCCGAAAATTGTCCGCAGTACCTTCCTTTCAAACGTGAGCAGCGATTGTTCGTCTTTCTGAGTCATGCACCACGACTCCGACCCATACGTAACTATTGGTCTTATCACAGATTTGTACAGTGCGCATTTAGAGTTTCTGCTTACTGATTTGGACTTTAAAATTTTTATCAGGCTGTAATAACTCCGGTTGCCAAGAGTTATCCGTCTTTGGATTTCGTCCATGATTACGTTGTCAGAATTAAGCAGAGATCCAAGATATACGAACTTGTCTACCACCTTGTGTGTGTGTTAATTGTTACGATTGTTACGCTTTGGTCGTGTTGTCGATTCGATGGGGAGACAATCATGTATTCGGTCTTTGTGTCATTAACCTTTAACCCGAGGTCGGTACCTTTTTTGTCCAAAGCCGTGAACTTTTCCTTAACAGCTTCCATGTTTCGGCCCAAGATATCCAAGTCATCAGCGAAGCCCAGCAATTGACTGGATTTGGTGAAAATGGTGCTGCTGGTATCGATGTCCATGGTTCTCACTGCTGCTTCAAGGGTCAAATTAAAAAGCAGCGTCGCGAGCGGATCACCTTGACGTAGTCCTTCCTCAATGTAGAAAGCGTCTGACAATTTGCTTCGGATTCTTACTCGGCTGTTAGCTCCATCCATTGTCAACTTTGTTAGCGAGATTAGTTTTCTGGGAACCCCTAATTCCTCCATAACTCTCCATAACTTCCTCCTGTTGACACTGTCGTATGCTGCCTTGAAGTCTACGAACAAATGGTGTATTTCCACGTTGTACTCCTTACACTTCTCCAAGATCTATCTAATGCTAAACAGCTGGTCCGTTGTTGAACGACCTACACGAAAACCACCTTGATATTCACCAACAGTAGATTCCATGTATGGAAGAAGGCGTTTGTATAGAATATTCGCAAATATCTTGTAGGCGATATTCAAAAGCGAAATTCCTCGATAGTTGCCACACTCCAATTTGTCGCCTTTCTTGTACAAAGGGCAGATGATGCTAGTCTTCCACTCTCCCGGCAACTCCTCGATATTCCAGATGCGCTTGATGAGCTCGTGCATCTCCATACATAATGCGTTACCACCGTGCTTGAAAAGTTCTCCAGGTATGTTATCGGTTCCTGGGGCTTTGAAATTTTTGAGCTTTAAAATTTCATGCTCCACTTCCTGTAGCGCTGGTTCTGCAATATGTGGCTGCGCGGTCTGAAATGGTAAGTTGTTGTTGGTGTCGTTTCGGTTCGGTGGTCTGTTCGGGTTCAGCAGTTCCTTAAAGTACTCCACCCATCGTCTGATGCACCTTTCCTCATCTGCTGAGACCAACCCATCCTTGTCCTTGCACAATAAAGGTTGTTGACTGTAACCTTTCCTCGATTCGTTTTCTTTCCGGTAAAAATTCATTTACATGATGAACGGGTGATGAAACAAAGGATCACTAGATCTGTGTTTTATGAACCAGAAGCGGACCGCCACAACCTCATAAATCTAAAAAAAATCGTCGAACAAGTGCTTGAACACATTGAAAACTCTCTAGTGTCAAGGAGTGGAACATTACGTAGTAATCTAACCGGCTGACTCACCCTAAATGTCAATAATAAGGAGGGAGAATATATGCGGCCGCTGACAACGTCATACACAAGCAACGCCGACAGATTAAGTCTTCTACTTGACAATGACTCAATATGTATATGGATTCTACTAGCACTAGGACTATCGTCTAGTTTTCATGACTACGCAATGACCTCCTCAGCGCATAGATCAAAAACTTGTTCTGAATAGATTCAATCTTCTAACTGTAACTCTGGTAGTGAGGCGCCCATACAGGTGAGACTTAACGTGTACAAAATATATACTCTTAAGAGCAGCTACGCTGTGGAAATCCTTACATATCCGCTTCATGAACCCTAACATCAAATAAGCCTTGCCTGTAATGATTATCTATGTGCCTGTTAAACGACATGTCTATACCGTCAAGGTCACTCCCAGATAAAGCATTTCGGTCACCCTTTTCAGAATGAAGTCATCGATCTAGTATCTATAGCGCCTCAGATCCACGCTTTCTAAAGAAGGAAATGGTCAAACATTTGCCGAAATTCAACTCCATCGCATTCTCTGTGCACCATCGACTAAGGGCACGCAAGTCACAGCGAACAAGAAGCGCTTTGACGATTTGATAACTCTCGCGACGTCATTAATATAAATCAAAAATAACAGAGGGCCGAGATGACCGCCTTGTGGAACCAATGTCGTTATTGGGAAACACTGGGACTTCTATCGCATCAACTTCACGAATTGAGATCTGCCACACATGACCTCATCCAGTTAAGAAGCTCTGAGATACACTACCAACTCCTTCAATTTGCGCAGATGAGCAAATCGTACCTTGATCGTCGAGATCGTCACCTTGCCTTTGGCGAATGTAGGAAGGATACCAACTCCCCTGTAGCACTCAACGTCAGCTACTCTTGAAAATGGGAACAACATTGGACTCCTTCCAACGAACCGGTAAAGTGGTGCATAGTGACATATTGGAAATGATGGATAGCGGTAAATTATGTGAACCAGAGCAGTTTTTCAACAAGACTGACGAGACATTATCAGGTCCATCACCTTTCGTAGTGTCAACCTTGACGAGGGCTGTGGCAACTTGTTCCCTGCTTAAAGATATCGACGCGAACCGACTCAGACCGAACTGCTTGCCTTGCAAACCAAAGCCTTCAGCGAAAACGGCTCTAAAAAAAACAGCGAAAACATTGCACTTGCTCTGCATGCTTCTGCTCTGATCACCTCTAAACATAAGACTGGGGTAGCCGGTTGTCCTCCTCATCACATTGACGTAAGATCAGAACATCAATGGGTATGAGCTATAGGCACGTTCCTGGGCTACGTCTGATCGGCTTATGTTCATAGATGGGGTTAATTCGACCGTTAAACATAAGCTTTAGGTGGAAAATTATGTTAAAGGCTTAGGTGGAGGGTAGAGACGGGGACTAGGTGGAAGGTTGAGAATGATTTTGGGTGGGGGATGGAATGGCGAAGAAATTCTTGATATCGATTGACGTCAAAGAAAGTTTGTGAAAATGAACTTCAATTTCTAGCCACTGTACGAAGTGGTGCAGAGGACAAAGCGTGACTTGCTTCTGCTCAGGCAACTGTTTCTCTCAAAAAAGGCTCAAATTACATACGATTCCTTCTGCAAACGTTGCAAACTCAATTGTGGAAATTATTGTTAACTATTCTATTGTAAAGTAAAAGCCTTTGGGTTAATTTTCCAGCGTTTTTATTGAATTATCATAAACATTGATCGACAAGTGTTACCGATTCATCTTATGCAGCTGGATCATCACCCTTGGTCGTTCGCGTATAAATCACTTGAGCGTGATGTTGAATCACTTGCTTGATCAATCCTGGAAACGGAAAAGCCAAACCGTCATTACAAAATGTTAAAGAAATAATTTCTCCACAACTTACCCTTGTCACGAAGTTCAATCAACGCTCGTCTGGCCAATGATCCACGAATCTTCAATCTTTCCGAAACAACCGATGGAGTGATCAATTTGTATAGTGGCACTTCCTTGTACAATTTTTCATATGTAGGTTTGTCGAAAAGAACTTGATTGTTCAACTTGTCACGAACTTTTCCTTTTGACCACTTCTTCTTTTTGGCTTTGCCACCACCTCCTCCTTCCTTCTTTTTTTGTGTTTTTTGTGGCTGTTTAGCCGAAGCTTTCGAGTCTTTCTTAGGGGGCTGTAATCAAAATTTTATTAATTTAGGAGTTTGGTGTCACTGTTGAGGTTATGTTTAATAAAATTTCTATTTGTTTTCAAATAGAACAATCGGACTGCAATATTTAACGACAAGAAGTTGCCCACACATCGCTGTCCTAAATTTTGATCAACGAAACGATTTTTTAAAATGATTATCAACAAGAACATAAATTCCACATGGCCAATAAGTACAACAATCGAAATTTATAAGCTTGCATGGTGGAAAAAAGTGAAATTTATGGAAAATTTCATCGGCTACACACTGATTGCAAAAATTTCACAGTTATTGATCATTTGAAACAAATAAATTCTTATTAAAAATCGACAAATAGCAGGAACAAATAATTTCGAGACTCACCATCTTGCTTGAACACGCGAAAAAGATGGATTCACATTCAGGAAACTAAAACTGCTGTCAAACGTAAATGTTGTAATATTTTCACACCAGTTGTCGTCGTTGTCGTACGAATCGGTAAAAAATATAATTTGTAAAAATTAGCGCGTATTTCGAACTCAATTGAGCTTTGCTTTTAGCTGCAAGTTCTGAATCCTCCAGTACGAAATGTTTCGTAATTTTAGAGTATACGTACAGAAACTGAAAACGTTTTTCCGGATAATCTAGAAATTCCCTATCTCCCATCAGGGCCGTGGCAATAAATATTGACTTTATGGTAGCAGTTTATTCTCACAATGATGTATTCAAGCATATTCACTTGGAAGCTAAGAAAGCTATGAATATAATAAGTCGAAACGACCCTAGTCCGACGAAAAAAAGATGAATTTCTTGGTTGGTTCTTTGATTTTGATACTGACTGTCTTTGGGTCTCAGAGCGCTGAACAACAATTCGCTTCAAAACCACTGGGAAATTCATCCCTTTTTCGTCGGACTAGGCTCGTTTCCACTTATTATGAATTACTTTAACGTTTACAACTGATTTCGACAAGATTCTGACGAAAATATGGAAAATATATTTTTTTGAGGTTATGTATGGGGAGAAATCAAACCTGTCACTTCGTCTAACAACCATACGACTATTAATCTGCGGCCTACATGCACAAATATTTTTCCCGACATTTTTGAACATTCTCAAATCACGTTTTAAGAATTCCTACATTTAAATTGTGAATATTTCACGAGATATAGATTTTTGAACATGAATATAACGGATAAGCCTACTGTGTGACGCAAAAACACTCTTGAACTGTAATAAATTGTTCGAAAAATTTGAGTGTTGATCTTTTCGAACAGTTTATAACAGTTCAGATGGTGTTTTTGCCTCTTAACTTCCGAATGCCACCACTTTTTATTTCAAATAACGTCTTTTCAGGCATGAATACATCATTGTGAGAATAAACTGCTATCATTAAGTCAATATTTTAAGGGATATATATTTTCACCTACCTAATTTATACTTTTTAAGCAGCAAATTTAATGTTTTTATCAGCAAATTTATTCTTTTTTTTCTGCAATTTTATTCTATTTGTTCACAAAATTATTTTTTCATCAGCAAATTTATTTATTTTTTACCAGCAAATTTATGTTTTTCCTGTCTGCAATTTTATTTCTTTAAATCAGCAAAAATAAATTATTTTTTCAGCAATTTTTAACAGCAAATTTATTATTTTGCGTTCAGCAAATTTATGTTCTTTTAAGCAGCAAAATTAGTATTTTTCAGCAACAAATTTTTGCATTTTCACCAGCAAATTTAATATTTTTCAGCAGCAAATTTTTAGTTTTCCTAGCAGCAAATTTTTAGTTTTCCTAGCAGCAAATTTTTAGTTTTCCTAGCAGCAAATTTATGTTTTTTAAGGAGCAAAATTAGTATTTTTCAGCAACAAATTTAATATTTTCCAGCAGCAAATTTTTAGTTTTCCTAGCAGCAAATTTTTAGTTTTCCTAGCAGCAAATTTTTAGTTTTCCTAGCAGCAAATTTTTAGTTTTCCTAGCAGCAAATTTATGTTTTTTTAAGGAGCAAAATTAGTATTTTTCAGCAACAAATTTAATATTTTCCAGCAGCAAATTTTTAGTTTTTCTAGCAGCAAATTTTTAGTTTTCCTAGCAGCAAAATTATGTTTTTTTAAACAGCAAAATTAGTATTTTTCAGCAACAAATTTTCGCATCTTCACCAGCAAATTTAATATTTTCCAGCAGCAAATTTTTAGTTTTCCTAGCAGCAAAATTAGTATTTTTCAGCACGGGCGCACGCCTGAACGCTCGAACAAGTCGAATCTTACAAGAAAATCCAAGTCCTACTCCTACATACTGAAAAATTAGTCCGATTTTTGCATGACACATGATTTGAAATAAGCATTTACTTGTATACTTGTATAAAGAAATTCATTTTACGAACTTTGGATCTCTCAAATTTTCTGACAGCGGTTTTCACCTAATAATTCAGGGAAATTAAAGAAAAATGGGTCCGCTTATTGGATGCTGTTTTTTAATCAATCCCTCTCGTTACTTCGTACTTCTTATGAAGGGCTATGTTCGAGCCTAGGTGATTCACCACACTTCTCAATTATCGCAACAAAAACCTCTTAAAAGGTAAAGTATGGCGCAGGAAGTCGACTTCCAAAATTTTCTTCAGAAAAGATTTTCTCCGAAAAAAATTTGCATCCAAGATTGCGCCACTCTGACAGCTGGCAGCCATTTTTTTATGACCCCAAAAAATTCTCCTCACCAATCTATATAACTTTGCCAAACAAACCAACTCTCTAAGTATTGTCATTCCGGAGCTAAAATTCGTAAACCAGAAAAACATAATTTTTTGCTCACGAAAATCCAAGATGGCGCCCTTCATAATAATGGGAACAATAGAAAACACAATTTCGTATGGAAAAATGTCATCTTGAAACCTCGATATCTCAGCTCGTTCCACCGATTATGATGACTGTGGCCTCGTTTGAAAGCTGCTGCGACGTGTTTTTTTCAAATAATTTGGAGGGGAGAGGGACAGGGGGGAAAAATCGAAAAGTTCGCCTATATATGGTGCCTTGTCCCAAAGTTTTTTGTATAGGGTTTTTTTTGGTTTGTGGACTTTTTTGTGGTAAGGGGACTGCGTCACGCTCTCCGCTACCGCTCCGAGCATGATTTAGTGCATATACGTCCTACGTAGTTACCCCACACGAAAATTTCAATCTTTGTTCAGTTACGCTTCGACACTCATTGGGATATGCTTCTATTTGCAATAAATAAAAGCTTATGCGAATGGGAAGATGTCCATGAAATAGTTCATGAAGATCTTTATTGCTGTCGAAAAAAAAGGATAACGAACTCCAATTAAGAGAACTATTGGAAGAATTATCAAAGTTACTTGTGAATGTAAGGTCATACACAAAGTATTTCGGTGTCTGTAACTTTTCATGGGAGGCAAAAAAACGTTTAGGGTGATCGGTTGAGCCGTTTAGAAGAAAAAGTGGAGACGGACAGACAGACAGACGGATATTTTTTTTCCTGATTCGTCATCTCTAGACGATAATAAATGTATCCCACTAACTCCCAGCTCGATCTACCCCATGTTACAATAACTTGTTTGTAGTAAACGTATGGGACCTCTGTACTTCGTACTGCTCCAAAAACTTCAAATGAATCATTTTTTACTTATTTACTTAAAAGTAGATGACCAAAATTAATAGACTATCAAAACATAAGCTTCACGGACCCATACGAATCCCGTTGCAAGGATTTGCTTTGCATGCATTCCCGTTGATTTTTTTTTATTAAATTACTGATTATGCATATTCATCTCGAAAACCCGTACGAAGAAGCATTGTAGAAAATTCGTTTTGGGCCTGCCTGAATCCACGGACATCCTTTGTCCTGTTTCCATGGACAAAAATGTTCCCCCCA
>CM055405.1:16797576-16820764 GCA_029228625.1 Pseudolycoriella hygida | reverse complement strand
AAATTTTTTCAAAAAATAGAAATTTTTTTAAAAAAACTGAAATTTTTTAAAAAAATAAAAAAAAAATTTTTATCACAACAAAAGCCTCTTTAAAGGTAGAGTGTGACGCAGTCCGTAAGTCTGCTTCCAAAATTAATGATATCGCTTGAAGTGACGCTATCACTGATAATACGCAGAAGTTTGTTTGAATGGAACCTTGTGTTCACTTTTTGTAAAACAAAAGTACGTTGTGTTGTGTGCAGCAGAAATATGTCCTCATTTTGTCCTTTCCTAACCATCGAAAGAAACAAAAAAAAAAGTGGCGCCGATCGGATTGAAACCGCTGACGCTAGCCAGTCCAAGCGAATTTTCTCATATATTTCGTTGAAAGGCATTTTTAGTCCTTCACTCGTATGAAAATTTAATGGGCAGCAGAAATATGTCCTCATTTTGTCCTTTCTTGATCATCGACAAAAATAATTAAACAAATTTACTGTGATCGGATTTCAAGCGATTTTCTAGTTTTGGAGCTTTCGAAGAGCTTTTATTATTTTTTTAGTACACTCTATTTTCTAGTTTTCTACGCCATTATGCAATTTTCTGATTTCACATACGTAAAGGCCTCATATTTTTGAATTAGAAAATACAAGAGTCAGAACGTTCCTAAGGTCATATTTAAATAGAAGTTTTAGTACAAGTCCAGGAAAATAATCCTTTATAGTCTTGTTTGAGGAAATGTTTTGAAAATTTTGAATGCATATTCTGAAAGGACAAATTAAGGACAAATTTTTACTGTACCTAACTTTTTAGTACAAAACATTTTAAAATTTAGTAAAAACTTTTACACTATCAAAGTGTCAGTACACTAATTTGAAAGTGTCAAGAATTCAGGAAAAATTGAGGACAAATTAATGGCCTCACCAATTTTGCTCAAATTTTTACCGTTTTCGAAAAAGCGATTTTGAGCTTTTTGACGTTTTAGTATTTCGGACAAATTTTTTTTTGTGTCGGACGGATAGGACAAATTATTTGTGTAGATAAAATAAAAATCTGAGTCGACGACTACACATTTGTAGCAGCACCGTTTGCCACATCTATTCTGATGCGTACGGGTCTCTTGCATTCGTTTTGATTATGTTTCAAGAAAAAAAAGGTTTTTGAAAATCGAATAAGATTTAACCGATTTATGTAGAAAAAACACGTTGGACCCTAGTAAAGATTCAGTTTTAGGGCCATGGCTTAGTCAAAAAGCTCAAAATTAAAAAAGTTTCTTCCATAAATTGTCATGCATGCAGACCTCTGAAACATAAGAAAATTTATGAAAATCGGAAAAGATTTGCTCGAGCTATGTACAAAAGACCAGAAACAACCTAAACGCTCATTGACCATTAGGCAGTGCTCAGATTGAATCCCAAAAAAGATTTTTCAATTACCTTTCAGAGAAAGAAAACTTTTTGAAAATCGGTTGAGTTTTACTCAAGTTATCGCCGTGACAGACGGACTGACGGTAATTTTTCTTATTTATTGCTCCATATTTGTCAAAGGACCATGATCGATGCTCCTCCGTACTCCCGGGTCGAAATTGGGGTGGTTACAAACTTTACAAAAAACGGGACGGACATACGGACAAAGGGACATTTTTTTTCGCTGATTCGTCATCTCTAGACGATATTAAATGCATCCCCTTCACTCCCGCCTCGATCTACCAGATGTTACAATAAAATTGTTTGTATTAAACGTATAGGACCTTTATACTTAAAAGGTGCCAGAACGTTAGCAGCACATAGTTTATCAAAGGCAATAGATAAATGTGTCACCAATAATGACTTACAGTCATGGTCCGATCTACTGACTTTTTGTTATAAAGCCTTCCAAATTCCTAAGAAAAAATCAAAATCTGATTCTCTCACAAGATTAGTAAAGAAAAGAATCAACGAACTGGTAATAACGAATATTTCATCTACAAATAAAAATCAACAGGCAAGCCTATCAAAAAGAATCGAATCAAAGGTATCTGAAGGAGACATTCGCGGAGCTATAAAATTATTAGTCTCGACAGATTCATTGGCGAAAGAAGATGAAAATACATTTATGAAGTTAAAGGAACAACATCCATCACCATCAAGACCGTTGAAGTTTCCAGATCCCCCGAATGAAACAAATATAATTACAGTTGAACAAAACGATATTCTAGAATCAATCAATACATTCGCAAACGGTTCTGCATCCGGAATAGATGGTCTACGCCCACAACATTTAAAAGACTCAACATCAACGACGAATGGAGATGCAGCAAATAAGGTTCTACAATCATTAACTAAAATTAGTAATTTGATGTTATGTGGAAAGGTCTTGCCTGAAATTTGTCCTATCATTTATGGAGCTACTCTTTGCGGCTTAACGAAAAAGGATAACGATATTCGACCAATTGCAGTTGGTCTTACTTTTCGAAGATTGGCAGCAAAATTGGTTTGTAAATCGACCGGTGATGAGACTGGACCAACACAAATAGGATTTAACATAAAAGGTGGATGCGAGGCAGCTGTTCATACTGTCCGAACATATCTAAGAAACAACCGAAATTCCGACAAAATTATGTTAAAAAGTTAAAAATCGACTTTAGCAATGCTTTCAATTCTGTTGAAAGAGATGAGATGCTCAAGGAAATCAAAGAGAAGACACCATCAGCTTACAGTTTTCTATGGCAATGTTATTCAGCACCAACATTGCTATTTTTCGGAAACGAAACGATCTCATCTGAAGTCGGAGCCCAACAAGGAGACCCGTGTGGTCCGATGGCTTTCAGTCTAAGCATTCAACCGATAATTGAGGACCTGGCATCAGAATTGAACATTTGGTTTTTGGACGATGGAACACTCTGTGGAGAAGTTGAAACCATTTTAGTTGATTTTGAAAAATTGATCAGAAAATGTGAATCCATTGGCTTACATATAAATGCATCGAAATGCGAGTTGTATTTTTGTTCGAAACCAGACGCCTCCGTAATTGAAAAATTCAACAAATTGACGCCAGCAATACGAATCATGGAAACCGATATTGAATTGTTAGGAGCAGCCCTATTTCCATCATCAACAGCAAAGATATTAGACAAAAAACTAAAACAAATGAAAACAATGTTCGAACGTTTGCTTGAATTGAATCATCACATCGCTTTCTATCTTCTTCAACACTGCCTGGCAATACCAAAATTAACTTACATCCTTCGGACACATTCGCTACTAGGACTAGAGTATAAAATACAAGAATTCGATTACGAAATCAAGTCAATTTTACAAAAGTTGATCAATTCAAATCTAAACGAAAACCAATGGACAATTGCATCGTTACCAATTCGATCCGGTGGCATCGGTGTTCGTAAAGTCAGCGATATTACATTGCCAGCTTTCCTGAGCTCTGTTAGTTCAGTGTCTGATCTCGTCAAAATGATGTTACCAAATTACACAGATGAGTCAAACACTGCAGACTATACAGACAATCTATCAAGCTGGTTATCGATCAATAACAACGAATTACCGACTGGAAAAGAATTTCAAAGAAATTGGGACCAAATATCTATCGATCGCATCCGAAAAACAATTATGTTGATTTCAGAATTGGACAAAGCACGTATGCATGCCTCAACATTTAAAGAATCCGGTGCATGGCTAACGGCACTACCATCACGTAGCATCGGCACGTTACTCGACAATAACACGTTTCGAATCTCAGTTTCACTACGATTAGGATGTGATATTTGCACACAACATAAATGCCGATGCGGCAAACAAGTCAATACAGATGGACTCCATGGGTTAACGTGTAATAAAAGCGCAGGCCGTCATTCACGTCACAGCGAAATAAACAACATCATTTGCCGAACACTTTGCACAGCTAATATCCCATCAATTCTGGAGCCTCCAGGTTTAATCAGAGTAAATGGAAAACGACCCGATGGAGTAACGCTAATACCATGGCATGCCGGAAAAATGTTAGTATGGGACGCAACAGTATCTGATACTTTAGCACCGTCGTATTTACATAAATCATCGAAAAAAGGTGGTAGAATAGCTGAACAATCTGCAACAAAAAAGAGATACGATTACCGCAGAATAATCGAACAAAATTACCTTTTCGTACCATTTGCATGCGAGACACTTGGGCCATGGTGTAGCGAAGCACACCAATTTGTTAATAAATTAATGAATCTAGTTAGAATCAGTACAGGAGAACGCCGTTCAAAACAATTTTTTACACAACGAATTAGTATCGCCATCCAGCGAGCAAACGCTGCCTGTGTTATGGGCACTAATGAAGAAAGATCAAAATTGGAGGAAATTTTTTATATAATCAAATAAGCATGTTGCCTATCATCTTGTGAAATATTTAATGAATAAAAATATTCAAAATTTATACTTCGTACGGGTCCAAATATTCAATTTAGCCAATTTGTGGACCAGTACGAGAAATACGGGGCTGATAGTTTCAGTACGACGTTATGTGGCTGTTATGGTTGGGAAAATTATTAGGCTGTGAAGTTTGTGAGGAAAATTAACTGTGGGTTTTTTATGTCTATAAGCATACGCATAGGACGTATGGGTCACTTCTGTGAGGTGCTACATGTAAAATTATTACAATATCTACAGTTTAAAGAAATCAAATTCTATTTTAAACGAGTCATTATGCTGTGAATTTGAAATCAATCAACTCAAAAAAGCAATTTCCTTGTCAATCATCCATTACTACCATACCTTTATATAAGAAGCATTGGAATTCGAATAATTTTATAGTTGAAAAGAATGGCATCGATAAGGAATATTGTCGTTGTTTTGACAATAATATCGGCTGGCGGATGTTATAACTTCCTGATGCTTAAGGATTACATCAAATCCAACGACATCAGAGTTGTTGCATTTATTTCATGTGAAATGGACGATGCGTCAATTATGAGAGAAACATTAAAAGATCTGCACTTTCAAGGACTTTGGACGAATGTTTTAGATATCTCATGGGATCAGATTTTGGCTAACTTCGATTACCATAGGTTTTTCGGTCGATACTCTCATCAACTGTGTATCGTAACAAGTTTGAGTTGCAATCAAACCAAAGCTTTTTTAAGTGAAATATCCAAGCGAATGTTTTTTCATTACGAACGGCATTGGTTTATGTTAAGTGAAAGTGTCGATGAGGCTTTTGAAACTTTAAACGAAGAAAACATTAACTTCGATGCAGAAATTGTTCTAGCAATTTTAACCGAGCAGAAATTTTACAACATTTACGATGTATTCAATCCGTCTCATAGCAGAGGAGGGAAGCTTAACATTACAAGGATAGGCCATTGGGACGAAATTTTTGGTTGGAATACATTGGACCAGACGAAAATTGAAAGACGGCAAGACCTGAAGGGAATAACATTCCCGACTGTTATTCCCGTAATCATTTTTTTTTTAAATTAGATGTTTTCTTTATAACCGCTGCGTCGGTGAGAGCGTGAAGAAGTGTTCAGGGTAAATATTTTTTTTTGCAGCTAGCAAACGTACCGAAAAATTCAACAATTCTGGAACACCTCAATTCCAAGGAACTTGTGCATTTGGACAGCATGAGCAGATACATGTACCGCTTGTTCGTTTTGATGATGGAAAAGTATAATTTCAAAGTCAATTTGCGATTGGCACACCTGTGGGGATTGAGGGACGCAGATGGTAATTGGCACGGAGCAGTTGGTGCCTTAAATCGTAGTCAAGTCGATTTTTGCATAACTGGATTACGTTGGGCGAATGAAAGATATGGAGTGTACGAACAAACCGCTGCTGCCTATTATGCACAGTATTTACTTTGTCAGATGATCGATTGCATGAGAAGCTAACGTCTCCGTTTTTTAGATTCTTGTTCATATTTCGACACCCGAAATCTGTTGATTCTATCTCTGTCTTTCTGTCTCCATTTGATTTGACAGTTTGGATAGCTATCACCTTATTGGGAGTTGGTAGTGCCGTTCTAGTTCGTCACATATTTTTGATGCAGAATAATAAAATAGTGAAAGATGAAAATATCAGCGATGATTCATACAGCAACTCAGTGCTTATGGTTTTTGGTTTTCTATTTCAACAAGGTAGGTTCAATCAGCGATGCCATTACGGCATGTATTCTGCTCTTACTATCAATCTATTGATCGTATCCTCAACGTCAAGTAGTGACACCTAAGTTATTTTCATAGCTGAATTTACACCTCAAAACCTTTTTACTAGTGGCGCCATTCATGCTTTCATAGCTGAATACGGACTAACATTTAACTAATTACTTTTCCGATTCTTTCTACTCTTCTGTTGGGCTTACAATTTTGTGGCAGCAGTCACTACCACGACTAGGTACTTCTTCTATTACATAAATTCAACAAGAAGAGTAAAGAATCGATAGAGTGAAGATTTAGTTGTTTGTCGAATCCTATTCAACTACCAAAAAATGGATGGCGCCACCGACAGGGATCCTCTCTAGTTTTATATTAATGAAAATAAGCGGATGACGCCACTGACAGGTGGCTGCTATTGCCTGATGAAAAATGATGCGCAAGCCACGGTCTATTAGGTAATTAGTTTAATATTAGCCCGTATTGAGTTATCAAAGCATGGATGGCGCCACTAGAGAAGAACTAACTAGTTCTGCATTGAGGCATAAATTCAGCTATGAAAAAAATTAGGTGTCACTACTTGAGGTTCGGGGAGAAGACACGATCAATAGAGAACGCATGCCGTAATCAGTGATCTTTTGAAGTTCTTCAGGCAGACCTGCCATAATAGACAATGCCAAAAAAATGTTTCTTCGTTTTGAACGTGGTACTGGAGTGATATTTTCTTACCGCCCGCCTTCAATTTAAGGAAAAATAAATAGGTATGACACGCTACTTGTGAACGCCGCGCCGTGAAGATTCATCCATAGCGGCTACCGCCGCACAGTGTATTTTTTGTAATGTTTTGGGGCTTGGGCTTTAATTTGTACAATTTTCAATATTTTGACGTTTCTTTTTTTTCGTTTTTAATCGGAAAGATTAAAGGACAAACGTATTTCCTTTTCGGTTCGAAAAATCTTCTGACTCCCGTGGGAACAAATGAGTTGAGGAGAACCAAACTTCTGAAAATTAAAAACAATATATCAGTGTAACTGGAGACGTGTTGAGTGTTTAGAAACAAAATTTCAAAAAAATCAAAAATATTTTCAAGATTTCACTCTTTGGTCAAGAACTCAAGGAAGCAGGCTGGTGCCAAGTTGAAACTTTTTGGGAACAATATCCATGTTGGTATCGAGAGTCTGGCGTAAAAAGAATTTTGGCACCAGACTGCCTTCCTATAGCTGTCATACGGATTCGGCATTCTTTGTTCTAGAACTCAGGGAAGCAGGCTGGTGCCAAGTTGAAACTTTTTGTAATCAATATTTCTCGGTAAAGCCGAGATGCGGGCGTAAACAGAATTTTGGCACCAGGCTGCCTTACTATAAATGGTCAGAAGAAGAACGTTTTCCTTGGTCTAAAAAAAAAAAAAAATATTGATCCATTTCAAGCAAATTCCCTGCAATATATAGCCAAAGTTGCAATACTCTCAAAAAAAAATTGGTTTTTGACCATACAAACGTTTTCATCTCTGGACGTGGGAGTCCTGAAAATTTATTGATCGAAAGGAATTACAGCTGTCCTATATTCTTTTCTTGATTCAAATAAAATAGAATATCATCAAAATTTTGAAATCTGTACGAGTTGAAGCCCAAGCCCCAAACCCTTACAAAAAAGACACTGTGCGCCGGTCAACTTTTTCCTAAACTAAGAGCAGGCGTGGGCAAAAACGTCTGCCAGCGTATATGTGTGCCGTTTTAATAGTCGAAAATAAAGAGCTTCCTTATTTTGACGAAAAAATTTGAAATTGAAAAAATTTTGCATTTTACAAAATACTGGTGTATGCTCTTTTTTCGACACAAATTCACACTTTCAGTGCGGCGTCAAAGTATACATAAGATTTTATGATGAAATTCATTATAAGTGAAGCGTCTCGCCTTCTACACTTCATCATGAAATTTCGTTTACTTTGACATAAGCCGATGCCGCACAAAACGCATGGATTCCTCAAAAGTGTCTGAAGTTGGCAATGAGACATTATCACAAAATTTTGCGATATAATCAAATACAGGGGCGTGTCAGTGTTTTGTTTTGGTTTTTCCAGGGACGTAACAGTCGTTTGTTTTGATCTTTATAAGTTATACTCAACGTCAAGTTCGAGTTAGCTGCAGTTGCCACCGAGGTCAGGGGCGCCGACTTTGATTCAAGTCAATGGGGGCGCTCAACATCTTGACTTCTTTCAGCAAATTTAAAACGGAAGCCTAGCGCTGCATCATAGAGCTTTGTGAAAATTCAAAAACTTACTTGAAAAAGCTCTTTGTAGAAATTTGAAAGTCACCATAACCAACTTTTTTTATAGAAAGTCACCATTGAAAGTCATAATTATTAAATTTAAAAATTTTAAGTCCACTGAGCCTGTAAATCTAACCAGCGAGTGCTCTATATACTTTGGCTATATACATTTGTTTTATTCCTTTCATTTAGACGACGATCTCCAATCGCATAAAGTCTCGGCACACGAGTTTGAGGTGAATTTATATGAATAATGTTGTTTGCAGGTCTTTGTTTTTCTTAAGTTGCCTTCAAAGTGAAATTGTATAAAAACGAAAGCTTGCGCAGCAACATTTTTGCATGGATATTTGCACTGATGCCAATACAACGCGGTTAGTTCACCTCAAACTCGTGTGCCAAGAAAAGTTCTGATACGCTCAAAGTATATAAACAGAGAAGCTAACGCAGATCCTGAGGGAATCACAAGAAATACGGAGTCCATTTTTGCGGTGAATATTGTTTTTGTCATGTTACACTCATGGGCAATTCCATTGGTAGATTATGTGCAAACGCTGTTTTCTTGCTAAACAAAGCACATACGAGGCTTGTGTTATATGAAAGAAGTTTCTACAAATGTTCAATCTTCAACTTCTCCGTACAAAGGAATTCTAATATCTAAACATTTTACCCGTTAGAGCGTTTGCACGTAATGCATTTTCCACTTTTTGCACATGGAATTACCCTCATATGAAATTGGTTTCGTCAAGTTGCTGCAATTGCTTCGTTTCTATATATATTATAATCTTTTTCACCTCATCACTTGCTGCAAACTGACGCAACCGAATTCCATATGTGTACAACATGACAAAAACAATATTCACCGCAAACTTGGACTCCGCAGCTAACTGTGGATCTGCGCTACCTTCAGTGTTTATATCTTTGGATACGCTCAGGATGCGTAACCTCACTGCGTGTATAACCTTGCTGCAATCAGCGCGTGAAGATTAGGCATATTCAATTTTTGAATTTTCTTCTAAATTCTTGTTCTTATGGCCCACAAAAAATTGTTATGATATGAAAGTAAGGAAAAACTCATGTTCAGGATTTATGTTTCGTTTTTTGTGGCCGGGAAAATTCGAAAGTGGTGTTTTGTGGTGCTTTCATGTGAGTAAATTTTGATTTGCAAAATTTACTAAAAAATCGGTCTGAAGTTGACATGTTAAAACCGTCACCGAAAATCCATTTTTTACTCAATCTTGACAAGTGGGGTGTCGTTGGAAAGATAATTGATTGATCTTACTAAAAAATGATTTTGGGTGTCCATTAGTTGAGGGGTTGGGAAATGCAGGAAAAACACCCCAAAAACCATTTTCGAATTTTCCAGGCGACATGAAACGAAACAAAAATCCTGAAAATGAGTTTTTTCCTTTCATATCATAACCACTTTTTTGGGACATAAGAACAAGAATTTAGAAGAAAATCCAAAAAAAGAATATGTCTAGTAAAGGTAAAGAAGGTACAAAGAACGGAAACGAATGTCGGAAGATCCACTTAACGCTGTTGTTAATATTCAGTATTTTTAAAAACGGAAAAGAATGGTGGGGCAAGGCGGTAGCGGTAGCTCGAGATTGCCCTGGCAACAAACCGGGTTCTTCAAATTGTTCGTCGAAATAATCACAATCAACTTTTTTTGCACACTAATTGCAGAAAAGTTTCAATGAATTATTGAGTATCGGACTGATCGATGTGCTCAGGCACCATCTCGAAAGTGTGTCAAGTCATTTAAGTGTTTTTTTTTTTAGAATTCTTTCATTGCTGTTTTATTTCTCTAGCCAAATTTCGAATGGGGGCTAAGCCCATTGCAAACAAAATCAGCTGATTTTTGAACTTTTCAATGAATTCAGCTGATTTTGATAAATTTATGAATGAAATCAGCTGATTTTGTTTGCAATCGCAACTGAAGTTGAGTATTACTTGCAAAGATCAAAACTGTCTGACTCTGTACGCCACTGATCGGATATAATCAAAAATTCTGCAGTAAATTAAAAAATGTTGCTAAAAAATCACATAATATTGGGACAAAATCAAGTGTCAAACGTAAATTTGTTGCAGAATGTGGCAGTTAATTTGAAAATGTGTATTTTCGGCAGAAAAGTATTTTTTTTTTTTTTTTTTAATTTATTTCAAATTTAACATTGAAGGTTCTTGGCCTGAAGTGGGCAAACTATTATAAAAATTGAAAGCGCGGATGTCAATCGCAAATTGTGCGAAACTAGAACGAGCAAAGGAAGTGTGAAGGAGGTGTCTACCCCTCGTGAAGTGATCATGAACCTCAGAGTTCACTCGCACCGACATTTCGTTCTTCAGAAGGTCATTTTTGAGAGAATACACTAGATTTGCTGATTGGTACGCGTTAAAGTAGTCAATCGGAAGTATCGAGCTATTGAAATACGGCTTGGCAGAATCTTTAGATTTTAACCCCCACATGTTACGCAGAGCTTTTTTTTGCAGGAGCAGAAGATCGTTTAGAACGCACTGTGGTGCGCAGTTCCACACTGGATTTAAATAGCATAAGTGAGAATGCACGTACGAAAAATACAAATTGTACAGTACCCCTTTCGGTACGAAAAACCTGAGACGTTTCATAACGCCAATAAGCGGCGAAATTTTCTTTATGATGCAACTAACATGGTCATTCCATGTAAAATCTTCATTCACATAAAGGCCGAGATACTTCACGCTTCTCTTACGGATGAGCGTTTCTCCGTCATAGGTCAACTCAAAGTCAACCAATGATCCTTGCTTGAACAGAACATAGTTTGATTTAGACACATTGATAAACATCGAGCTTTTTTGCGACCAAGTGTGCAACAGGAACAGATCACTCTGCATCTTAGCTTTCAGATTGCTGACGGAATCCGCCGAGTATTTAAATGCGGTATCGTCTGCATAGAGATAAAGACTTCCTTTGAAGCCCATATCGAACAAGTCATAAAGAAAAATCACAAACAAAAGAGACGATAGCGTAGAGCCCTGCGGGACCCCACAAACAACTTCCAGGGGCGAGCTCTCAACACCAGCCACACTCACAAACTGCCTCCTGCCAACCAGGTAACTTTCTATGAGTTTATACGCAGAGCCACCCAAACCGAGACCTCTCAGCTTCCTCAGCAAAACCCCGTGATTGACCAAGTCAAATGCCTTTTTAAAATCGATAAAAAGGCATCCCACAAACAAGCGCTTATCCAGGTCACGCCTTATATTTGATGACAAATCCAAACAACACGCAAGTGTGTTTGATTTCTTTAAGAAACCAAATGCTTCATTTTAAAAAAGCTCGTCTCTTCCAGCCTGGCATACAACTGCTCGTAAAGAATTCTCTCTAGGAGCTTCGACAGAGTAGACAGCAGTGATATGGGTCTATAGTTGCCAACCTCAGTTAAATCGCCTCCTTTCGGAAGGATGATGACTTTAGCAAATTTCATCACATCATCAAAGTGGGCTTCTTTAATGCATCTGTTAACCATAGAGCAAATGCATTCTAACAAAGGCTGTTTGTATTGCTTCAAGAACCGAGCGCTGATACCGTCATGTCCTGCTGCTGAGCCAGAACGCAAGCCATCAATATGCGCGGAGACCACTGAATTGCTAACTAACTCAAAGTTGAATCCTTTGAGATAGTTAAGCACACACAAATCACGAGGAGAGGCAGACGCGTTCACGGGAGTAACAAGATTGGTGGCAAGCTTGGTAAAGTACTCATTAAACCCATTCGCTACAGTCAGTGGGTCTTGCGTAGGCGTTCCGTTAACCAATATCCTAGGGCACTGCAGTGGTTTTGGATCCTTATTCACAAGCACTCTTTTGATAATCGCCCAAAGCTTTTTAGGGTCTTCAGCGCCTTCCAGTTGAGCAGTGTAATAATCCCTCTTCTTGAAACGCATCCTATACGTAATCAACCTCCTAATATTACACAGCTGCGTTTGATAAGCAAAATTATCGGGGAACAGTTTGATTAGCCGAAAAATCTTGTCACGACATTTGACAAGGTAGAGAATTTCATTATCAATAAACGGTTCAGAGGTCTTTCGTTTGCAAGCCTTCACTATTCGCTTGTGCTTATCCGTAATATCGCGTATGATTTCGGAAAAAGGTGCAAAGTCAGCAACATTCGAGAAATCGACAGAATTCAATTCACATGAAAGGTCAGCATGATTGATGACACTTTTATAGTGGAACTTTTTCGCTTTCGGGACACTCACTTCCATTCCAACAATCACACCCCTGTGGTCACTAATATGAGGTTCCATAACCTTCACGTAATTTACTTAATAGAACGACAGAAATTTAAATAAGAACTTTTCATTACACCAATTACGAATATTGTCATTTTCGCTTCCCAAATGACAACCGAAAATGAAAAAATTAAACTCTTGATTGGTAAGGGAACCGAAAATATTTTCGGTTCTCTAAATGGGAGCCGAAAATACTTCTTTTCGGTTCTCTAAATTAAATTTAATTTCTAAAAAAAAAGCGTTTTGGATAGAACATTTAATTTGAGCTAACTTTGGTCGAAGCGTATGCGTCGATGCTTAGATTATTTTTATCAAAGAGGCAGCGAAAGTTTGTTCTTTCGCCCCTCAAATCAGGGACGAAAGTAGAAAAATGCATCCCACGGGGCGAAAGTAAAAGAAGGAAGCCAAGAGAACGAAAATATTACAAATGAACAACTTTCGTCCCTCTTTGCGTCAATGAACTGCTAAAATTTTTTCACTTGACAGAAAGAAGGTTGCCATCACAGAAGTGGTTTTGATTTTGAGCGCTATATATTAACCAGCGGTTGTTTCTGGTTTAATAATATTATATTTTATAATCACTTCCTAACAAATTTTTTCTGATTTACTTAACACGACGTCGTAAAGGGAATCAATGTTAACCATGAAATAAGGCGTCAAAGTAAGTTTGTTGTTATTTTGTAAAGTTATTGTTTGCTGTGTTTTCATTGACGGATTCATATATTTTATTGGCTGTTAAGCAAATATTTTTTATATTATAATGGAAACAATGATGGGAATAATGTTGTGTTGTGTTGACTTAATTCATATAATTTAAGTCCTTGCCAAGCGACAACAGTGTTATTCAGTGATGTTGTTCGTAAATGGGAATTATTGCATTTTTCTGCGTTCAACCCCAATCATTTTCGTGAAAAATACTATATTCAGAATGCATCAGTGTTTTTTCGTGGCTAAAGTACAAACCTTCCGCTGTCTCTGTGATAAAAAATAGTATGGATAACTCGAGACAAAAGTAAGAAAATTCAAACCGTGCGATTGCCGACCTCACCTTCGGTTCGGACTGCAAATTTCACACGGGTTTGTATTTTCTTACTTTCATCCCTTGTCATCCAAATTACTATTACGAAATAAGGATGTGAGTTTCAGTTAGAAAAACTGCAGAAACATTTATAGCTTTTAATATCTAATTGAAAGGGCTATTTCAAAGTACACTTTCAATTGAATTAATTCCAAAATGATAATTCTTAGAGGCATATCGCAGAATTTTTTTTTTATAAGAAAAACAATTCAGAAACGTCATATCGTTTTTTAGAATGGTAATAATAGGCTACCGAAAAGCATTTGGAAGTAAAGGTCCCGAGTGTTAGACCAAGGAGAAGGTTCATAGATTCAATTAAATTAGATGTAGAAGTTAGGGGACTTTCGATGAGCAAACAAACCATCTCCTTGGTAATTCAAAGAATTTTTTGTTGAGTAACCCAACTGTGGAAAGTCATTCGATACTTTGCAAATCTCTACGGATTAAAGCCCACAAACTTGGAATCAATCGTTCGATGCAATTCATTACATATTACTTTTACTATGAACGTGTAAACTCTTATTTGAATTATTTTGTCATAGACATGATGCATAGACATTAACACATCTATAACAGTTGCGTTATGGAGTCCATTAGAAGAGATCAACATTTTGGCAGCAGTAATCACTTCGGTGACAGTTCGATAGTCCAATCAATACCTCTAATCGAGATAAATAGATACGTCAATACTTTGTCCATCACGACCATCAGCATATATAAAGTTGCATGATCTGATGCCGATCTAGACGTGTTAATGTCTGAGCATCATGTCAAAGACAAAATAATTCAAATATGAGCTTTCACGTTCATAGTAAAAGCAATATGTAATGAGTTGCATCGTACGGTGGAGGGGCATGGAGGACGATAGCTCACCATTCTGGGGTTTCTACAGAAAGACCTCACACCGAAAGGTACTAATGGTCTATAAAATTTGATGATTATGATGCTGACTTAGACCTTTATTAGAAACTGATATTTATAGCGGTTGAAATGTTTTCACATTTAAATTTGCTTTTGTTTTTCTAGTTTGGGAAGCGAAAATGACAATATTCGTAGTTGTTGTAATGAAAAATTACGTGAATCACAAGGGACGACGTAAAAATTTCAACCTGTGCGATTGCAGCCCTTGCCTTCGGCGCGGGCAGCAACTCTCGCACACGGTTGAAATTTTTACTTTTCGTCCCTTGTGATCCAAATAACTGTTGTACTTCTGCGCAGGTTTTTAACACCGCGAAAACCTACCCACAAGTACAAAGTTGTTATTTAAATTTCGGTTATTGTATGTGTGTATTCCCGTTGAAACAAAATATTTTTCTAGCGTAAACTAATGAAGAGCTTTGAAACTGCATCATTAGTTGAAACAAATTGGCATTGTCTATTTTGACATTGTTCAATTTTGTTGAATGATAAGAAAATGGAAATCATTCATATAATTTCTTTGAAATTGTGAGACTTCAAAAAGAAAAAGGAGCACAAGTCACAACTCAATGTTAAAAGACACCTATGACATTTCAGGCTATGAAGGGAATGCCTTCCTGATTTCTTCGCGCGTGCTGATTACCACTTTGCTGATGTTTTCGGTTTTAATATATCAATTCTATTCGTCATTTATTGTGGGTTCACTATTGACGGAAGCTCCAAAGAATATTAAAACCGTCAAGCAGTTGCTGAATAGTCGATTTCAATTTGGCGTAGATCTGGTACCTTACGTACTCGATAACTTTCATTCAGCTACTGAAGAATCAACGGTTCAGTTATACAACAAAATTATGAAAAATCCTACAAAGGCCCTAATGCCACTCCAGACTGGATTGAGTTTACTGAAAAAAGGCGGATTCGTTTTCAACACCGATGGTATGTAAAAAAAGGCGAAAAAGCAATATTCTCAGAAGCTCTCACTCTCCTCTCGAATAGTGCTTTCTCCCTCGATCATAATTTTTGATTTATTTACACGCAAAAAACTATAGTCAAATGGCCACGCTTTTTCGGAGGTGTGGCGATTCAAATTTTTTTTTGGCTGCATTTTAGCACCTCAATGTTCGCCGGTTGACACCTTTTATCAATAACCTTTGACAGACTAGCTGCAGCAATTGGAACAGCAGTCAGTCGAGAAATAGTTTTCATATATTTCCATCTCCACGGTTATTGATGAAGGGATCTGGATGCTAACTCCATTTTTCTCTAAATCATGTTCCATTAAAGGAAGCTATGCGTACCACGTTCTCAAAGGTTTGTTGGAAGAGAAGATCATTTCATGTCCAGCAAACTTAACTCACTGTTTTACAGACATGCTGACCGACTCAGAGAAATGTGATTTGCAAGATATTTTCTATCTGCGAAAACAGCCGGTGGGTCCAGGTGTTCCCAACAAGTCACCATTCAGGGAACTTGTTAAGATTAGGTGATCAACCGTCCATTCGATTTGACTTTAACTAAATTATCTTTTGTTAAAAGCATTCGTAAATTTAGCGAAACTGGAATTATGTCTTACAATAAAAAAGTTTGGCTGGGCGTTCGACCGAAATGTGAAGTGTCCGAAGTGGAATTTTATCCAGTGGACATTGTTCATTTCAGCTCCGCATTATGCATTTTAGTTGTTGGAATCGTAAGTTCAACGATCATTTTACTGCTTGAAGTGATGTGTAATTGATGGAGAACGTGAACAACATTATCATAATTCTAGCATTATCGATTTGTAGAATAGAGTAAAGGAATTCAATAAACAAAGAAGTTCCTTTCATTGTGTCCTCATTCCATTACACTAGGCGCTACTTCATTGTTTAGTAACGTCTAACCTCTGGCTAGTGTATGAAAAAGTATTGTCAATGTGATTTATATTAACGCGAGACAAAACACATTGGTTCCCCAGGTGACATGGTAGCGACAATGTATGGGTTACCGATGGAAGTAGCTATAGTCGTGCTTGTGTGTGCAGAATCGCGACAGCTTTTAAAAATGACGATCAGTTTTTTTCCAGTAATTTTTTTAGCCTTGTGATCCAGAGAAATGATCAGTTGACATTACCATGCCATACATAGAATGCGCATGTGGAATGAGAGTTTTGAAAGAGCGCACATTCTCTTAATTTTTATTTTTCTCTTTATTTTTCTTTATTTTTATTTTAAAGTTCGCGCCTAAATCATGCTCGGACCGGTAGCGAAGAGCGTGACGCAGTCCCCACACCAAAAAAAAAAAAACGTCCACAAACCCTAAAAACCTCCATACGAAAACCTTTGGGACAATTACATTTCATGCAAAAATTTATTTTAAGGCAGTTCTATACCGAAAATAGATGACAGCACATATCGATCGCACCTTCAGTTGAGAATGACCTTATCTGAGAATTCTGACACTTGGAGCAGGTTATCTTTAGTTATCGACGTCACGAGGACAATAGATGTCGCACAAGGCAATAAAACAATTTGATTTGTCGGACTTTTCCGAAATTGCAACTTATAATTAACTTATGCTGTGACGTGTTTCTACAATAGTGTTGTAATAATAAAAAATATGGGGGACGGTCAAAGAAGTGGACGTTAGTTGATAATAAAATTCACCAAAGTGCAAACGCAAATATGTTCATGTCCGTGCATCGTATGGCTTATTTGAAATCTGAGCTGAGCTGGTATACCGCCATGATATTCGGTAAACACTGGGATGGTTGTACCTTGAGTAACAGATTGCCCTTCACTCACTGGACAAGATGCACCAATCAAGCTGTTACATGCATTCGATGCTCCTGGTGGCAAAGTTACTGCAATTTAAAATGTATTTATTGAGGGGAAGCTTTTCATTCCATTGAATGTATTTATTATCGAGCATGGAATTGTGTCATTTGTTTTCTGAACCGTTTTATGAATGAAACAATGATACGGCGCTACTGGATAAAAATGGCTCGGTTAAGACCTAGCGCCATCTGTGATGTATACTAAGAACGAAGATTGAGGCGAAATTTTTTGTTCTTACGTTAATAAGAGAGAAAAGAATAGTACTTTACGCTCCAAGGAGGGAAAAAATTTTCTCTTGAAATCATCATAGTGCAGCACAAAACACATGTTTTAAGTTTTCCAAGGAGTGAAAATCTAAATTCTATTGCATTACCTTCGCGTTCCACTCCGAAAACGGTTGCATTTAGAGCCAACGTCAGCGCATCGGTTGTGTGAGCTAATGAATTAAAAAATTATTTACTTTCCATATAGAATTACCAATTGAATCATCTCACGTTGAACAAAATCAACTTCATAGCTAACCAAATCTCCTGAGTTAATGTAACATGGAAAAGAATCGCATCCTTGAACTCGAACTGCCGTAGGTGTCGGTAAACCTCCTGGGCCTGTTATTAAAATTCTTTATTTGAAAACAAAATTCTAAACACAAACAATGTTTTAATTTTACAAGGAAGTATGTGATGATGACCGAACACCACCGCTGGTATGAATGCGACAGCAAGCAAGTAACTGAGCATTTCAATCAAATATTTTTGATTTTATTGTTCTCTCAGTTATGGCCCGTGTGCAAACTTTTCGTTAAAACGTACAGTGTGCAAAAGTTGGCAGAAATCTACTGACTTTTTTACAACGCTAGTCAGTTGCTTTATAGCAACAGTCGATCGATATACCACTCGAATGGGCGTCAGATAAGGAGTTTTTGAAATACAGACCCCTTCACCACGATAAGTGGAAGGCTATCTCTCTTATACAATAAATTTGATTGGTAGAAAGATTCGATTTAATAAAAACAAAAATAGAAGTAAACGGTAGGAATCTGCGTACGTGGTAATCTTTGGGCATTCCATCATCACATGCAATAGAATAGTCTATTGTTATACGATATAGATTTTCGTCAAGTACACGAGGGTCACAATTTGATTGACAGTTCAAAGTTGTTTTTCTCATTCAAGACACAAGATCGAATCTTAGATTCGTTATACGAAAAGAAATATAAGAAGAATGGCTGTTATTTATTTATATCTAGATTTATCAGTTTGGGACGGAAAACGAAACACAAATCTGGTGAACCGTTGTTTCTTCAACCTTTCATCACGTCATGCAAACCTATTGTCGATCAGGTGGCGCTTCAGTCGTGGTGGAAGTGAGTGAAATCACAGTAGATTAATGTCGTTGGCAAACTTATCTTAAGAGTGATATCGCAGATTCATCGAACAATTCTGAAAAAATTTCTGAACTTCTGAACTTACGGACGAGCAAATAGCTCCAAAAAAATGTCCTCAATTAGTCCTTTCAAAATTAAAAACATTAAAACAGCGCAAAAACTGAATTAAGTAAACTTGGCAACTAAATATTTTCGAGAATATCGTGATGCAGAAAAGTCCTAACAGAAATGCATAATTTTGTACTGGAAATAGTTCATAAAGCACCTGATATTGAAAAACATCGCATTTGTATGCCAAATACTAAGCGATCGAATTTAGCGGCTGATACACAGCTTTCTCTTCTAGTTTTTCTAAACGTCATTCGAACAATTTTTTACAAAGACATTTAATTTCCAGAAAATTTGTTGTTGAGTAAACCCAACTATGAAAAGTCATTCGACATTTAATTTACATGTTCATGTTGTATTTACATGTTGTATGTTCATAACTCAACCATTGACAATGAGTTCAGTGACCATAACCCGATAGTGTCTCATGTACGATTTCCATGTAAAATGGAAAAATATATTGTGATCGAAAAACCCTTCATCGATTATGACAAAGTGAATGATAAACTCTGTCTTATGCTTAGTGGGGATAGTGTTCCGTATACAGATGATGTGAATGTTCTTTATGATTACTTCTATGAATACTTTTACGGATGCATATCTGAAAAAGTGTAGAGTTAAAAGATCTTATGTGGCCTGCAAGTACATGAATGAACATTTAGAGTATTATATCAATAAAAGGAAATCTTTGAATAAGTTGAAGGTAGGGAGGAAGAAAAACAGTAAATCAATTCTGAAATGGCAGAAGCAACTTGAGGTAATGAACATAGAAATTTCACGCTTGCAAACTTTCTATAAAGAGCAATACTACTCCAACCTGTTTAGCAAATGTGAAAGTCCAAAGCAAGTGTGGCGCACTATTAATAAAATTGTTCGTAGTGATAAGCTTCAACGAGTTAAGGTTAACATAAGAAAAAATGATGTACAAGTTGAAAGAGATCAGGTAGCAGTCACATTTAATAATTATTTTGCTGAAATCGGAACTAAGCTAGCATCTGATTTTCCAATCGGCAATGCTGAAGACAAGTTTGATCCTCTGGAATTGAACAACAGATCTATTTTTATGTGTGGGGTTACGCAATTTGAAATTTTGGAATGGATTAGGTCACTGAATAGTAATAAGTCGCCTGGTTATGACAAGTTGTCTGTGGCATCAGTTAAGTGTTGTGCTTCAGTCATCTCGCCAATTTTGGCGGATATTTATAATTTGACCTTGGCTACAGGCAAATATCCTGATGCGTTAAAAAGAGCCAATGTCACACCAGTATATAAAGCGGGTAATTCTTCTGACGTTGCCAATTATAGGCCAGTGTCTGTCCTACCAGTCATCAACAAAATTTTTGAAAAATTAATTTTTTCAAATATTGTGGGTTTTCTTAATTCGAGTGACTATTTTTATTGTAAACAATATGGCTTTAGGTCTGGGAGTGGAACGCACATTGCAGTAACTGAATTGGTTGATTACATCTCCTTTCATATGGATAAAGGTAAACCTGTGACAGGCCTTTTTTTGGATTTGTCAAAAGCCTTTGATACAGTCAATCATAAGTTGCTGTTGGAAAAAATGTCAGTAGCAGGTATTAGGGGTCTTGCACTTGACCTTGTTGCTAGTTATCTATTGAATAGGTACCAGCGTGTTATGTAAGTATGACTCTGGGAGTCCCTCAAGGGAGTGTCCTTGGACCGCTCTTTTTCTTGATTTTTATCAATGATTTGTACCGTTTACCACTGAAATCCCAAACATACTTGTTCGCGGATGATTCGAGCTTCTTCTCATCATCAATTTGTTTTGCGAATAATGTTAAAATGATCAATGATGACTTGAAGTTGGTGATGAAATATTTCGAAGCTAATAAACTCACGTTGAACCTACGCAAAAGCAATGTTGTTCACTTCAGATCCCCACGAACGAAAATTGATACCTCGTTAAAAGTTATAGTTGATGGTGTGGAGATTAGGCCTGTAGATTCTGTGATGTATCTGGGAGTGATATTGGACAAGCATTTAAGTTGGAATTTTCATATTACAGCACTCTGTTCGAAAATCTCTGGACAAATTGGTATTCTGCGTAAATTGCGTCATGTTCTACCAGTTAGAATACTAGAGACCTTGTATTATTCACTGATTCATTCTCGTCTATCATATTGTATTGGTACATGGGGATGTGCGAGTAGAACATTGATTATGAATCTGGAAAGGAAGCAGAAAATTGCGTTGAAAGTCATTCATAGATTGCCATACAGGTATCCGACTGCGCTCCTTTGGTCGGATCATTATCCGGATTTGTTACCGGTCAGTAAGATGTATAAAAACGCGGTCTGTAAATTTGTCTTTAACTCAATAAGGGGCCTATGTCACCATACAGTGAGCTTTCACAAGCCTACACATAGGTATCCTACTAGAGGATCAGAGTTTTTGTTTATTCCATATTCAAGGTCGCGTGTCGGATCGGCTAGGGTCAGTGTTGCTGGGCCGAAATTATTCAACACATTGCCGAAAGATATCCGGATGTCGCAAACTCAAACTAAATTTTGTCATTCTTTGAAATTGCATTTACTTGATAATTGATTTAGCGTGTAAAGTATTGTTTATTGTGGAAATTTATTGATGCTATTGATCACTGACCATTCTAACTGATTCACCTAGCTACAATGAGCTGACTATTGATAGTCGTTCTTTCTTTCTTTCTTTTTTTCTTTTTTATTGATGATATTTTCATGATTTTTTTAAATGATTTTGCCAGACTGATTTTTATTATTTATCTATTTGATATTTTGTGTCCCTTCGAAATGTTACATAATGGGACTATAAATGATGTTACAAGTGATATTACCTGAATATATATGAATTGAATTGAGCCCTAAGCACAGGCAAAAGTTCTCCCATAATTTTTTTGAAAGTCGGAAAAGATTTACTCGAGTTATGTATGTACAAAAAACACGTAGAGCCCGAGCAGAGACTCGGTTTTAGTGCCCTAGCTAAGTCCAAGGACTCAAAATAAAAAAATTTATGAAAATCGGAACGGATTTACTCGAGTTATGTACAAAAGACCAAAAACTACTTAAACGGCCCTAGCTCGGCGGCCCTTGGGCCGATAGTGCCCAGATTCAATCATAGAAAAGATTTTTCGATTACCTTTCAGGGGAAAAAAAAGTTTTTGAAAATCAGTTGAGTTTTACTCGATTTATCGTGTTCACAGAGGTCGTGGTAAACGCAATAGACCCCTTTTCGAAGCACTGCGTACTTCGTACGTGTATAATAAGCAGACGAACAAAATTCGTTACACATTTCATTTAAGCAAGAATTTGAATTTTAATTTTACGGTGCCTATAACGGAAACTGTTTGGTGAGGTGGTTTTTATGCTTTTTCTAGATCATGCCCGCAGCGGTAGCGGAGGGCGTCACGCAGTCCCCACACCCTAAAAAAATGTCCACAAACCCAAAAACTCCATACAAAAACCTTTGGGACAAGGAGCTATATATAGGCGAACTTTTGAGTTTTTTCCCCTCGCCCCCCTCCCCCTTCAAATTATTTAAATACGTCGCAGCAGCTTTCAAACAAGCCCTCACTCATCAAAATCGGTTGAAAATTGGCTGAGATATCGAGGTTTGAAAATGACACTTTTGTATGGAGAAATAATTGTTCTATTGTTCTTATCATTATGGAAACTTTTTTTCTGATCTGTCGGTTTCTTTGTTCTATCGATGTTCTACCTATGTTCTATCTATTAATAATTTTCGATCTCGAGAACTAGACAGCCGATCATCCTGAAATTTTCAGGGAACGTCAGTCTCGGCCCCAAATGAAAAATTCCATATGCCGCTTTCCGGAAAAATTCTGGAAAAGCCGTGGCATGGGAAAAAGTGGTCAATTTTGAGGGTTTTTTAGGTAATGCTCGGAGTTTTCGAATTTTAGCTCCGGAGTGACAATAGCTAGAGAGTTGGTTTTTAAGCGAAAGTGATAGAGTTTGGTCAGGAGAATTTTTTGGGATCTTAAGAAAATGGCTGCCAGCAGTCAAACCGGCGCCATCTTGAATTTTCCCAAGCAATAAATTAGGGTTTTTTTGGTTTTCGAATTTTAGCTTCGGAATGACAATACTTAGAGAGTTGGTTTCTTCGGGAAAGTTATAGAGTTTGATCAGGAGATTTTTTTGGGATTTTCAGAAATCTGTCAAAGTGACGCCATCTTGGATTTTTGTAAGGTGTAAATTATGCTTCTTTGGGTTTTCGATTTTTAGCTCCGGA
>CM055405.1:16771209-16797076 GCA_029228625.1 Pseudolycoriella hygida | reverse complement strand
TCGTGTAGGTCGTGCAACATCGGACCAGCTGTTTAATATCAGACAGATCTTGGAGAAGTGCAAAGAGTACAACATTGAAACACACCATTTGTTCGTTGATTTTAAGGCAGCCTATGACAGTGTTAGAAGAAGTAAGCTATGGAGAGTACAAACTGATCTCGCTAACCAAGTTAACACTGAACGGAGCTAATAGCCGAGTAAGGATCCGTAATCAACTGTCAGAGATTTTCGACATAGAGGAAGGCCTACGTCAAGGAGATCCTCTCGCGACGCTGCTTTTTAACCTGACCATTGAAGCAGCTGTGCGCACCATGGACATAGATTCCAGCGGCACTATTTTCACCAGGTCAAGTCAGTTGCCAGGTTTCGCAGACGACCTGGACATACTTGGACGAAAAATGGATGTTGTTAAAGACAAGTTTATGGCCTTGGAGAGGAAAGGTACCGACCTTGGGTTGAAACTTAATGACGATAAAACGAAATACATGATCATCCCGCCTTCGAATCAACACCAGGAGGAAACCGTAACGATCGACACACACACATTCAAAATGGTCAACAAATTCGTATACCTTATTCTGGGCAACCGGAGTTATTACGGCCTGCTGAAAATCTTAAAGTCCAAGTCAGTAAGCCGAAATTCAAAATGCGCAATATACAAATCTGTGATCAGACCGGTGGTTACGTATGGTTCGGAGTCGTGGTGCTTGACACAAAGAGACGAACAATCGCTACACACGTTCGAAAGAAAAGTACTGCGGACAATATTTGGACCAGTATTCGATCAAAGGCAGAACCGATGGCGCAGACGATTCAATCATGAGCTGAGTCAGCTTTATGGAGAGCCGGACATAGTCAGAACTACCAAAAAAACCGACTGCGTTGGCTCGGTCATGTACAACGAATGGAAGATCATCGTATTCCGAAAAAAATCCTTAAAACCAGACCGGAGGGCAAGAGAGGTGCAGGGCGTCCAAAATCCAGATGGTATGACGAAGCTCTTGCCGACTTAAAAACTGTGGGAATATCCAGCTGGGAGAGGTTAGCTGCGGATAGGTCCGGTTGGAGAAGCATGTTGCAGAAGGCCAAGACCCTTAATGGGTTGTAGTGCCGTAATAGCGTCGCGTCATCTCATTAATTTTGGAAGCGGATTTAAGGACTGCGTCACACTTTACCTTTAAAGAGGTTTTATATGCGATATCAGCCGTTTTGGAAGTTTGCAATTATTAAAACTAAATTTCGCGAAAAAAATGATGTTTTTTGACAAAAATTTTTCCTCCGAAAAAAATTTTCACCAAAAAAATTTTCTCCAAAAAAATTGTTACCGAAAAAACTTTATCCAAAAAGTTTTTCTCCGAAAAAATGTTCTCAAACAAATTTTCTCAGAGAAAAAAACTCTCTAAAAAAAAGTTTTCTCCGAAAAAAAAATTTCTTCAAAAATAATTTTTCTCCGAACAAAAAATTTTTCTGTTCAAAAAATATTTTCGCGAAAAAAAAAGTTGTTCCGAAAAAAATTTTTTTCAAAATAATTCTCAAAAAAAATTTTTCACTGAAATAATTTTCTAAGAAAACTTCTCTGAAAGAAAGTTCTCGGAAAAATTTTCTCTTAAAAAATTCTTTCAAAAGTTTTCTCCAAAAAAAAAATTTCTCTAAAAAAATTTTTTTCCAAAAATAATTTTTCTCCAAAAAAAATTTTCTACGAAAAAAAAAATTTATCTGAAAAAATTTGTTGACACCAATTTCTATAACTTTCCCGAAGAAACCAACTGTCTAGCTATTCTAATTCAAAAGATAGCAAAAAATCCAAGATGGCGTCACTTTGACAGCTGGCCGGCATTTTCTTAGGGTCACAAAAAATTCTACTCGCCAATCTCGACAGCTTCCCTGAAGAAACCAAATGTATTCTTATTCAGAAGATAGCATTTTTGAGTATTCCTACAGTAATCCAAGATGGCGCCGCTTTGACAGCTGGCAGACATTTTCTTAAGATCCCAAAAATTCACCTGATCAAACTCTATAACTTTGTAGAAGACACCAACTCTCCAAGTATTGTCATTCCGAAGCTGAAAATCAAAAACCAAAAAAAAAAACTAAATTATTGCTTGGGAAAATTCAGGATGGCGCCAGAATCCCAAAAAATTCTACTGACTAAACTCTATAACTTTCCCGAAAAAACCAACTCTCTATTATCATCCAATATTCAACCGATCTTGATGAGTCTGGGCTCGTTGGAAAGCTGCTGCGACGTATTTCTTTTTAAATTATTTGGAGGGGGAGAGGTGCGAGGGGAAAAAACTTAAAAGTTCGCGTATATATGGCTCCTTGTCTCAAAAGTTTTTGTACGGGGTTTTTTGAAATTGTGGACTTCTTTTTTGGGGTGCGGGGAATGCGTCACGCCCTCCGCTACTGCTGCAAGCATGATACTGAATTGGCTACAGGTGGCATTAGTGTAGCAAAGTGGAAAGAGTATAAAAGATAGGTTATGATTATGTTTGTGTCACAAATAATTTGTTTTGAATTGTGATATCATTTGAAAGAAGACTTACTAAAAAAGCCGCACTCATATTTTAAGTTATACGTACAGCTTATCGACGTTAGATGCTATAATGAAGGTCATAATACCTGAACCCAACCGAAAGAAGGACGATAAACCGAACCCGGATTCAATCGTTTCGAAAAGACACAGTGAAGATTGTCTGCCGTGTCGTTTAGTGAGCGGTTCGGGTGTAGTTGGAATCGGTAAGCAACAAAGGATGGTGTGAACCCAAGTAGCAATTGGAAAACCAGTAACTTAGTGGACAAAATAACGTTGTGAAGACGATTAACGCTTCCAGTTCTAAAAGCATCTCAGTTTTTTAACCGTTAATTTACAGTTGTTTAATCAAAGGAAATTATTGGTCGAATAACGGTCGGTGGAGCGATTAACTTACTGCGGTGTTTTTATTATCCAATAACCGTTTTTACAACGTTACTTTGTTCGAAAAGTGATTGGTTTTCCAATTGCTACTTATACCGAGAAAATTTCGAAAAAATAGGAAAGAGAGGAGATTTTGAACGAAAACGAAAACGTTATTCAACTAATGTGACGACTTTTCAGGAGGATATATTTATTCGCAAGCAAAACATCGTCCACCTGGGGCTGGTAAAAATCTTATAGTTTGCACTGCTTTAGGTATAATAGAAAAATTTTTTGATAAAAACAAAAATTGTGAAAGCGCAACGAATTTTTTTTTTCAGTTACCGCGTACATTGGAGTGGCGAGGTTAGTACAAATTTTTCCATTCGGTAAAAAGTAAAATATTAGTTTTTTGGTTCACTCAACTCGATTTTTATATTCTTCGATTAAGCGACAAATAAATGAAAAAGTAAAGTATTTAGATTTTCAAAATCCAACTTTACCCAGTTTTGAGTCAGTTTTTGGGTCAGCTGTAATTTCTTGAATGGCCACAATGTTCTCATTGACCGATGTTTGAACGTTTCTAACGCTTTGAATTTGAAGTAGTCGCAAAATTTTCGCTGCTTCGTCCGAGTTTTTATCAGCAAACATGAACTGTTCACTCTCTTTAATTGGAAATGCTTTTCCTTCTGGTTTTGGTTGATTCAAAGCTTCCGGTCGTAATTTCTCGTATATCAACCGAGCGGACGCTTCTAATGTAATCGCTGGATCAACGTGAGTCGAATGATTCAAACGTTTTGCTAATTTTTCCACACATGCCGCAAAGTTTCCTCCAACCAAATTCAAGTTGTCAAACGGATTCGACGATGAAATAGTTGGCTTGGACGGTTTGTTTAGTTCATTCACTCGATCGGCCGTAAAGGATTTGAACGTTTCGACTAAAATGCAAACATCGAATGAGTTTCAAAAGAACATTAAACACTCAGACCATACCATTGTCCAAATATTCTAAGCGAACCGCATAACTCAACAGCCACGAAAGCTCCTCAACAGGTCCATTTACTTTCATCATTCCAACATCATTCTTGTACTGCTCATACGCAGCTTCCCAGTTCTTTTCCCAATTCGGCGTTCCTATAGCCCGTAGTGGCTCGCGATCTTCGATTTTGTAATGCCGAATCTTTTGATCCTCCAGCCACAAAACGGTGTTGGCGAATTGCACTCGGTCTGGAATAAATTTTTGAATTAAAATCCAAATGCGAAGTCGCAACACTTACTTGAGCAATCTATTGGTGCATCTGGAGTTGGATGTTCCAAGGCAGTTAGTTTATTCCGAAACATTTTGCCGACGACGCTTTTTGCCTATTTCTTCAGCCAAAACAATACATGAAACGTCAGAGTTGTTTATGCGTAAGTTGATAGGTAGCGCTGACTATTATAAAAGTTGGGAGAATTTTTCAAAATTGTTTGTCCGTCGTGAACCATTTTAGTGAAATTATATGCTTCGTGTTTGTTAATTTTTTTTCATGCCTCGGGGCCAAAATCGAAGGAAATTTTATACATTTCTCTCGATTTTGGACCTCTGCATGAAAAATTTTTTGTGTATCTGTTTTGGACGACTCATTTGGCATGGGCTCTGCTCGGTCTACAACACGCGAAATTGCCTAAAATCAGTCGTCAAAAACAGACACACAAATAACTATTGTGTGTCTGTTTTTGACGACTGATTTTAGGCAATTTCGCACACAATTTCACACACAAATAACTATTGTGTGTCTGTTTTTGACGACTGATTTTAGGCAATTTCGCGTGTTGTAGACCGAGCAAATTTCCTTCGATTTTGGCCCCGAGGCATGAAAATAACTATTAGTGTGTACCGTGTGTACGTTTGCAACTAATTTTGACACTTACAAATACGAATTCTGTACTGCAATCTGTACCTAGGGGGAAATGACTCCGGAAAATCATGGTACGGTGCAAAAAAATCATCCGGGAAAATCATCAAAAATCACTAAAGTCATTGAAAATCACAAAAGTCATCAAAAACCATTGAAAATCTTCCAAAAATCATTGGAAATCATTAAAAATCACTGATTTTTATGAATAATATTTAAAAAATCAGCAAAAATCATTAAACGATTTCGAAAATCACCAAAAATCATTATATTAAGGTGCTATCCATAAATGACGTTCTATAGTTTCGGTCATTTCTAGACCCCTCTCCCCCACGTCCAATTTTACTAACCCCCAAAAAAATGACGTCCAAATCTAAGACCCCCCCCCAAACAAAAAATATAGAAATTTTGAGTTTCACTTTGCACATATGTTTTTTCTTTTATTGTCGGACAGATACAAGTTTGTTAAACTGGATTTGACATTTTGACATTTGACGTGTAATCGATGAAATAAAAACTCAAATCAATGTAATAATTTGATCTTCATGACAGAGACATGGTAAAAATTTGAATAAATGATTTTTAAGATCATGACCCCCCCCCCTCCTCCCGTCCGAGAGCAGCAACACAGTCACCTTAGTCTGGGTCCCAGGGCAAAATAGATAAATGGAGACGATCACACTTTCAGAAATACTGGAATCTCTTGAGACGGCAAGGCAAGCAAAAAACTGCATCAGGATCAATGCAAAAAACTCAAAATACATTTTAGCACTGAGTAGGAAAAACATAAGAAGATTAACAGGCGTCCTGACGGGGCACTGCCCTTTTAACAATCACTTGTTCACACTAGGACTCAGCGGCAGCCCGAATTGCCCAAATTGTGGTGAGGTGGAAACGGCAGAACACTTCGTATGCGACTGTTCCGCATATGTTACAGCTAGAGCAAAAAGTGTGGGTTCATACATACTGCCCTACAATTCAATCTGGAGATTACATCTCAATAAAATCCTTGATTACCTCAACAGCACCAAAAGGCTGTGAGTAATCAATCAACTGTGGGCATGCACAACAGGCCCAATAGAGGCTTAGGTGCGAGGGCCGAGCCCTACCCACTTCAACCTAACCTAACCTAACCCCCCGTCCAATAGCGTCCGGTTTTTCATAACCCCCCCCCCCCCCGTCCAGTTGCGTCCGGTTTTTGTTAAAAAAAACCCTTCCGAAAGCACAATGTTGACTCCCAAATAGACAAAAATGTTTCCCTCAATTTGCTCTCCAACATAGAAAAAAAATTTTTGATTAGGGCCGACCGACTTTAGGCCCACTTGAGCCCTAAGCACAGCCATCGGGCCCAAGTTTGTTTTTGAATATAATTCGGAACTCGGTTACTTCTCAAATAAGTAAAGAATCAAACAATTTATGGCAACAAACACGTTGGGCCCTAGTAAAAACTCAGTGTTAGAGCCCTGGCTGAGTCCAAGGGTTTCTAATCAAAAAAAAAAAAAAATTCTTCCATGCGGGACATTCCTAGACCTTTCTATTAAAAAAAAAATTTTGAAAATCGGAAGAGATTTGTTCGAGTTATGTACAAAAAACAAGTAGGGTCCTAGCAGAGACTCGTTTTAAGTGCCCTAGCTAAGTCCAGGGACTCAAATCCAAAAAAGTTTCTTCGATAAATTGTCGACCATGCCCAGATCTTTCAAACAAAAAAAGTTTATGACAATCGGAAAAGATTTACTCGAGTTATGTACAAAAGACCAAAAATCACTCAAACGACCCATAGCTCGACGGCCCTTGAGCCGACAGTGTCCAGATTAAATTCCATGACAGATTTTTTGATTACGAAAAAAAGTTTTTGAAAATCGGTTGAGTTTTACCCAAGTTATCGTGTTGACTGACGGACGGAATTTTTTTTATTGCTGGTTCGCCATCTAAGGACCATGATCGATGCTCCCTCTCTTCGACTGATTACAAACGCCGTCGTACGGGTCTAAAAATTAACAGGTATCCTTACAGGACATAATTCACTTAAAAAGCGTCTCCAAACAATAGGTGTGTCCAACAATCCTATTTGTGACATGTGTGGTGATATAGAACGGAACACTTCCTTTGCCAATGTCCAGTATATCGTAGTTTCCTTTCGTAAAGGGTGTAAGTGCAACTGTCAATTTTTGACAGCTGTCAGATTTGAATTTCGTGACCAAGTTTCACAATTTTAGACACTCTTTCAACCACATCTCCGGAACTATTCGAACCATTCGAACGATTTTGCTCATCTTCGAACTTGAACTCACTTTTTTGACTTTTCAGGGAAAATCGGTGAAGATTTACTCAAGTTATCGTGTCCACAGTGTAACGTAACTTTAACCTCACTTTTATAAATGATCTTACAATCAATTAATTTCATACTATTAATTCAACAAACTTACAAATAAAATCACTATCCTTAACTAATTTTAGCGCTCCCCTTATATCTAACCTAACCTGTATGGTGGGTGAATGAAACTCCGTTGACTCTCAAAAATATGATACTCTACGATACTTTCCCAACGTAACGATCCAAAGTTTCGAAATGATCCAATCGAACATGAAATATCTCATTATCTCAAAAATGAATTTCCATACAACGAACCACGTTGTCACAATGATGAACTTTTAATATAAGTCGCCGTTCAAAAAAACCAAATTATAATGTGAGCCTAAAAGCCCGTTCCATCGGGCTTTAACAAAATCACTACGAAAATTTATTGCTCACGCAACCGTACTTGGTTTTAATAATAACTAAAAGTTCTCAACAACTTATCCGTTTGTTGAAGCTTTGATTCCAGGATGTGATAATTTGTGAACATTATCAAAAATAATTTTTCTGAAACTTGGAGGAATAACTGGTCGAAGTTTTCCTGTTGAAATATCACAATGGATTTTTGAGCCATTGTAGTCTGTTTTAATTATTGTTAGACTGGAATCAAGTTTGTTGAAAAAATTCTTGTCTTGATTTTGTGCTTCAGACAGTCGTCTGTAGTCAATTGAACTTTCAAAAGATAACATTGAACAAAATGCATTGCTTATATAGTAAAGTCTAAGGTGACTCGATACAAAATAAATCGTTTGTCTAAGGTGACTCGATACAAAATAAATCGTTTTAATTCCAATGATGATTTGATTAATGTGTACCACATATGTCCCCCTGTCGAAAAAAATGAGTCATGTCCATCTGGGTTGACGAATTTTGAGTTCACGAATTTTGAATTGATAGTTGATGGTTGATCGAGTTGAATTTGATTGAATGTTGAGGAAATGAGCCAATCGAATTTGCCAAGTTGTACCAATGTAATTTGATGACGAAAATTTTGAATGTCTAAATTTGAGTTACCATGTTTTGATTGTCAAGTGAAGAAATTTCAAAACATGGTTCGAAAAATAAGTTATTTTCTAAGTTGAAAGTAACTTTTTTTGTTTGTTTAATTGAATTAACAGAAGGTGTTTCTGGAATTTCAAAGCAAGGTTTGAGACGGTCAATGCTGATGACTTTTTCTTTATTTTTGATTTTTAGGGTAAAGAATTTTGCGTCTCGTTTTAAGACTTCATATGGACCGTCGTAATTGGGTTGTAGTGGTTTTTTATAACCATCTTTACGGACGAAAACATGAGAGCAGTCTTTGAGATTTTTAAATATAAAAATCTTTTGTTTATGGTGATTGGAGCTTGGAATAGGTTGAATATCATCCATAATTCTTTTTAATTTTTCAATAAAAGTGAATGCGTCTTTTGTTGTATTTGTTTCAGTTTTGTGAAAGAAATGATATGGAAGTTGGATGTTTGTTCCATAGACCATTTCAGAGACTGAAGCATTTAGGTTTGGTAGGATTACTGATCGTAAACCTAGCAATATTATTGGAAGTGAGTTTATCCAATTTGGATTTTTATGACACTTGATAGCGTTTTTTAGTGTACAGTGCCATCTTTCAACGATGCCATTTGCTTGTGAGTGGTAACTGGTAGTTCGTTGTTTATTAGTTCCAAGTAATTTATTCAGTTCTTGGAATAGATCTGATTCAAATTGTGGACCTTGGTCTGTAGTAATGATGTTTGGAACACCAAAACGAGAGATCCAATGAAAAAGTAATTTTTTAGATACTGTTTCAGCAGTTGAGTCTTTCATAGGTATGGCTTCAGGCCATCTAGTAAAGCGATCAGTTATTGTTGAACAGTATTTATATCCTTCGGATGGAGGAAGGGGTCCAACAATATCTATGTGGATATGATTGAAACGTTCATTTGGAATGTCAATCGGTTGTACTGGGCTAGAATTGTGCCGTGTGATTTTTGATTTCTGACAAGCAATACAAAATTGACAGAATTTCTTGATGTCTTTTGACATTGTTGGCCAAACAAAATCTTTTTTGATAAGTTCTGTTGAAGCTTTGATTCCAGGATGTGATAATTTGTGAACATTATCAAAAATAATTTTTCTGAAACTTGGAGGAATAACTGGTCGAAGTTTTCCTGTTGAAATATCTTAATGGATTTTTGAGCCATTGTAGTCTGTTTTAATTATTGTTAGACTGGAATCAAGTTTGTTGAAAAAATTCTTGTCTTGATTTTGTGCTTCAGACAGTCGTCTGTAGTCAATTGAACTTTCAAAAGATAGTGAATATATTTGATTAATAGTTGCAATGCGTGATAATGTATCTGCAACTACATTCTTTTTTCCTTGTACATGACGTATGTCAGTGGAAAATTGTGAAATGTAATTTAATTGTCTGTTTTGACGAGGAGTAGCTTTGTCTTGCTTTTGGTTGAAAGCATGAGTCAATGGTTTGTGGTCGGTAAAGATAGTAAAATCTGTACCTTCCAGTGTTGATCGGAAATGTTTAATTCCTTCATAAATGGCAAGTAATTCTTTATCATAAGTTGAATATTTTTATTTGAGCTTGTGATAATTTTTGTGAAAAGAATGATAGCGGTTGCCAAATATTTTCTTTCCATTGAAGTACGACACCTCCTATAGCAAAATCAGATGCATCAACATGTAAAGAAATTTTAGAATTAGGATCAGGATGAGCAAGTAATGTTGCATCTGCTAATTCTTTTTTACATTTGTCAAATGCATTTAACATTTCAGGAATCCAATTGATTTGGGTTTTGTCATTTTTGATATTTCCTTTCATGCAGGAAAAGAGTGGAATTTGTGTCTCCGCTGCATGAGGAATGAATCTGCGGAAGAAATTGATCATTCCAAGAAATCGTTTTAATTTGTTAACGGTTTGTGGTAGAGGAAAGTTTAAGATTGTTTGCTTACAAAATAAATCGTTTTAATTCCAATGATGATTTGATTAATATGTGTACCACAACCAAAATGGAAAAGCTGATGATGGCTTGTCTGATCTAATTTGATTGATATTAATTTTATTGTCTAACTATACACTAGCTGACATGGAAAAAGAGTGACTATGACTGCTGTCATAGTCCTCGTTAAAAAACCATGAAAACGTTATCATGCTCGAAGCGGTAGCGGAGAGCGTGACGCAGTCCCCACACCCAAAAAAAAAAAAAACGTCCACAAACCCAAAAACCTCCATATAAAAACCTTTGGGACAAGACACAATGTATAGGCGAAGTTTTGAGTTTTTTCCCCTCGCCCCCTCCCCCTCCAAATTATTTAAAAAAAAAAACTACGTCGCAGCAGCTATCCAACAAGCCCTCACTCATCAAAATCGGTTGAAAATTGGCTGAGATATCAAGGTTTGAAAATGGTACTTTCCCATACATCTTACCAGAATTCCATTGTTCTCATTATTACGTAAACTTTTTTTCTGATCTGTCGGTTTCTATATAATCTATCTATGATCTATCTATCTATCTATGTTCTATAAATAATTTTCGATCTCGAGAACTAGACAGCCGATTTTGATGAAATTTTCAGGGAACGTCAGAATCGGTCCAAAATGAAAAATTTCATATGCCGGGAAAACTCTGGAAAAGCCGTGGCATGTGGAAAAGCGGTCAATTTTGAGGGTTTTTCAGGTAATGCTCGAAGTTTTCGAATTTTAGCTCCGGAGTGACAATACCTAGAGAGTTTTAGAGTATGGTCGGGAGAATTTTTTGGGATATTAAGAAAATGTATGTGAGCTATCAGAGCGACGCCATCTTGAATTTTCCCAAGCGAAAAATTGTGAATTTTTTGGTTTTTGAATTTTAGCTCCGGAATGACAATACTTAGAGAGTAGCTTTCTTCGGGAAAGTTATAGAGATTGGTGAGGAGAATTTTTTGGGATACTAAGAAAATGGCTGCCAGCTGCCAAAGCGGCGCCATCTTGGATTTTCGTAAGAGAAAAATTGTGTTTTTATGGTTTTCGAATTTTAGCTCCGGAGTTACAATACCTAGAGAGTTGGTTTGTTCCGAGCGATTATAGAGTTTGATCAGGAGAATTTTTTTGGGATTTTCAGAAATCTGCCAAAGTGACGCCATCTTGGATTTTTGTAAGGTATAAATTATGCTTCTTTGGGTTTTCGATTTTTACCTCCGGAATGATAACACTTAGAGAGTTGGTTTCTTCTACAAAGTTATAGAGTTTCATCAGAATAATTTTTTGGTTTCATTAGGAAATGGCTGCCAGCTGTCATAGCGGCGCCATCTTGGATTTTCGTTTATGCTTTTTCGGTTTTCGAATTTTATCTCCGGAATGACGCTACTTAGAGAGATAGTTTCTTCGGGAAAGTTGTAGAGTTTCATCAGGAGAATTTTCGGGATCATAAGAAAATGGCTGCCATCTGTTAAAGCGGCGCCATCTTGGATTTTTGTCTATGCTTTTTCGGTTTTCGAATTTTAGCTCCGGAATGACGCTACTTAGAAAGATAGTTTCTTCGGGAAAGTTATAGAGTTTCATCAGTAGAATTTTTTGGGATCATAAGAAAATGGCTGCCAGCTGTCAAAGTGACGCCATCTTGAATTTTTTGCTATCTTCTGAATTAAAATAGCCAGACAGTTGGTTTCTTCGGGAAAGTTGTAGAGATTGGTGAGGAGAATTTTTTCGTTATCCTAAGAAAATGGCTGCCAACTGTCAAAGTGACGCCATCTTGGAATTTTTGCCCATCTTCTGAATTAGAATAGCTAGAGAGTTGGTTCCTTCGGGAAAGTTCGATAGATGACTTGGGCATCATTTTGATGAATAGAAAGCGGGGTCGCCGAGGCGCGGAAGTTGGCCAAAATTGAGGCGAAAGTTTTCGCCAAAAAATTTTTTCGTCGGAATCGATAGATATTGACTTGCGCATCATTTTGATGAATAGAAAGTGGGGTCGCCGAGGCGCCGGAGTTGGCCAAAATTGAGGCGAAAGTTTTCGCCAAAAATTTTTTTTCGTCGGAATCGATAGATGTTGACTTGCGCATCATTTTGATGAATAGAAAGTGGGGTCGCCGATGCGCGGAAGTTGGTCAAAATCGAGGCGAAAGTTTTCGCCAAAAAATTTTTTTTCGTCGGAATCGATAGATATTGACTTGGGCATCGTTTTGATGAATAGAAAGTGGGGTCGCCGAGGCGCGGAAGTTGGTCAAAATTGAGGCGAAAGCTTTCGCCAAAAATTTTTTTTCGCCGGAATCGATAGATATTGACTTGCGCATCATTTTGATGAATAGAAAGTGGGGTCGCCGAGGCGCGGAAGTTGGTCAAAATCGAGGCGAAAGTTTTCGCCAAAATTTTTTTTTCGTCGGAATCGATAGATATTGACTTGGGCATCGTTTTGATGAATAGAAAGTCGGGTCGCCGAGGCGCGGAAGTTGGTCAAAATTGAGGCGAAAGTTTTCGCCAAAAAATTGTTTTCAAAAAATAGAAATTTTTTTAACAACTGAAAACTTCCAAAACGACTGATATCACAACAAAAACCTTTTAAAAGGTAAAGTGCGACGCAGTCCCTAATGTCCACTTCCAAAATAATGATATCAGTGGAGGTGACGCTTGCGCTGAAAATACGCATAAATTTCCTTTACGACAACGTTACCCTGTGTTCAAAAAATCGCGTCACAAATGTCAGACCCAACGACGAAATAATTTTTCTGTACTTTCAGTTTTTACGCTGCAAAAATTTAAAATTCGTGTCTTTTTGCGAAGATTGTTTTGTTTTAAATTTTTGCGTGTGAAAACTGAAAGTGTTGAAAAATTATTACGCTGGTGGGTCTGGCATTTGTGACGCGGTTTTTTGAACACAGGGTAACGTTGTCGTAAAGGAAATTTATGCGTATTTTCAGCGCAAGCGTCACCTCCACTGATATCATTAATTTTAGAAGTATACATTAGGGACTGCGTCACACTTTACCTTTTAAAAGGTTTTTGTTGTGATAATGATGAGAACAATAGAAAAATTCATTCTCTATACAAAAATGTCATTTTCAAACCTCGATATCTCAGCCACAATTATCAACCGATTTTGATGAGTGTAGGCTCGTTGGAAAGCTGTTGCGACGTAGTTTTTTTTAAATAATTTGGAGGGGGAGTGGGGAAAAAACTCAAAAGTTCGCCTATAAATGGCTCCTTGTCCCAAAGGTTTTTGTATGGAGTTTTTTGGGTTTGTGGACATTTTTTTGGGGTGCGAGGACTGCGTCAAGCCCTCCGCTACCGCTCCGGGCATGATTAGTTATATTGTTTTTTGTTTCATGACCCCATGAGGGGCGTCATGCTTAAGATCAGCATATCAGCAAAAATTGAAATGCAAATACAAATACCTTCCATAGCATTCGCAGATGACAAATCGTTAAAACTCTCTATCGGGCTCCATAAAGCCTAATTGCACATAATTTGCAACAGGATGTTTGTCTAAAATACATTCTGTTATCTGCTTCGTTATTGTGTTATGTATTTACTTTTCAAAGTCCACCGAAATTTTTTGAATTGTCCAGGAGTAGTTTTCTCTTTTTTAAGTATTGCCGCATATTGTTTCTATCCTGTAGAAAGACCGAGAAACTAAAGCTGTGTGAGTGAGACAACCCTACACTCTACGAACATTGAAGTAGTAACGGTTCGTCATATTTACAGCCGCCAAATTCGTATTTCCGACATAACATTCTGAACCAATTGGAGCTCTCACACAAACGAACACCGATAATTGTTTCCTTGTATTGTATTGTACCAAACATAACCAAAGACCCGTACGTATCAGAATAGATGTGGCAAACAGAATAGATGTTGCAAAAGGACTCGAACGTATCTTAATAGTTGTACTTCACAAAATTGTAAGAGGTGGCAGATCTTACAAAAGAGATTCGAAATGGCCAGAAGTTGGCAGGTCTAGCATTTCAACTCTACAATTTAAAATTTAAATAACGCTGGAAGTGGTAAGTTCACGCAAAAATTTAGTTGATCGCGAACGAGGTGTTTATAAAAGCAAAAAGACAGTGGATATGATTGCTCATTCTACTATGTGTCGTGCTGATCAGTACCGTATGTAGACCGCTTTTCTAGGGGGGGGGGGCCCGCACCCTAGATTTTTTTTGCAATTCAATGAAGTATCAATGTATATTATAGCGTTCTGAAAAGTGTTTAAGATGATAACTGAGTCCGAAGCCGACCAGGAGCCAATAAGTCAAGCGCCGTAGGCAATTTTTTTTTAATTATAGTGTTCAACTGGTGTAAGTAAGGTTTTCATGCAAAGCGCAACAGGCAAAAATTTTGAACCGCCTGTTGTCGTTCTTAAGGTAAATCGAAGAACCGTTTAATCGCCGCATCGAGAAAAGCGCCGCAGGCAAAAACTTTTCCTCGTTTTTTAGGTAATTCGAAAAAGTTGCTCAATAGCCGCATCGGGTAAGGGGCCTCAGGCGCAAATTTTGAACTGCTCTCTATTGTTCAACTTAATAGCGTAGTGGTTAACACGTCTGCTTGCTACTATGAAATTGAGTTGCCAGTGCGTTGGTTCAAAACTGAACCGCGGACAGATTTGTTCCGATTGTTAGATATGTAAACGAAACAAAGTTGACTTAATCGGTTCAAGACAAGTGAAGTTGAATGTAGCGCCATCGTACGGCTTACCGGTGGGAGGTGCCGGTATTCTACTCCTACTAGTTTTCGCTCCTAGCACATAACATAGATGGCACTGGATTTATCGCACAGTTTACCACTGGCACACTTAAAAAAATTTCTCGTAATGAAAAGATCTCAAAAACGAGTCATAATAATGTGGTGACCATGTCATCACATATTTTCATATTTCATATTTTATTTTCATCGCGCGTTCCGCGCATCAGAATCGGCACACCATTCTGACCGCGCGCCAATCCGGCTGAACATTCTGTTCAGTTCCGAGAAAGTTTCTTAGAACTAAACAGAATGTTCAGCCGCATTGGCGCGCGGTCAGAATGTTGTGCCGATTCTGATGCGCGGAACGCCAGATGAAAATAAAATATGAAATATGAAAATATGTGATGACATGGTCACCACAATAATTAGCGAAACTAGTAAATAATGATCTAGCCCCTAACCCTTCATGGGTTGTAGAGGCAGATTATTATCATTATTCTATTGTTCATATGTATATTTACATTAAATATAAAGAAATTTTGCTGTGATTCAGAGGTAGTTGAAGGCTTAACAGTACTCAAGAAGAAAGTAAAAAAGCGTCCTCTCATTACAGGCAGATTTTCTTCCGAACATTAGGGAAGGAACAAACCTCAGGGGGGGGGGGGCAAGAAAATCTCAGGGGGGCTCAGCCCCCCTCGCCCCCCTAGATACGGCGCTGGTGCTGATATACACATAGCCTTGCCAGCATAGGTGTACTGACGAGTTCTTGATAACACGAAATCAGCAAATATGCTAGTAGATTGTTGAATTGAAACAAAACGTTTCTTTTTGGTCTAAATCCAAGCAATACAAAGTGATTTAGAAAATCTTAACATGAAGATGAGCAAACAATGTAAGCTACCACAGTGCCATCCCACTGCTGACTTGTTCAAAGCTCAGTGTCCTGAACATAGGAAGTCTCTATAAACTAAGCGTATGTAGTTTCATGCATAATTCGATACGTAAGCAGACATATCGTACAGTAACATTCAAAGAAACCTCACACAAACATAGAACAAGAAATCTTAAACGGTACTCCCGGTATAAAGAAACTTCTAGAATTGTGAGGTATGACACATATCTATAAAATTGCGGCAGTTTGCAGTTTGCTTCTTAAGGCAAAATTGGTGAGAATTACATTTTAGAGAAAATAGTTTCAGTATTTCGAACGATGGCTGACGAACCGGTATTACTTCAATGTTCGTAGAGTGTGGTGTTGTCTCACTAACACAGCTTTAGTTTCTTGGTCTTTCTACAGAAACAATATATGGGCAATACCTACAAAACAGAAAACTATTCATGGACAATTCAAAAATTTTCGGTGGACTTTGAAAAGTAAATACGAAACACAATAACGAAGCAGAAAACATGAAGTATTTTAGGCAAACATCCTGTTGTAAATTATGTGCAATTAGGTTTTATGGAGTCGGATAGAGTTTTAAAGATTTGTCAACTGCGAAGGTCATGGAAGGTATTTTTATTTGCATTTCAATTTTTGCTGATGTGTGCTCACTATGAATATAGTATTCAGTATTGAAGTGACACTCAAAGCGAACATAAGACCGAAAATTTTGGAAAAAATGTCTTCGTTTGTAAACGCTTTTGTCGCCGGACGTTTTGATGAAGTTAAATTAATATTAGAAAGTGAACCTGAAAATCGAAATCAATTATTTGAACAAAAGGACTCTCTGTTCGGCGGAAATTGCTTGTACTGGGCTGTAAAACACAGCAACATCGAAGCTATCGAATATTTGCTTAATTTTGAAGAGTTAGACTTTAATGCAGTGGATAACAGAGGATGGAACGTTTTTTTGATGGCGATGAATCCTTTGCTAATAAGAATTCGGAGCGGGGAACAGTGGCGTTATCCACTGGACATCACTAAAAAAATTGTTCAAATGCTGTTCGAAGCCAACAGGGACTTCGTGAATTCCTGCACTCCGTCGAATCAGAGTGCCTTAGAGCTGGCTATATATGTGCAAGATCTTGAAGTCATTAAACTGCTTGTTGAATTAGGATGCCAAGTTAACCACATATCCAGTTCAGGATCGACTGTTCTGCATAGGGCAGCGTCTTGTATGCGAATTGATGTTATTCCCTTCCTTCTATTCGAAGCCGATTGCAATCCTCTTTTGCTTGATAAGAATGGATGGCTGGCCTGCCGCGTTTACTTTAACAGGATTCTATTTCCACACAGTCAACACGCCGAAATAGCAGAAATAGAAGACCTAGCAGACTTTGGAACTGCATTTTTGTTGGCAACATTCAAACAACCGGCTGAATCGATCCATGTGAAGCTACTTTTGGTCGACTGTTTCTCATGGAGAATGATGTTCTGGAAGTCAGAAAGCAATGTAGTTATATTCCGCAAAATTGTGAATTTATTAGTTGCGAACAGTTCGAAAAAAAGTTTAGTGAACAAAATGTTTGATGCGAATCTCACAGATGAATTAACTTTGGTGTCTATGTTGTTGTTGGAACGAATTGAAGAGGAGCTACGTGGCTCTGGTTTGACAGATCTGTTGGACAGTGTTTGTCTGAAGCGCCTAAAAGCTCGGTTTTTGGAAGAGCTATTTGCTTTATATTTGATTGACGAAGCTACCGCCAGCGAATGTGTTTCCGAAATCGCAAAGAATGGTTGGTCTTTCAACAACTGTGACATGATGCGGCGATTAACTGAGAACGTACAACCAGAGACACCGGCGCAAACAATATTCAATTTCGGCAAAATTCTTTTGAAAAATGGAATAAATTTTTTGTCAGACGAACAGGAAGGCTCTGTGTATGGAGTTATGAATCGACAACTGCGGAATGGTCTCATTCCATTAGCAAAATATGTGTATATTCAGGGGCCGCCGATCGGAGTCCCTACTTTACTAAATTTGACGCGAATGCAGGTCAGAAGGAATATTTTTGAAAGTAATACGTATTACAAGGCCTTAGAGATTTTATATTCCTTAGAGATTCCAGAAACACTGAGGAACGTTGTAAGTTTCAATTATCAAAATTTAAAATTTTAGCGCGAAAACTAAAGTAATAAGCAACAAAATGTACTGATTTTTTATGTTAGACGAATTTGTGAAAGTACTTGAAGAATAAATCCTAAAATTACTAAATCTTTAGTTTTGCTCCGATACGATAAATCAACTAAAAGAACAAATAGACTTTTAAAGCAAGGGACGAATAACAAGGACAAAAGCTGATTTCGGCGTATCATTGCCGCTTCAGTACACCCATATCTTGCTACCACTACAGCACAACACATATCAGAATGAGCAATCGTTCCAAATGTATGGAGACGACTTAAATAACTATTTCATGCTTGCTACCAGGGACGAAAGTTGAAAAATGTAAGTTCAAGCGGCGAAAGGCCTGCTCCCATGTTGCGTAAATAACTATAAGCTGCTAGATCCCACTTCTAGCTATTTGTTGGATCTCTCACATCAAAACTACCGACCAAGCAAAACAACAACGCTTCAGATAATAAATTCTAATATTTTTAATTTTTTTTGTCTTCTTTGAATGTTTCTTTACTGAAAAAGTGTACTCTCCATCAGCCGAAAAAGAGAGCTCAGCGGCGACTAAAAAATCGATTTAAGCCGGCTTGAAAGGATGAATGACGGGAATTAAAAAAGAGGAAAAAAATATTTGCAATGAAATCGAAAACAAAACTACTATCAATACAAAATCAATTTCTTAAACCAATTTTAGATAATAAAAAGTGAAGCATATGCGAGAGACCCGTGCGTATCAGAATGGATATGGCAAACAGAGTTGATGTTACGAGAAGACTCGAACGTCCACATTAAATTGTATTAGAAATTGCTGAGAGGGCAATATTGAAAACCCGTCCGAAGCAACGCTGTAAAAAAGCACAAAATTGACAAATGTTCACCTCAAATTTCTTTACAACATAGCAAAAAATCATTATTTGAGGTAGGTTCAACCTAAGGGGCCATTCATAAATGACGTCCGGTCGTTGGGGGGGGGGGGGAGGGGGGGGTTATGAGAAACGTGACGTCCGGTTGAGAATGTATGGTTTTGTTAAACTGTCAAGAATTTATAATTGGGAGCATGCCTTAGGTTGTCTGACGATAGAGAAACACAGAATTTTCCTGTGGTTTCTTTGACAGTTTGTTAGAAGAAAAGTGTACATAAAAATGACAAAAGTATTCATTCTACAATAACAAAATATGTTTTTTGTGAACTCAAATATTTCATTGGGGGGGGGGGGGGATTAATGAAATCACAGACGTCATTATTATGGGTGGGTACTCTAAAACCGGACGAATTCGGGACAGGGGGTAGGGGGGGGGGGGTCGGAAACTTGTCAAAATAACCGAACGTCATTTGTGTATGGCCCCTAAGTACCGACCTAGTGCCCTCAGGAGAGGCCTCCGACAAATGCTCCCATGAACAAAAATTTGCCCCTCAACAACATAAGACAAAACGATTTTTTGTCTAGGTCCGACCTTAGGACAGACCTAGGGGCACTAAGTAGAGGCCTCGGACACATACTTCCATAGACAATATTAATTTGCTCTGCAACATATCAAAAAAACTTTCTTTTTTGTTAGGGCCGACCTTGAGTCCTAAGCACAGGCACCGAGCTTAAATTGAATGTAAATTAAGGTCGTGGCTGAGTCCAAGGGCTTGTAGTCAAAAAACTTTCTTCAATAAAATGTAAGACATTCCTGGACCGTTCGATTAAAAAAAATTTCTTGAAAATCGGAAGAGATGGAGTTATGTAAAAAAAAGTAGGGCCCTAGTTGAGACTCGTTTTTAGTGCCCTAGCAAACTCCAAGGGTCTAATCTCAAAGAAGGTTCTTCTACAAATTGTTGGGCTTTCATAGACCTGTCGATTAATAAAATAATTTCGAAAATCGGAACTCGAGTTATGTACGAAAAACCTGTAGGGCCGTTTGGGAGACTCGTTTTTAGAGCCCTAGTTAAAGCGATGGGCTCAAAATTAAAAAAATTTCTTCCATATCGTGTCGGCCTTTCAAACAAAAAAATGTATGAAAATCGAATTATGCACAAAAGACCAAAAAACACTTAAACGACTCTAGCTCGGCGGCCTTTGGGCCATCAGTTTTCTTTTGAGTCGGGTCGAGAATTCAGTTCTTCCAGTGTGTACGTGGTACGGAGGCAAAAATAAAGATCTTTTAAATTTATTCCGATGGTAGCCGAAGGTGTTGGAGAAAAATTTTTTTGAAGAAAAATTTTTTTGGAGAAAATTTTTTTGAGACAATTGTTATTTCCCGGAGCAAACTTGTTTTTGGAGAAGTTTTTTTTTTCGCGATAACTGGTTGTTAAGGAAAAACTTTTTTCTGAGAACATTTTTTTTTAAGAAAAATTTTTTTGGAGCCAATTTTTTTTTGGAGAAAATGTTTTTTTGGAGAAACGTGTTTTTGAAGAAAAATTTTTTTTTGAAGAAAAATGTTTTCTGGAGAAATTTTTTTTTGGAAAAAAATTTTTTTTTGGAGCAATTTTTGTTTGAAGAACCTTTTTGTTTGAAGAATTTTTTTTTTTTGAGAAAATGTTTTTTGATGACAATTTTTTTTCTTAGAAACTTTTCTTTTCTGAGAAAATTTTTTTTCGGAGAATTTTCAAAATTTTTTCGACAACTGAAAACTTCCAAAACGACTGATATCACAACAAAGACCTCTTTAAAGGTAGAGTGTGACGCAGTCCGTATGTATGCTTCCAAAACTAATGATATCGCTTTAGGTGACGCTATCGCTTATAATACGCAGAAGTTTGTTTGAATGGTACCTTGTGTTCAAAGTTTTTATTTCCTGAAAAAATTACTGCGCGTTTTTTAAAAAAATTACGTTGTGTTAACAAGCAAGGCCACTAACGTGGCACACCCGTTACTCATTTTTGTTTATAATAATACAATGAACATATGCTACGCGGACTCGTACAAAAGCCTACGTCCGTCGCAAGGGATGAAGTTTAACATATTGATTGATTAAATAAATATTAAAATTAAATATTGATTACGTCCTTACTTTATTGCATTGGAGATTGCCTAAAAGGCAATATTGAAAAACCCCTACGAAGCAACGGTGCGAAAAAGTTTTCTAATCCCTACTAAATCCCTCGAACAGTGGCTGGTCAGCCCATCCAATAAGCCTCGGACCTATAATTCCATGGGCACATATTTCTCTGCAACATAGCAGAAGAAATTATTAGGCCAGGGAGGAGCTTAGGACCTGCCAAGGGCGTAGAGACCTTGGACCAATATTTCAATGGACGAAAATGTTCCACCCTATTTTGTCTTCAACATAGCAAAACATTTTTTTTGCCAGGATGACCTTAGTACCGACCTGTGGCCCTAGTAGAGGCCTTGGACTCAAATTTTTTCTTCAGAACGGTTAGGTATTCACTCACCTCTTAAATAGAGAAAGAATCATGAAATTCGGATGTAATTTTTGAATATTTTTTGTTTAACTTTGCCGCTAATTCAATTTTTTCGGCGAAATTTGTTGAAATTTGACGCTAATTTTCTCTAAGTTTTTTTTCTTAGGACAGCGGTGTAGGGTCCCACTCGATGCCTCATTTTTAGAAACCAAGCCAAGTCCAACCATCCAAACTAAAAAAATTTTTTTTCATGAATTGTTGGGTACTCATTGACGTTTCCAGCGAATAAAATTTATGAAAATCGGATAAGATTCAATCGTCAAAAAACACGTAGATCCTTGTAGAGACTCACTTTTTTGCGGATTCGGCATCTAAAGACCATAAGCTGCTCCTCTCCTACTCGCCCCCTCAAATCGACCGGTTATGCATAGAACACGTACTTCGTACGAGTCCAAAAATGTGTGGTGTATGCAAAAGAGGTGTTTACAAGAGGTGAAAACAAAAAACTATCATAATTCTAGAGATACGGGCTATTTCTGGTTTAATTTTTTCTGTACACAAGAAGTACCACCTGTACACAAAAAAAAAAACATTTTGTATTCACACAAAAAAGATAGTTTTGTATACAAAAAAGATGGTTTTGTGCACTAACGTAATTTATTTTGTACAACGAAAAGAAAATTTTTTACACGAGGTATCCCAACAAAAACCTCTTAAAAGGTAAAGTGTGACGCAGTCCCTAATGTCCACTTCCAAAATTAATGATATCAGTGAAGGTGACGCTTACGCTGAAAATACGCAAGAAATGACGATGCAAAAAAAAAACTTTTTAAAAAATTCAAATGTTTGAAATTGCGTCACAAATGCCAGAGCCAACGACGAAATAATTTTTTACATAGCAAAAATTTGACCTTATTGATGCCTGACTTTTGAGGGTAACTTTTTACTGAGTTCAAAATGAATTTTTCAAACTCTTCTAAAATGTACCCAACTAACTTTATTAACTTAGTTTTTGAGACAATTTTGCATGTGAAAACTGAAAGTGTGGAAAAATTATTACGTTGATAGCTCTGGCATTTGTGACGCAATTTCAAACATTTGAATTTTTTAAAAAGTTTTTTTTTTGCATCGTCATTTCATGCGTATTTTCAGCGTAAGCGTCACCTCCACTGATATCATTAATTCTGGAAGTGGACATTAGGAACTGCGTCACACTTTACCTTTTAAGAGGTTTTTGTTGGGATATCAGTAATTTTGGAAGTTTTTTGTTTTGTTTTGGTTTCTTGACCATTTCATTTGAACACCTCCGATTTTGACCAACTTCTGCACCTCGGCGACCCCACTTTCTATTCATCAAAATGATGCCCAAGTCAATATCTATCGATTTCGAAGAAAAAAAAAAAATTTGGCGACACTTTCGCCTCGATTTTGATCAACTTCAGCGCGTCGGCGACCGCACTTTCTATTCATCAAAATGACGCCGAAGTCAATATCTATATTCCGACGAAAAAAAAATAATTGGCGAAAACTTTCGCCTCAATTTTGGCCAACTTCCGCGCCTCGGCGACCTCACTTTCTATTTATCAATGATGCCCAAGTCATCTATCGAACTTTCCCGAAGGAACCAACTCTCTAGCTATTCTAATTCAGAAAATAGCAAAAATTCGAAGATGGCGTTACTTTGACAGCTGGCAGCCATTTTCTTATGATCCCAAAAAATTCTCCTGATGAAACTCTATAACTTTCTAGAAGAAACCATCTCTCTAAGTAGTGTCATTCCGGAGCTAAAAATCGAAAACCCAAAGAAGCCTAATTTATACCTAACAAAAATCCAAGATGGCGTCACTTTGGCAGATTTCTGGAAATCCCAAAAATTTCTCCCGATCAAACTCTATAACTTTCCCTAAGAAACCAACTCTTTAGCTATTACTTTACTTACTTACTTAACCGGCCCTACAACCCATTAAGGGTCTTGGCCTTCTCCAACATGCTTCTCCAACCGGACCTATCCTCAGCTAACGTCTTCCAGCTGGTTACTCTCGCAGTTCTCAGATTGGCAAAAGCTGCATCGCACCATCTGGATTTTGATCTGCCTGCACTTCTTTTGCCTTCCGGTTTGGTGATAAAAAGTTTCTTCGGGACACGATTGTCGTCCATACGCTGTACATGACCAAGCCATTAATTTTTCGTTGTTCTAACTATATCCGGCTCTCCATAAAGCTGCACAAGCTCATGATTAAATCGACTGCGCCATCTGTTCATATTTTCGTCATATACTGGTCCGAAAATCGTCCGCAGTACCTTTCTTTCGAACGTGAGCAGCGATTGTTCGTCTTTCTGAGTCATGCACCACGACTCCGACCCATACGTAACTATTGGTCTTATCACAGATTTGTACAGTGCGCATTTAGAGTTTCTGCTTACTGATTTGGACTTTACAATTTTTATCAGGCTGTAATAACTCCGATTGCCAAGAGTTATCCGTCTTTTGATTTCGTCCATGATTACGTTGTCAGAATTAAGCAGAGATCCAAGATATACAAACTTGTCTACCACCTTAAATGTGTGTGTGTCAATTGTTACGCTTTGGTCGTGTTGTCGATTCGATGGGGAGACAATCATGTATTCGGTCTTTGTGTCATTAACCTTCAACCCGAGGTCGGTACCTTTTCTGTCCAAAGCAGTGAACTTTTCCTTAACAGCTTCCATGTTTCGGCCCAAGATATCCAAGTCATCAGCGAAGCCCAGCAATTGACTGGATTTGGTGAAAATGGTGCTGCTGGTGTCGATGTCCATGGTTCTCACTGCTGCTTCAAGGGTCAAATTAAAAAGCAGCGTCGGGAGCGGATCACCTTGACGTAGTCCTTCCTCAATGTCGAAAGCGTCTGACAATTTGCTTCGGATTCTTACTCGGCTGTTAGCTCCATCCATTGTCAACTTTGTTAGCGAGATTAGTTTTTTGGGAACCCCTAATTCCTTCATCACTCTCCATCACTCTCCATAACTTCCTCATGTTGACACTGTCGTATGCTGCTTTGAAGTCTACGAACAAATGGTGTATTTCCACGTTGTACTCCTTACACTTCTCCAAGATCTGTCTAATGCTAAACAGCTGGTCCGTTGTTGAACGACCTACACGAAAACAACCTTGATATTCACCAACAGTAGATTCCATGTATGGAAGAAGGCGTTTGTATAGAATATTCGCAAATATCTTGTAGGCGATATTCAAAAGCGAAATTCCGCGATAGTTGCCACACTCCAATTTGTCGCCTCTCTTGTACAAAGGGCAGATGATGCTATTCTTCCACTCTCCCGGCAACTCCTCGACATTCCAGATGCGCTTGATGAGCTCGTGCATCTCCATACATAATGCGTTACCACCGTGCTTGAAAAGTTCTCCAGGTATGTTGTCGGTTCCTGGGGCTTTGAAATTTTTGATCTTTAAAATTTCATGCTTCACTTCCTGTAGCATTGGTTCTGCAATATGTGGCTGCGCTGTCTGAAATGGTAAGTTGTTGTTGGTGTCGTTTCGGTTCGGTGGTCTGTTCGGGTTCATCAGTTCCTTAAAGTACTCCGCCCATCGTCTGATGCACCTTTCCTCATCTGCTAAGACCAACCCATCCTTGTCCTTGCACAATAAAGGTTGTTGACTGTAACCTTTCCTCGATTCGTTTACTTTCCGGTAAAAATTCCGCGTCTCTTCTCGATTACCAAACCTTTCAATTTCGATTAAAACCTCCTTGTCATGTTGTCGCTTTTTTCTTCGGAATAGTTTTTTCTCGAAATTTCTCTTCGAACGGTACTCTGCCATGCCAGCTCGAGTGCATCTATTTAGATATCTCGCTCGAGCCGCATTTTTGTCATCCAGTGCTTTTCTGCATTCGTCATCGAACCAGTTCTTTTCTTTCCCGTTCTCGTTCCTATCGTCTCTGCTGCGGCTTGCTCTACGTTTCGTCTAATTTGATTCCATGCATCGTCTACGTTTCGTTGTTCGCTTTCCATTCCGTCAATAATTTTCTTCTCCAAACTATCCACATATTGTCGTTTAATATTTTCGTCTTGCAGTTTCTCGACGTTCCACTTTTCCAATGCCGGCTGTCGATTGTGTGAAATCGAAACTCGAGCCCTAACAACCACCTTTACCAAGTAGTGATCTGAATCGATGTTCGGTCCCCTACAACTTTTGACATCCAAAACAGTTGAACAGTGACGCCCATCTATGAACACGTGGTCAATCTGATTTTTGGTTCGTCCATCAGGTGATACCCATGTCGCTTTGTGGATGTCTTTATGTTCGAAATAGGTACTGCAGACAACCATGTTCCTTGACGCTGCGAAATCAATTGCCAACGTTCCATTTTCGCTTGTCTTTTCGTGGAGGCTATATTTACCAATAGTGGGACGGTAGTAGACTTCGCGACCTATCTTGGCATTCAAATCCCCAAGTATGATTTTGATGTCTCGATTCGGTGTTCCATCATACACTTTCACCAGTTTCTCGTAAAATAGCTCCTTCGCTTCATTATTTTTTTTTCTCCGTTGGAGCGTAGACGTTAATAAGTGTATAATTGAAAAATTTTCTTCTTATCCGTAGAGTGCATATTCGTTCGTTGACAGGAGTGAAACCAATTACCGCGTTTCTGGCTCTACCGAAGACCATGAAG
>CM055405.1:16737229-16760841 GCA_029228625.1 Pseudolycoriella hygida | reverse complement strand
TCACAGATGATTCACCTGGGAATCACAGATGATTCACCGGGGAATCACTGATGATTCACAGATGATTCACCGGGGAATCACAGATGATTCACCGGGGAATCACTGATGATTCACCTGGGAATCACTGATGATTCACCGGGGAATCACTGATGATTCACCGGGGAATCACTGATGATTCACAGGGGAATCACTGATGATTCACAGATGATTCACCTGGGAATCACAGATGATTCACCGGGGAATCACTGATGATTCACAGATGATTCACCGGGGAATCACAGATGATTCACCGGGGAATCACTGATGATTCACCTGGGAATCACTGATGATTCACCGGGGAATCACTGATGATTCACCGGGGAATCACTGATGATTCACAGGGGAATCACTGATGATTCACAGATGATTCACCTGGGAATCACAGATGATTCACCGGGGAATCACTGATGATTCACCGGGGAATCACAGATGATTCACCGAAGAATCACAGATGATTCACCGGGGAATAACAGATGATTCACCGGGGAATCACCGCGGAATCACAGATGATTCACCGGGGAATCACAGATGATTCACCGGGGAATCACTGATGATTCACCGGGGAATCACTGATGATTCACCGGGGAATCACTGATGATTCACCGGGGAATCACAGATCATTCACCGGGGAATCACAGATGATTCACCGGGGAATCACAGATCATTCACCGGGGAATCACAGATCATTCACCGGGGAATCACTGATGATTCACCGGGGAATCACAGATGATTCACCGGGGAATCACAGATGATTCACCTGGGAATCACAGATGATTCACTGGGGAATCACAGTTGATTCACTGGAGAATCACAGTTGATTCACTGGGGAATCACAGATGATTCACTGGGGAATCACAGATGATTCACCGGGGAATCACTGATGATTCACCAAGGAGTCACTGATGATTCACCGGGGAATCACAGATCATTCACCGGGGAATCACAGATGATTCACCGGGGAATCACAGATCATTCACCGGGGAATCACTGATGATTCACCGGGGAATCACTGATGATTCACCGGTGAATCACAGATGATTCACCTGGGAATCACAGATGATTCACTGGGGAATCACAGTTGATTCACTGGGGAATCACAGTTGATTCACTGGGGAATCACAGATGATTCACTGGGGAATCACAGATGATTCACTGGGGAATCACAGATGATTCACTGGGGAATCACAGATGATTCAGTGGGGAATCACAGATGACTCACTGGGGAATCACAGATGATTCACCGGGGAATCACAGATGATTCACCGGGGAATAACAGATGATTCACCGGGGAATCACAGATGATTCACCGGGGAATCACAGATGATTCACCGGAGAATCACAGATGATTCACCGGGGAATCACAAATGATTCACCGGGGAATCACAGATTATTCACCGGGGAATCACAGATGATTCACTGGGGAATCACAGATGATTCACTGGGGAATCACAGATGGTTCGCTGGGGATTTACTGATGAATAACCGCTGATTCAACAATGATTCACCAATGAATCACCAAGGAATCACCGATGATTCATCGGGGAATCAGCCTTGGTTGTGATTTGTCATCAGTTATTGGATTTTGAGTGAAAAACGTGTTGTTTTATCGGGTTTTTTTTTCGTCCGGTGTTATTAAGTCCAATTTTCATTATTTAACACCGGTTATATCTTGTCCTGGTTTTTTCGTCCGAATTGCCTTGCGGTTATTTTGAGCGAAGTTATTATGTCCGGATTATTTTGTCCTGAGAATTAGGTCAATCATAGGGAGCAAAGATAGCAAAGAGATAAAGGAAAACTAATGGGTGTAAGATTCACAGAATGGGCGATATCAGTCTGCCAAAGAGGATTTTATCAGGAGCCGGTTGAGTATGCCAAGAAGTAGATTTCTAGATTCTGTTAACTCAGATCTAGGAGTTAGAAAGCTTCCAATGCACGAAACTATCTTTTGGTGGTTGATAGGATTGTCTCGCAACATAAGCCTCAGACCGAAATGCACCAAATGGTTGAGTCAGAAGTACGGTACGGTCATTCTTTCAAAATAAACGCGTGTGTTAAAATTTCTATAACACTCGGGGGGCTGTAATATGCATATTATAGCCCTCGAATAGAAGTTTGAGGCCCTCGTGTTATAAAATATCGAATAACACACGGGCTGTAATTTGAGAGCTGGGATCTTCAACCCCTTCCAGATACGCGATCTCAAATTACAGCCCGTGTGTTAAAATATACTATTATTTTCAGGTGATCAGTCACTTTTGATGCATCAATTTTCATTCCTAGTAATTCTTCATTTTATAGATAATATCCGTTTTGTTCATAACAAGTGGATTTACGGTACACTACATATTCGGCCATTATTTTTATATCCTTGCGAATTACAATGGAGTTTCAGTGTTTCCCTCATTATGGATTGCATCAGGATTTTTTTTATTAGTTGTCGCCATATTTGGAATCCTCATAAGCAACAGTCAAAATACCGTTCTTATTAACACGGTAAAAAGCTGCAAAATCCTTGGGAAAAGTCATTCATTTTTAAACTGTTGCAGTACGCAATTCTACTATCTCTGGCGTTAGTTTTCCATGTGTCAGCAGCCATAACCGGCATAATGCTTGGATTTTGTCGATCCAAGGAAATTGTTTCGGATACATTGACAGCTTTCGTACATTCTTATGAATACGACGCAGTGTTACGAGAGACAATGGATTGGACGCAATTGAAAGTAAAAATGTTGAGTTTCAGTAAGCCACCTGACCGAAACGATTGTTTCTTTAGTTTCATTGTTGCGGAAACAGCGGTCCAGAGGATTGGATTGACTACTTCAAATCTATTGAGACGGTAGAAGTCGAGTCTAGTGGTCGCGATGAAAATAGCACATTAGCGTCGACAGCAGTAACGTTAGCGTCCGACACAAATACTATGCCGTCGTCTTGCTGTGTTCGGGATAGTGATTACCTCAATTTACGATGTGAGAACTACTACGAATTTGGCTGTCTTCAACACGTGCAGGAAGTTGTTTCCGCTAATCTTTTGATGGCAAGTTTCTTGGCTCTCGGCATGGGCCTATTGGATGTATGTCATTGAAATAGTTGACACATTATGTTGGCAAGTAACGAAAAATTTTAATTTTAGTTGCTAGGAGCAGTAATGGGATTTCTGATAACCAAAACGATTCGTCGTGAACGTCAGATCGATGCTGATTACAATCAATTAGGAATGAAAAGCAGCCGATACTAAAAGAAGAAAACTTACTGTTACGCTGTAGTGGTCTAGTGACGAGCTGATTTGACAAGAATTTGTCACAAAGTAAGAGAAACGATTGCAAGGGGGAAAAGATGAGCCTCTCCCCAACTGTCACAATTATTTAATTTTTCAAGCTTATTAACTTATTCAAAACACGAATCAAGTACACTGCTAATGCTAGACCGCTACAGTTTGACACTATACATATTTTGTTGCAGTCGAAAGGGTTCGAGTTTATTAACAATAAAAATATCAATTTTCTTAACGTTTTTTTTTATTATTTTTCGCTGCTGTTTGCAATTAGAGAGAACATATGATGGTGTGGTTATCACTGCCTGCCTTTGAAAACGTTTTTTTTTTTAATTTATCGATTTTTTTCCTGAATTTTCTGCATTTTCCTCGGGATTTTCTTGACATGAGTTTACTTGTTTTTCTTACATTCTTCCGAATTCAAGAAAAGTAAAGAAATTTAAAAAAAAATCCTCGATTTTCCCAAATTTGCAGGAAGATTTCTTGATTTTTTTCTTATTTTCAGGAATCATGGGCGCGCGGTTTCGATGCGCCTGTGACGCAAGTCCCCATACGAACAAAAATTTCAGAAATTTTTTTTTCGTAGACTTCGGAAATCGGAACCATATATACAGCTAAGTTTCGACTTTTTTCCCTTGCGTCGTAATCCCCTGAGACCTAGTTTCTCGGATTCTACGTAAAATTTTGATTGAAATTTTGCAGGGACCTTCGGGGGGGCATTCTACGCCATATGAGATTTTAAAAAAGGGGAAGTACCGGCCTCGCTTGGGCGCCAGAGCTCTTAGAAGGCGCCATATAAAGCCCATATAAAAGAATGTTTTGTATGTGTGTGTGCGTGTATTCAAAGTATGGGTCAAATATGAGCAAAATTTTTGGGCTGTGTTAGGATGGAGATAGATGTTTGGTGTCAAAGGAAAAGTTGATGGGTTGAGTGTGTATGTGTAGTGTGTCAGGGTGACCAACAAAATGGCCGACGGTGGTATGGGACGGATTTAGGGGAAAAATTGATTTTTTTTCACATTTTTTTGTTAAAAATAAATGTTTCGTGTCAGAGGAAATTTTTTTCGCTGAAATTTTTTTTTTCGCCGAAAATTTTTTTTCGCTGAAAATTTTTTTTCGCTGAAATATTCTTTTTCGCCGGAAATTTTTTTTCGCTGCAAATTTTTTTCGCCGGAAATTTTTTCTGCAAAATTTGATTTTTCTTTTCTTCTAAAACTACTGATATCACAACAAAAACCCTTTTTAAAAAGGAAATGTGACGCAAGTCCTTGTTCCTCCTTCCAAAACAACTGATATCAATTTGGGTGACGCTTACAGCTTCGGAACGCAAAAAATTCTTTTCTTTCTTCACACGCGAAAAATTTGGCTACCCGTACTCCACACATCACGCAAAACTTAATTTTTTTCGTGTCAAACCTGAAATAACAGAAAAACTATAACATTGGGGGTCCGGCATTTCTTTAATCAAAAATGAAAATATTTCGTTTATAGTACTACCGCCATATGAAAAAAAACATAGAGAACTTCAGCGAAGATTTTCAACGAATTTCGCCGAAAAAAATCAAATTAGCGACAAAATTAAACAAACCGAGACTACCCAATAGCAAAGATGTCCTTTGTAAATCTCTTCTTTGTCAATCAGTATTCCACTTGTGCCTCCGATCGGCAGCTCGCTACTGCGTACCGCAAACAGCCCATAGCTAATTCAATCAGTAACCCATACATTGTCGCTAGCTATGGAACGAATGTGTTTTGTCTTATGTTAATATATAAATCACATTGAAAGAATGAAAGAGGAAATTCGTTACCCAGGTGACGGTACCGATTGAACTAGCCCCATAGAGTAGTTTCAGAGAGAGATTTCGGACTACTTTAACTAAATTTGTCTCGGGCACTGCTGCCAAATTGAGAGAAAGAAAAGAGAAATTAAAACGTCTTTTCAAAGTGAGAAAAAAGAAATTCAAACTATTCCGTCCTCTATCAATTATTTTCATTCATAAATGTTTGAAAGTGGTCCCCTAAACAAGTTAAAATAAAACTGATCTGTTCTCTGAAACTTCCTCATACTTCTAATGATTTTACATCGGCTCGGCAGTTGCACCCTACTGACACGTTCATTTTATGGAAATAAACTTTTAGAAAACATTCTGAATGTTTAGTGAAATTATTTATTTAACAACAAATTAAGAGCTTATAAAGGAATAGCTGTAGTAGTACCAGAACTAGCGATTGGTGCCGTATCATCAGCAGGAGTTGCAGTTGTTGAATTACCGGCAGGAACTGCAGTTGTTGACTCATCGGCAGGAGTTGCAGTTGTCGAATCATAAGCAGAAGTTGCAGTAGTTGACTCACCGGCAGAACTTGCAGTTGTTAACTCATCGGCAGGAACTGCAGTTGTCGACTCATAAGCAGAACTTGCAGTAGTTGACTCATCAGAAGGAGCTACAGTTGTTGACTCATCTGTAGAAACTGCAGTTGTTGACTCATCGGCAGGAGCTGCAGTTGTCGAAGTATAAGCAGAAGTTGCAGTAGTTGACTCATCAGAAGGAACTGCAGTTGTTAACTCATCGGCAGAACTTGCAGTTGTTGACCAATCGGCAGGAACTGCGGTTGTCGATTCTTCACTGGGAGCAATTGTTGACGAATCTTCCATAGGCGCAGAAGTTGTAGGAGGAGCCGTTATTGAATCAACTGGAGGCGCTGCTGTTGTTGACGCATTATTGTCAATAGCAGCCATTGCGGCAAGAAAAGCTTTCCATAGTTCTTGAACGAATGGCGAAGGAAGTCCATCGTTCCTATAAAGTTGGTGTTCATTTTGGTACGCATTTCGATGGTTACATCGGTGACCACGATACATGCCATGATGGGCCGATACAGTCTTTGAATGGAAATGATAAATTTCAATTCTCTTTGGTTTATAGGATAAAACTTACCGTCACTGCTACTACGCATAGAAAAACAGTTAAAAAATTCATTGTTTCTAGTCGAATTTTTCTTGATATTGTCTTTGAGCACGAGACAATCTAACGCTTTATAATTGAAACTTAAAAATTCGAACTCCTTTTATATTCGCCGAAAGACGAGTGATGACGTCATTTCCAAATGTTTTTCATTTGATGGCATATTTCAATTGCGTCTACTCTACACTTCCATAATTTTGGAATTTATTAATTGTTAATGAATATTGAGATAATTGGTGAGGTATTTTATGGAAAATTTGGAACTATTTTCGTAACCAAACATATGCCAATTACGCATGTCATGTTACAGTTAAAGATTCCTGAGAAATTTTTTGCTTTGTCATAGTTGTTTTCAAGTAATTGAATTTCCGTTTGTTAAAAAGAAGAGAATTTTGTTACCGTGCATCAACAACTTTATTCAAATTAACGTTTCGTTACAAAGTTTCTACTTGAAATGTCCAAAAAGCTTAAACTTGCAATAAGAGTGCCACGCCAGCCAAAGTCCATTTTGCTGGTTTGTCCTTTGTTTTCAAATTGAAGGTCCACACGTAGGTGGGTCCCCGAGTTCTTGTCTTATACACAGGACACTCATACATATTTCGCAAATCTTGTTTATCTTGGGTTATCGCCTACGGATTGTTAATTGAAAATTCGATGTTTGTGACAATGAAATGATGAAAGTTTTTCACGTACCCTCACGTTGATAACAGGCATTGAAGGAAAAAGTTCCTTTAGTTTCGACTCGGTAATTATTCCACTGGAATGACAATGGTAAAGTTCTAAGGAATCTAAAAACAAGAGAAAAACTTACGACTGTGTGTCCCATCTGGCACCTTCCATGAATAAGCCGTGAATGTATGCGCCCTCTCTTGGTGCAGTTCTTCGTTGAGTACATACAAGAAGCGGAGATTGATTTATGCAAGTTTTATTTTAAATGCATAAAAGGCTACTGGTTGTATTGTCGGATGTTTATAACTAAACAATTCTGTACGTGGAAATACAGCTTTTCATAATAATAACAATAATAATCTGTCTCAACAGCCCATGAAGAGTTAGAGGCTAGATCATTATTTGCTAGTTTTGCTGTTTTCTGGTTCTACCGTAAAGTTTTTACTGTGCCAGTGGAAAGCTGTGCAACAAACACAATGCCATCTATGAGATGTACTTGAAGCGAAACTAGTAGGAGTAGAATGCCGGCACCTCCCAACAATTCCTTCCACCACCGATATGTCGTACTATGGCGCTACACTCAACTTCACCTGACTTCAACCGATTCGAATAAACCTGCCTGCGGTTGAGTTTCGAATCAACGCAATTGACTAAGTAATTAGTCTAATGTTAACGACATCATTCCACACGGCTTTACGTTTGACAATAGAGTGAGGATTCAGTTGTGTGTCGAATTCTATTCAACTACGAAAAAAATGGATGGCGCCATCGACAGAGGTACTTCAATTTTACAATGATCCGTATTCACTTATGAAAATAAGAGGAGGGCGCAACCGACAGAGGTACCTTAGTTTTATATTGATTCGTATTCAGCTAAGAGGATGACGCCGCCGGCCTGATGAAAAGTGATGCAAACCAAGCTCTATTGACTTGCGACCCACGTAGGGACGTGACATTCTTTTGTTTTGATCTTTGCAATTAATATTCAACGTGAAGTTAGCTGCAGTTGCGACCGAGGCTAACTTCAATGCGAGACAATTAGCTGATTTTTGAACTTTTCAATAAATTCTGTTGATTTTGGTAAATTTTTAAATGAAATCAGCTGACTTGGTTTGCAATGAAGTTAGCTTCGGTCGCAACTATAGCTTACGATTGCAACTAACTTCACAGCAAATGTAAATGATTTTATGAATGAAGAGTGAACTTGCAACAACAAAAAGTAGTACAGAAAGTCAAAAAACGACATACAAAAACCTCTGGGACGAGGAGCCATATATACGCGAACTTTTGAGTTTTTTCCCCTCGCCCCACTCTTCCGCCAAAATATTTTTACTACGCCGCAGCAGCTTTCCAACGAGCCCAGACTCATCAAAATCGGTTGGAAATTGGCTTAGATATCGAGGTTTGAAAATGACGTTTTTGTATGCAGAATCGATTTTTCTATCGTTCTCATTATTTCTAAAACATTTTTTCTGATATGTCGGTTTCTTTAATCTATCTATGTTCGATCTCGAAAACTAAACAGCCAATTTTGGTGAAATTTTCAGGGAACGTCAGTCTCGGCCCCAAATGACAAATTTCATATGCCGCTTTTCCGGGAAAACTCTTGAAAAGTCGTGGCATGTGGGAAAGTGGTCAATTTTGAGGGGTTTTCACGTAGTGCTCGGAGTTTTCGAATTTTAGCTCCAGAATGACAATACTTAGAGAGTTTGTTTCTTCTCGAAATTTATAGAGATTGGTGAGAAGACTTTTTTGGGATCCTAAGTAAATGGCTGCAAGCTATCAAAATGACGCCATCTTGGAATTTTTGCTATCTTCTGAATTAGAATAATACACGGTAGGTTTCTTCGGAAAAGTTATAGAGATTGGTGAGTGAAATTTTTAACCTGAAGCCTGAAAATTTTTCTCTCGCCGGAAGATTTTTTTTTCGACGGAAATTTTTTTCCGACAGTCGAGATAGATAGCCTGGAAACTTTATCAAGAAATAACTTTATCTCTAATGGGTTTCGGGTCACTCAGACGTACCAGGGAATGAGAGAGCCGACGAATTGGCAAGACAGGGAAGCAGCTCGGCGCTGATTCGACGCTAGGAACTTACGCTGGATGCCTTACAGGGCTACTCAAAAAAGAAGCCGAAGAAATGCACCAGAGTAGATGGGAAAAATTGCAAAACTGCAGGCAGGCAAAGGAATTCTTGTTGGGCCACCAGATTTCTGCTAAGCCTGAATTAGAGCGGAATCAGCCGATTGATAGGACACAACTCATTAGGATACCATCTCAACAGGGTTGTATTCGCTAACCAATTTTTTTAGCGGAGCTAACGCTAACGCTAATTGGAAAAAATATTAGCGAAACTAACGCTAATCGCTAATAATAAAAAAATTAGTGAGCTTATAGCGGTCGCTATTAGCGGACGCTAATGTTCGCTAATTGTAACTAATTTTAGAGTGATTTTCCGAAAACTTCGACCGAAGTCGTAAATTTTGGGACAAGGTGTCACAGTTTAAAGAGACTTATGGCCCATTCGACTCTTTAAACCATGAAGAAAAAAACGTTTTCTCAATTTTCGAAATTGCACTTCGTTTAAAGGTGGGAGGCCGCGGAGTAGGTGCAGGTCAGAGGGTGTTAAAAACGGTTTTTCTGCTATAACTCATAAATTCAACACGATTATGGTTCTCAGTATTGCAAAGATTTTTTGCTTCGGAGCCTATGGTCCCGGTGCACACCATCTGGAGCCATAGGCCATTTTAGTAGATTTTTTTGAGCGAATTTCGTCACTTACAGCAACAGCCAACTGTGGAACCAAGAATACCCATATTCTTGTTTCCACAGTTAGTATACCTATACTGGCACTAGAGGTGTGCGCCGGTGTTTTTCATTGGACAGTATCAAATGTTTTAGTAGCATTAATTGTTTTTTATTTGATACTGACCAATGAAAAAAGTGTCGGCGCGCGCCGGCGCCCAACTCTAACTGGTTTTTATTTAGTTTAGTTTTACGATCAACAAACAGGCCGAAGCCCAGTAACATGTAAATCGAACTTAAAATAATAGTTAAATGTATAATAAGTAAATAAAGTATTTTAGAATTGAAAAAAATAGGAACAAATCAACGATCAAGAAAGGAGCATAACTTTCACAGCCTTAATCTAATATGTATTTCTAACTTGTTGCTTAAAAACCGACAGTCTAATATCAAATATATCCAAATCCGAGAAAAAATCGTCATGATTAGCTTGAATTCTGAAAATTGGACAGTTTTCCTGGTAGTTGGTTTTGATGTTGGGGAGATAGAAAACGCTTCTTTGCCGAGTTGATATATTCCGATGATTGAATGAGAGCTGATGGTGTAACTGGGAGTCGATCAGGTTATGGACTAATTTGTATAGAACAAGCTCGTCATTCTCAAGTCGCCTTGATTCCAACGAGTGTATTTTAAGAAATTTGAGCCTCGTTCCATTCCGAATTTGAAGAAAAACATCCTGGAAAATTTTTTCTGAACACGTTCAATTTGGCTGATTGCATTAACATAATACGGGCTCCAAACTGATGAGCAATATTCCAGTCGGCTCCGGATGAGCGTGTTATAAAGCGAATTGAAACTCGATTGATGGGTGAAATATTTTCCACAGCGAAAGACAAAGCCAAGAAGCTGGTAAGACTTTCTCGTGATGAAGGCAACGTGCTCTTTGAAAGACAATTTGTCATCAATTATGACTCCTAGATCGGCCTTCGAGTGAACTCGTTCTATAATTTTTCCGCAGAGCACATATGAAAACTCAATTTTGGATGGACTTAGAGTGAACGACATTACGGCGCACTTTTTGTGGTTGAGGTACATATGGTTTGAATAACACCAGCGTTCAACTAACTCAAGGTCACTCTGCAGGAGCAGGCAGTAGCTTTCATCATTGATCGGGCGAAAAACTTTGAGGTCATCTGCAAAACGAAGCCCGGAGCCCTCGAACAGGGACGCTAGTAAGTCATTGATGAAAATAATAAACAGAAGCGGGCCCAGAATTGATCCTTGCGGTACTCCTGATGTCGGCATAAATCTGATTGAAGTTGAACGACCAATCACCACAAACTGAAGGCGATTACTTAGGTATGACGACAACCACTTGACCAAGTTATAGTTTATACCAAAACCTATAAGTTTTCCAATCAAACGACAGTGGTCAACTTTATCAAAGGCCTTCGAGAAGTCTGTGTAGACTGAGTCCACTTGACCACCACCTGACCTTTCATTAGCCAGAAACGAGACATATTCCATTAGGTTGGTCTGCGTAGATCTTTTAGAGAAAAACCCGTGCTGTGAATGGTGAATTTTGTGTTTAATCTGTTGGAACAACATCGTGAATACAAGTCGTTCAAAAATTTTAGATACTGCACAAATGATACTTATTGGACTGTAGTTTGAAATGTCTGCTTTGTCTCCGTCTTTGAATATTGGTGACACATAGCTAATCTTCCACCTGGACGGAAATTTTCTGTCAGCCAAAGATCTGTTGAATAAGATGCTGAGCGGAAGACTCAGGGACATTGCTAGGTTCGTAAAAAACATAATTGGAACTTTATCCGGGCTACTGATTTTATGAACGTCAAAACTCTTCAACGCGTCTCGGACTTGGTCGACAGACAGCTCAAATTCAGGCAACATATTCTGAGTAGGTGTTTGTTGGAACGGATCATAAATTGGAGCCTGGGGCTGTAGAACGTCAACTACGGGGTTAAAAACCGAATTGAAGTACTTAGCGAAAAGATTACAAACGGAATTACGATCATTGGCAATTTCATCGTCAAGCTTCATGTCGTTTGGTAGCGAATTTGTCTTCCGTAACGACTTCGTAAAAGCGAAAAAGCATTTACTGTTAGATTTCAACTTGAGCTCGCAGTCCTTTACGCAATCGTCGAAACATTTCGAAATGGCATTCTTGACCGATCTCCTCAAACGATTGAACTCATCAGAGGTTGCAGCAACTGCTCTAAGATCAACCGGGACAGCCGGGTACCAGAATATGCAAAGACTTCCTTGGTTAAGGTTTGCTGCAAGGAGCGACTTTTCGCCATTAACGGGAAAGGAAAACTTCCTCATATACACAGCGAACCTCAACTAAACTTGAAAATTTATTATTTTCTGACAATTACACGTTTTCAAACGAGACCCTACCTGAGAGATGAATAGTTGAATGCAAAAAGTGGTCATCTCCAATAGCGAATTATAAGTAAAATGAAGCTCGCAATTTCTATGTGTGGTATTAATCATACCTCAACCTTTTCTTGAAAATTACAATAACACATAACACATAATATTTTAAGGAAAGAACGACAAAAAATTAATATTTGTATAAAAGTTGTGAGATTCATTTCACTTATAATTCTCTATTGGAGATGACGCCTTTTTTCATTTAGCTATTCATATTTGGTTAAGAATTGCATATTTGGTGATCATTTCAGCGTGGTAAAATCGGTCAACTCTTCCGCAGGCAAAAACTATCATACTGAAAATGGTGGCCAAAACTGTTATTCCTAGCCAAGTATCTCATATAGCATATCGTAATAAATGGGACTTTCAGAAAAAAATGAAACTCCGATTGTCTCGGGTTACTTTGTGTAGTGTGGAATCGAAACAGGCTTCAAATTGATGAAAAAATAATTTTTTTACTGTGTGGGTCACCTAACTGTCCGCATAAAAATTTCAGAAAATTCTTTTAACAATTGTCTCACAAGTTTGTGATTGTGATAATTTATAACATTTTAGCGATTAGCGAATAGCGAAATTTGGTCTCGCTAATTCTGGTTTTAGCGAAACGCTAGTCGCTATTAGCGGAGGATATTAGATTTTAGCTTCGCTATTAGCGACGCTAATGATTAGCGGCGCTAATACAACCCTGCATCTCAATAAGATGGGAGTTAATGTTGATCCCAACTGTAGGAGATGAGACGTTGTACTTGTAAAATCGAAGCATTTTCTATGACATTGCTCGGCTTCGGTAAGATTGAGGAATAAGCATTTAGGGGAATTTTATCTTACTACAGAAGAGTTCAGAGAAGTTCCACTAGCTAATGTCTTGGCATTTATCGCAGACAGCGGCTGGCTGTACGCATCAATGACGCAGCAGCAGCGTCACACATTGGGTAAAACAGCTTTCTTCGTGTTCATAAACCTAGTACTGCTGAAACAATTTTGACATAAGTTCTAAAATTTTGCTGTAATTACTCTATAGTAATGACAGATTACTGGAAAAGTATAAAAAAAATTTGACATTTTGAAAATTCAAGAATCCCACTCCAGTTTTGTCGAGTTTCTCTATGTATTGAACGTCAAACTGTAAAAATTCAAAAATGTAAAAAGTCATAACTTCAATACTTAATACCTTTTTCTCCTCTTTAGCTCATGAATATACATCATTACCCACACAATCAAAGTGACAACAACGTTAGAAATGGGAGGGAAAGGTGATTTAGTACAATTTTATGGTCATTTTATTTATCATTTTTGGCGTCAAATATGTAAAGAAGTTCGACAAAACCGGAGTGGGATTCTTGAATTGAATGAAATGTCAAATTTTTTTCATACTTTTCCAGTAATCTGTCATTACTATAGAGTAATTACAGCAAAATTATATAAGTTCTATAATTTTGCTGTAATTACTCTATAGTAATGACAGATTACTGGAAAAGTATGAAAAAAATTTGACATTTCATTTCAAAATTGTTTCAGCAGTACTAGATTTATGAACATGGAGAAAGCCGTTTTCCCCACTGTGCGTCAGTGATAAATGGTTAAAAGTTCAAAAACACCACACCACTTAATAGACAATCTACAATAGAACCGGTTAATTTTGCAGTACTCATCATCAAAATTCACCCAACATCACCATAAGCCAATCAAGGAAGGCGCAGTACAAGGGTCCCAACAAAGATGGCTGAAGTGCTCATTTTTGTACAAATTGTAATTTGTAAAAAAATGGGCGTGGAGTATTACCGTTCGGCCCCGTAGATCAAACATAAAAACCTCATAACGGAAGAAACTGTCCGAATTTTGCATAAAATCTTTTGTTTCCTTCGTTTAGGAACTTTTTTTTGCCGATTGGGACAATTTCTATTTATTATTTTCCATCAACTGGAAGTTATCATATGCAACAATATTACTGACCGACGCGACGGGCAACAAAATTGTTTTGTCGAGAACTTTAGCGTTATGACAACTGGGTGTCAACGAGGAATATTTCTTTCTGTGTAATCAATTGTTAATGTCACTTACGTGAAATCTTCTTTCTGCTTCTTCGTTACATCGCATACTAAGCACATTTTATCCAAAGGCAATTCATTTTTTCGTGCTGTGCTCTGCATAATTGCAGTTAATAGTGATTGAGGATTGAAAAAACCTGCTAACCAGACAACCGATGGAAGCTGCAAAAATTGTATAAGAGACAATACTATGATCTGCAGGAGACAAAATTACAACAAAATCGGTTGACCAGGTTTCTAGTTCACGTAATCGCATCAGAAGATCGACGAACCAAGATGTCAACCCGAGTAAAGATGGATATGCTCTGGATGTCCAAATTGGTGGCACTTGATCTAAGAATAACGAATTTTCCAGAACTTCCATGTCAGAGGTGATGGTCAGTTCGCCCTAAAATTTGGCCATAGAATCTTATCCTAAAACTTCAGAGATCCATTTACTTTTAAACCAAGATCCAACTCCTTCAAACTTCGCTTCATTTCACCGGTCAAATAGTTCATTCGCTCACATTCCTGAAAAGCTACGATCACATAAGGCGTTCGTTCTTCCACCTTATTCATTATTTCGGTCATCGAGAATTCCTCCGGCAGCTTCTCAATTATTTCGTCCAAAATTTGTTTAACTTTGTCCTCTCTAGTTACCGTAGCACCACTTCCGGAACCTGCATCACGTGGCTGCATTTCGAAAACGGTCCTAAAAAGACTTTCCGAAGTGGTGGTCAAAAAACCGATTTCAGCTGGAATTCGACAGAATAAGATTACAATTCGAATTTAGGGAAAGTTATGAGACCATTGGGATGAAGACCGTACAAGTACGGAGTCTCTGGCGGCATTATTTCATCGACATAGTTATGATATCCCACATAATCAGTGTTTGGTGGTGCCGGAAATCCTGGCGCTAGTTGTAATTCACCGTCCACTAAATCGGCTTGCATGTACTCTTCCAAATAGGAGATGCATAGACGTCTATCCCAATCGTCAGTTATGTGACCTCCGTACATAATTTCGCCAAACAAATATCGAAGATCTTCCCATGGAACCTTAGAATTCGCTTCCAGATAGTTAAAAAGTACCGACACACTGATGTTAAGGTCACCTTAAATAGACCACATTGAGAATATGGAAATTTGGCCCCACTCCGTCAGTTTGTCCTTACCAACATTAAATGGATAAATTTTGTTCCATCCTTGAGGACCGAATTTTCGTCTTTCAGCAACGACAGCGTGGAAGTAGCACAACGCAAATAAAATAACTTTGAATTCCGCTTCTTTGCCGGACATTTCGAGAGTTTCTTGAGTAAAATTATCCAGAGCTTTGTGTAGGTTGGCCATCATTCCAGTGGGTGGTTCATTTGTGATTTTGATTGACGATTCCAATATTCCTTGTGGAATGATGTGAGCGGATGCGGTTGCCGCTGGTTCTGCCGATACGAAGATTCGATACTCTGGATTCGAACCGTCAGCATAGAATTCCATCTTTTTTTCCAACTCTGGAAGCCATTTTTTAACTAAGTGAATGTTCTGCAGAACCACCCAATGCCCTTGTTTCGCGGCTTGGTCCATGGCTGCTTCAGCCACAGTTTCTGAAAATGAAAGTGTAGTCAATGTTTTTCTGTGCGCTAGAAGTCCACAGGATATGTTTCAGGTTGGGCAGTACGAAGATAAGCGAGTGACATACAATTTTATTGCTACTGCGTGATGAAAAAATCTGGCCCTTTTTTAGCGAGAGGAAGTTACCTTGGCCTTGACCTAAGGACACATTGTAGAAATTGCCTTTGTCTAATGTGTAACCCATTTGGAATCCCAGCTGCTCAACATCTTTAAGAGGATTTACACCTGGTGACAAGATGAAAAATATCGGTGTCGATGGACTAGTTTCTTCAAAAGACTTGGCGAATTCAAGTGCTCGATTTTCCACATACTTTGGACCAAGTTTTTCTTCAATGAAATTCCTAAACGCAGAAGTGAAATCGCAAACCAATGGCATTTTTATGGACAAAATAGGCTCTGATTGCAGAGATACTTACGCAACCGCGTATGTCATGCGATCAGGGCGTAGAGCACGCATCATACACAAACGTTGCAACGGAGTTTTGTTTTTCCATTCTTGTGGGAATTTCTCTTTTTCCGGACACTCGGATTCGATGAGTTTTTTCCAACGTTTTGAGGATGTTTCAATATCTCGATCTAAATTGCGAAATTCATCTTTTGCAGACAAACTGCAGATTCCACCCCATGATGTGTTAGTCAAAAAGTCAACGGGACTTGTCACGTGCGGTTTGATAGGAAATCGTAAAAGAAAATCAAGTTCAGCTGTGGAAATCTCTTCACTCATCAGTAGAATCTAATAAAATAAATTGTAAGTTTTTTAATCAAAAATAGGTTGATGTTGCAGTAGCGGGCCGGTAAGTATCATCTATATTATGAAACAAAAACATCGGTGCACCTCATCACACCTTGGTGCACCTTAGTACACTTTAGTGCACCTTGGTACACTTTAGTGCACCTTGGTACAATTTGGTGCACCTTAGTACATTTTGGTGCACCTTAGTACACTTTGGTGCACCTTGGTACACTTTGATGCACCTTGATACACTCGGTGCACCTAAGTACTACTCTATACACATTGGTACACTTTTGTGCACCTTAGTCCACTTTAGTACACCTTGGTGCACCTTGGTACACTTTATAGCACCTTGGTACACTTTAGTGCACCTTGGTACACTTTAGTGCACCTTGGTACACTTTGGCGCACCTTGGTACACTTTGATGCACCTTGATACACTAAGGTGCACCTCGGTACACTTTAGTACTACTATACGCACCTTGATACACTTTGGAGCACCTTGTGACACTATGGTACACCTTGGTACACTATGATGCAACTTGGTACACTATGGTGCACATTGGTACACTATGGTGCACCTTGGTACACTATGGTGTACCTTGGTACACCTTGGTACACTATGGTGCACCTTGGTACACTATGGTGCACCTAGGTACACTATGGTGCACCTTGGTACACTATGGTGCACCTTGGTACACTATGGTGCATCTTGGTGCACATTGGTGCACATTGGTACACTTTGGTGCACCTTGATACACTTTGGTCTATCTTGGTGCAATACGATGGGGTACGATGTACTACGACGCACTAAGGTTCACCGAGGTGCACTGCGATACGGTATGGTGATCTGCAATTTTCTGCAAAGATCGTTCTCTTTGACTTTCACTTTACTTACCAGCCACGAATGCATTAAAAAATGGTAGAAAATAGAACCAAGTGAATTGAATACCTGAAAAGCCATTTGACAAGCAAAAATTAGTTTGTCACATTCAAACAATCCTCTCGTTGTGTACTGATACACCGAGAATGAAATACAGTCAATCAAATTTGTCACGCGTGCAGATACTTCCTCTGCTGGCTCTGCTTTTGCTATAGCCTTCTGGAACACCACGCTGAAAGCCTAGAAAACATTTTGTTTTAAATTGTAGCGACTCAAGTGGATGTCAGGGATAAACCTTCAATGAAAATTGATAGATCGGATTGATGGTGTTCAGTTCATTGAGGATAAAGTACAGCAAACTTGCTCGTGCCGCAGCAGGACGATAATATTCTCGTGCAACATCGATTTCTTGTGATGTAATTTTCGCTTCTGCAACCTGAAATTTGAACTTGAGGACACAGAAAACATACTGCAGGATAGTCCCTCACCTTTTCTTCAATTTCAGCGGCAGTTTTTTTGGTTGTTTCCAAGTTTTCTACAAGTGCAGTGTCTCCCAGAATATTCCCGCCAGCTGAAGATAGCCGTGAGAGTAAATCGTCTTCTAGACCTTTTAGCATAATTTTAAAATCGTTTTGTTGTTTGGTCAGGTCAGCCTATGACAAAAATGAGTCATTTTTTCAAAAAAGAAAATTCAAGGACACAACTTTTAACTCCTCCAGATCAGGACGCTCTGCTTTAACAACCTCTGCCAATAATTGATCTTCCAAACCGTCTCTTGTAACCGTAAAATTGATTAACGTAGTCTGAGCTTGCATTTCCGGCTTATAATGTGGATTGGCTAATTTAGTGTGCAAGATAAGACGAAAATTGGAGTTGTACTCCACTTCCTTGTCACCAATTTTGATGGCCCTAAAGAACCGAAAATTTAAAATCATTTCGTCAAAGGAGTTGTTTATAAAACACGTCCGAATTTCTTCAATAAAAATCAGACATCTTTCACAGACAACATTTGAACGTCTCCCAGTCCACTAACTTTCCCTTTTTGATCAAATTCCTTCCAATCAATGGATCAAGAACTGGGTCAAGATTTTCGCCAATGTTTTCAATTAAAACGCTATGTCCCTTGATTAGGGCTTTTTCTATAACATCCAAATAGCCTTTCTGTCCCAAACGAATCACTTTCAGATCTTCTCCATACTTCTGTTTAATCCATTTGACGCCTTGCAGCTGCGGATCAATCATTAAAGGCCAGCGATCTGAATTCGACAAAATTGTCGCATTTTCTATCGACATTCTGTCGCTGGGAAGTCCTTCATTCTGCCACAGGGCAATTGTCGTATCATCCGTTAGTAATGTTAACGAGTCTAGTCCTTCAGTGATTGGAATCGGTGGCTAAAATTTAATTTTCTTATAGTTGAAGAATCCAACGACAGAAATCAAACCTCTAATGCTCTTAGGTACGGTAGCCATAATTTATTCAGTAAGTCCAAACGGAATTGCTTCGTAAAACATCCAACATAAGAAATGAATGCAGTTATTATGAGGGTGTCACCAGGTAGAGTGGTTCCTTGTGCCATAAATCTTAAAAACAAATAATTATTTGACGGTACAAATATATAGCAACCGAATAACAAACTCAGAAACTGCTTCCGCCCAACGAACATTTTCACTAGCAAGTCCACCGACCAAACGATTCGCCAATTGAATTGTAGCTTGAGTAGCGTCCGCTTCCTTTTGACATCGCAACTTATCGGCTGTTGCTTTTTCAAAGTCTGCTGTTAATTTTGCAAGCATCTCTTCCAGCGACTATGCAACCCACAATGAAAATTTTTTTTTTCAGATTTTGTCACTTAGGACACACTACTGAAGGGGAAGGGACAAAAGCGTTCTGCTATACATACTAATGTATGAAATCAGGCGTGTGAGGGGGAAGTGGAAATTGCTTCCTAACGTGCGTTCTTCGTGAATGGGCCCTTACCGCAACTTTCCTTTTAATGACAGCCAACTTGTCCTGAGCTGATGCTAGGTCAGCGTTAGCTTGAGCCAATGCTACAAAAATCAAAGCCATGAGCTTACAAACCGAAAGTTAGATACAGAAAAATTAGGACATGTGGAATTAGCGAATTATAAGTAAAGTGGAAGAAAGTTGTCCAGTCAATATGGACTTCCTAATTACATTCTGTAATTCTTTATTTTTCTTATAATTCGCTAAAGCGTTCAACTCTGAAGCAAAATCAGAAATTCTAACCTTTTCGTTTGGGCTCAACGTCACAAAAGACTTCGTAAAATTTTATTATATTTATCACCCAAGCGCACAAGCCCGCCGCAGCGGCCGACTTCGATCTTATAAAGTCTGGTTCGAATTCAGAATCTTTCAAATATGGTTGAATGGCTTTGATAACCTCGGGATGGATGTTCTCTTTGTCATAGTTGATCAATGATTCTAGAAAAGCGTCTACCTTAGCCATGACAAGCTGAAATAATCGACATTAGCGTTGTATTGAATAACAAATTGTCGATGAACCTTAGCGGCTTTCCAGCTTCTATCTTTTGGAATCTTTCCGTTGGGAGCCATAAGCACCATAACTGCCGATGTAACATTCGTGACGGCACCTAAAAACGATTTTCATATAAAACGATTTTAAAGAAAACGATCGCTCCGCACCTGGAGGAGATCCGAACGATTTCAATTCCGTGAGATTGTTTTTGTTCAATGTATTTAGAGCTTCCTGAGCGGCGAGTAAAGCTGGCTCAGCTTTCACCAAGTCTTCCTCACAGTCTTTCTGCTTTTTCGATACTTCTTCCGCAATGAGTCCAACCTTTTCCTCCTCTTCATCGGCTAACGCTTTTTCTATTTGAACTTTTTCTGTTTCGATGCCGACAATAGCAATCAACGCATCGGCTGCATCATTTTTTTCTTTCAATTCAATTTCTTGCACCGCTAACGTCTTTTTCAGTTCAGCAACCTGTTCGGCAGTACTTCGCAACTTTTCCAGCCCATTCTCGAGCCTTTCTACTTTTCCTTTCAATTCAACAATTTTCTGATTCAATAATTTCGAGTAAAGACTTATTTGTTCGAGATAAGACTTTGGTGTTGTGTAGTTGTACCGTCGTTCGTTCTGCAGATATGTTTTTGATGTTGAGTTGACCGAACTATGTACGTAAGCCATGAATTTTGCTACCGAATCTTTATACTCATTTGGTAGATCAGAGTCTCTTAAAAAGCTTAAAGAAACCGACATGAGCGCCTCTTGTGGCCATTCATGGAACCAATTAATCGAAGTGCAATTGATAACAGCAGGAAACTTTCTCGATCTAACGCGAAGTGTTGAACCGACTGGTGAAAAGCATAAAACAACTTTCAATTGCTTCCTGACACGATCGATAAAGAATTTCCAACAATTTTCCCTCGTGTCAGGAAGACCAGCTCCTTTTACTTCGTTCCGTACTCCAGCAATAATATTCTCAACTTCATCATCCGGAAACAGCTCGGGTATCTCACCGGACGACAACATGTCATTTATCAAAACAAGAAACTGTTCGTTAGGAATTTGAGCATCGGTCATCAGGAACATTATTCCCACATTCTTCAATCCGGCTTTCAGGTAAAGTGATGACAGCTCCATCTTAAGGTCTGGTACACCGTAACCCTTTTTTAGTTGAATTTGCGATACTTCTAAACTAGAAATGAAGGCAGCTAAACGGGCTAGAGATTGTTTTCCACTACCTCCGACACCGACAAGCAAAGCGCTGCCTCGGGGTGACTCAAGAATGCGATTGATTCTAAAAAAAATTAAAACTCGACTCAAAACTACAGTTCTAGTCTTTCATTGGACAATATCCCAATAGAATCATAAGATTTTGGGAATATTTCTACACTGTAAAGATATCATACCTACAGACATGTTGCATTGCATCTTCGAACAACACCAAACTCATTGCAGCTACTAAGTCGTTGTATGAATTCTGTGCCTCCGCCAAGAGTTTAGTTAAGGCTCCCCAATCTTTGATTGGCATGTATTTCGGTTCGCCAATCCCACCAGCGAAATGACAAAAAATATTCGGCTTATCGAACACAATTGACTCATCGATCTCTTCAAATGACTTCTTGACGATATCCGTTTGCATTTTGGTAAAACTATCGATGTCTTTGTCGTCGATTAATTTGTCGCCATAAACTCGCTGGCATTCATGTAACCAAATTCGAATCATATCCGTTGGAGCATTTAGACATTCATTTGTACTGAAAAGCAGTCCCTAAAATTGATTTTTACAATTTGAAATTTCTTTACAATTTTTGATGAATTTTCAGCGATTGTAAGGATTTTTTTAAATTTTTTAGGATTCTGTTGGATTTCTTTTTCAGTTCTCTGAAGATTTTTCGAGTTTAAGAATTGTGTCTAAAATCCGTATCTGTACCTCGGTTTATTGTTCCACACGAAAATCGTCAACAATGTCCACACGAAACGCATAATAACAGCAAGGGAATAAACGCAACAAAATTAACTTTAGTGAGATCTGTCGGGTGGTTTTCATGCGATCAACGATCATGTTACATTTGACCCGAGGGATTGCACCGATCTTGCTTGGGATAGTAGCAAAATATTCGAAGCTGTTAGTTTCACTTTCTCCATATTTGAACGACTTAAAATTGTCTGAATTTATATCAGGTGCACCACAAGGAAGCTTTCATGGAGCACTCTTGTTTGTGTTGTTTATAAATGAGAACTCGATAGTATTTGCTTCATACACTTAAGAGTGATTTTGCGAAAACTTCGCACGATTTCATACACTTTTGGGACAACATGTCCTACTTTTTCCCGATGAATGTGTCATTCGATTCGAAGTAATTTCTCATTTTTGGAAAATTTGATATTTTGGGGGAGTTATGGTGTGCTAAGTAAGTGCATGTCAGGGAGTAGTAAAAATGGTTTTTTGGCTATAACTCGTGTAAAACGAAATGAAATCAAATGAACTTTTATGGGATAGTAAGCCCCAATGATACAAAGGTTTTTCATCATTGGATTCCTTGGAGCCTTCCCCCACTCCTGAGTTATTAGTCATTTTAGGTGAAAACTTCGGGAACGCTTTACTGCTTGTAGCAGCGATGAACCGAAAAGCTGAGTATGGGGAGTTCTAAAATACTCCCCCAACTATAAGACCATGCAAAGATTTCCCCGGTTTAAGGCTGTTGCACCGGTTCGGAACAACTTTTGTAAGAAAGGTCAATTTTTGACACTTTTTCTTGACTATTTTCAGCAGAAGGAGTCTGTATAACTGCCCTGAAACATGATATGCAGCTGTTCACAAGTGACGGTATAGTCTACGAAAGGGGGGGAGGGTGGTTGTTTACCAAAGAAAGCGTGAAGATGTTAAGTTTTATATAGAAATTTAGAACGTTTTGAACACTTCTTCTATGTGAAAGTGGTGGGGGTCAAAATTCTATAACACAGTGTGTGACGTCATTTGTTTTCGTCGTGGTCTGTCACCCGCCTGACTATGGGAAGTTGGTTCATTTTACGATTGTTTCCCTTCTGGAAACAATCTAACTCTCAGAGACGTGTGTTGTCGTATCCCAGCACCCGTCCTCGCGTTGCTGACCGGGAATCGAAATAATATAACAAATTTTTCGCAACAGAAACAACAACGAATATTGGATCGCATATTTGCGAAGCTTGCGATATTATGCTCGTGCATAATATCGCAATGTAAATTGTGTGTCAAGTGAGAATGACCGCGAGTTATTTCTCAATAGATTGTTGAGAAATATTTTCACGGTAGGGAAAAGACACAATGGAACGGTGACAAAAGTCATATCTAGAAGAATTAGTTCTGAATAAGCCGCGTACCGGGACGAACACCCGATGCAGTAACTGTTCTATATAGTTAAGATCGTGAGAATTATAACCGTCGAAAATAAATGCGAGTGTAAAAATACGCAAGTTGTTTAAATGGTTCTTACTCGCGCGAACAGTGAAAGAGTTAGCAGATGGACAACCGGCCCGGTGCATGGCTGATTGAGGACTCTGTGGTCGCCCTCAAAACAGAAGAACAGAGGGACACAATATCTACCGAGGTGCGACAATTGTCACTTACCTTTACCTTTATGAACGTCAGATTTAGACCACAATCAAATATTTGTGGGGGTTCATTCACAAATGACGTCACACACTGTGCTATAGAATTTTTTAACCACA
>CM055405.1:16721332-16736729 GCA_029228625.1 Pseudolycoriella hygida | reverse complement strand
TAAATACATTGAGAATATTACTGAATGAAGCCACGTGCATAAAATAGATTTTTCGTTTATTCCATTCCACATTTACACATACACACATAAATATATATATTCTCCCTGAAATTACTTGAACAAATTTCTCATACAAAATTACTAATTACTTTCGTTGTATAAATGTTATACTTCACAGAAAATACTCAGTTTTAAATGTATAAATACCTCTTTTCAATTCGCTTGAAAGTATCGCCGGTTGGTGATGTCCAGCGCTAAGCGTCGTTGCAAAACTGTACCCATAATAAGAGCGCTTTATTTTTGAAGGGGACTGATTCATTGCGGTCCCAGAATTAACAAAAGGAACGTCTCTCATTCTCTGCCTTTAGGTTTCCCTTGTGGTTTTCTCTTCCCGTTCGAAGTTAGGTTTGCATGGCTTTTTTGGGTTAAAAAAGGCAATGCAAAACAGTTTAGTTCCTCGGAACTCTTCAAGCAGCTCGGACGTAGATAGATTCGCATGGGAATCTTCTTTTGCATTGCCTTTTTTTGATTCATATAAGGCAATGCAAAACGACTTTTTGCTTTAGTTCCTCGGAACTCTTCAAGCAGGTCGGACGTAGATAGATTCGCATGGGAATCTTCTTTTGCATTGCCTTTTTTGATTCATATAAGGCAATGCAAAACGACTTTTTGCTTTAGTTCCTCGGAACTCTTCAAGCAGGTCGGACGTATGTTGGTTCACGATGGAAATTTGTGACCGACAATTTACAGACAAACAGACAGACAAACTTTTGACTTTTATAATTAGTAAATTCCTCTGAACCACGGAGTCACACACTTTCCCGTATTCATTTGTATACGTAAGCGTAACTCAAAATAACGTACACACAATTCACATTATGACATGAGATCAATTTCATTCTACAAGAAACACAAAAACTAACGCCGTTTTTATTTCGATTTCGAAATGACAGGTACATGTCGGTGGCCTAGTATCATATTATTTTATTACTAATTATTTGAGGCTGGTTTAGGGCTGCAATTCTTAAGTTTGGGCTGCCATAGTATTCTAGCCCTAAACGATTGAAGTGGTCGAACATGTCGTTTTAGCGTTTTAGCGTTTCTTCACCAAATCGAACCATTTTTAGATTCTCCATTAATGCAACACTTGGGGCTCATTTAGGACTGACGAATAAAACCGGTCTCGAGTTTAGGGCTGGTCGGGGGAAAAAGATATTCAATTTTTCTTGAAAAAAGCATGTCATTTTGCATGTTCCAGTGAAACTAAAAATGTATGTGAGTAAAAAGAGAATCTATAATTTACGACTAGTTTAGGCCTGACGAATGAAACCGGACCCGAGTTTTGGGCTGGCGTGGAGGCAAAGATATTCAATTTTTCCTTAAGCATGTCGTTTTAGCTGTTTCAGCGATGGTAGAATCTTTTTTAGTTCGAAGAGTAATCTGAAATTTAGGGCTTGTTTAGGGCTGACGATTAAAACCGGCCGCGAGTTCAGGGCTCATCAGGGACCCAAGATATTTGACTTCAGCTTAAAAAAGCATGTCGTCTTAGCTGTTTCAGCGATGGTAGAAGTCTTTTTAGTTCAAAAAGTAATCTGATATTTAGCCCAAGTTCATTATTATTAAACTGGGCGCCTTAGTGGTAATGCAGCAATGCATGCTCGTAGGCCTCTTGTAGGTCCATATGTGCTTACCCTTTGTAGATTGTGCCTTAGTTACAGCCTACTTTCTATTTATCAGAGATAAGATTGCATATTGTCGCAATATGAACGAGAGGGAAATGACTCTGGAAAATCATGGTACGGGGCAAAAATCATCAAAATTGTCACAATTGTGTTTTCGTAACGCACTCTGTGAATTTGTGGTAATGTCTCGTAACGATTAGTTTGAAGTTGGTGTGAAAAAAGATTGAACGATTTTTGCGCATTTTGTGTATTCGCTTCAATGATTCTAAAGACACATTTTGTGCAAATGAAACATCCCTTTGGGCTTAAAGAAAAAAAGAATTCAAAAAATAACGAGGAATCAATTTGTTTTATTATGGTTGAATGACCAGATTCTAGACAGAGAACTAGAAGACGGTTACATAACGTCTTGTCGGCCGTGGGTCGTGAACTAGTAAAGTAAAATTTTCCCGCTTCCAGTAAACAATACCTTGAAACATACGGATTCCAACCAAGATCTTGCGGATTTATATACAAAATTCCAGCTCGCGATACTGTTGCTGGCGTGGCTGTTCGAAGATTTGATATTTCAAATAAGAGGCGCATAGTTGGAGTCAACGCAATGCGCTCGTTGCTGGCCAATGTAAGTACCTTGTTATCGTCCATTACGGTGTTCAAACTTTCGATCCACATGGGATCAATGTCACCATCCAATATGATCCACTTGGGATTATCACCAGGTAAATTCGCCTGGTCTCTCATGATAACTGAAAATAAACCGTCTTTCCATTCCCTAGTGGCAGGATTAATAATTCCGAAAAGTTCGTCGTTTGTCACAGCCTTCGGATTCAAATCGTTGAAGACTGGCTTTCGTTTGATATTTTGGTAAGTGCGAAACAGCGTCTTCCACACCTGAGTTTTTCCCGTACCAGAATTCCCGACGATAAAAACTGAGTGCCGGACTTCCAGCAATTCTTCCAGTTGTACAACTTTGAGAATAAAATTGTCTTCGGGTTGTAAAAGCAGGTCTGTAGCAGCTTGCTTCACTGTTCGCTCAAAATCTTGGTCCCTCTTCCGAGGCACATCCAATGCCGGAAACAAGTCAGAGATCAGACCCACTGAAAATTTCGTCGATAAAATTTAGTAATTGAATTTCAGATTCGGAAGAAATTACTGAATACTGGCATGTCGTCAGTCACAACCTTCGGAATATTAAAATCTCTTAACGCTCTCATCAAAACTTCTTCTTCGGGTCGGCCAGGATCTCCTCGCTTCAACGAACCTAAATTCGAAGTTTAAATTATATGTTGGAAATAAGTTGATAAATCCATTAGCTCACCAGCTACCACCAACACGGATTTAATGGCTCTCAAACCCCAGTCGTAGTGATCTTGCTTCCTATTTTTTTTATTTTTTGTTAGACAATTAGCTCTACATTTCCATTGAGAATTACGAACTTACGATAAAAGTTCTTTGCACAAAGTGTACAAAGTAATGAACTTTCTTGCCAATACTCTCGCATCCTGAAATCCTTCTGCGACTAACATAATCTCGCAAATCAACTCGAAATCCGGTACCACCATAGCACATGGACGGAATAGAGCTTTCAAATTTTCCGGAAGCTCGGTTCTTCCCGCGTAACCTTTTGACAAAAAAAAAATATTAAAATCCGACGCCACTGTAAAATTCAACTTCAACCTGGATTCATGGTGATGAAAATTCCAACGGATGGAACACACGTTATCATTTCTCCCATAAAATTGAAAAGCGATTTCTTGTCTCGTATGGCATCTTGAACGGACTTTACTTGGACAGCAACGACTGACAGAACCTCCACAGATATTCGATTAAATTCATCAAAACATCCCCACGCTCCGGTTTGTGCAAGTCCTTTGTAAATGTTACCACATGACTGTAAAGAGCAGATGAAACGAATAAAAGAAAGAGATCAACTTCTTCTCCCTCTCTTCTGCTATGATAATAATAAAAATTTCAACGCCATTGTTTAGTGGGGAGCAGCACGTTCGAAGTGAAATTTTATTGACCTATTTGACCTACACATGAATTTATAAAAAAGCAAAAAGCCCGAGTTAAAGCTTATCTATAATTTGTAAAGCACTAAAGATACCCTTTTGGAATGCTGCTTTTTTGACGCATATCTCGCACGACAAATATAATTTGAAAATTTTACATAATGGCGAGTAATTTTGTTTTTAGAGATAATTTGATTTACCCCGAATAACTCAACGCTGTAGTTCTTTATACAATAAGTATACAGATGCAGCAGCAAATTTTGCATACCCAGGACACGTGTTATACATACGCTGCCGTAATTTTCTTATGCAAATTACGGCAGTACGACATTATTTGATAATATTTTTTTCATTACATCGAATACGAAACTTGTATATTTCTCTTCCCAAATGAGACGCGAAAATTAAAAAATGCAACTCTCAGTAGGCCTTAGGATGCTATGGGAAGCGAAAGTATTTTCGGTCCTCTAAACAGAGGTGCGAAAATAACTGACACAATAATAGTTATTTGTGTGTCTGTTTTTGACGGCTGATTTTAGGCAATTTCGCTTGTTGTAGACCGAGCAGAGCAAGGTCTACATGCGAAAGTGCCTAAAATGAATCGTCCAAAACAGATACACAAAAAAATTTTCATGCAGAGGTCCAAAATCGAGAGAAATTTATAAAATTACCTTCGATTTTGGCCCCGAGGCATGAAAAAAAACTTCGACACTTCATTGAGTTTACTTCGATCAAAGTGTAACAAATCTGTGCGCCGGTGCTACCAAGATTTTTTATGCGGAATTAAACATGATATTGTTGAAGAAGGAAATGGTATTTTTTTTTAAATTAGTTTTGTCTTTCTAGTTTTGTAAGGAAAAACTGCAATATTCTCGTAGTTCTTGTGATGTGAATCACTTAGTTTTGGATGTGTATCATGAGTTTTGGATGTGGATCATTTCGCATGAGAATCACAATGGTTATTTGTGTACATGTTATGGACGATTGATTTTAGGCAATTTCGTGAACTAAGCAGGTGCACAATGCACATACAACTTTTCATGAATTGGGCATAAAGTATGATTACGAAAAAATCCGGACGACTCAAGTTGGATGTTTCTATTAACCGGATTCATTTCAATGAAAACTTTTGTCATCCTTCGAAAGCATATATATTTACTTTGTACTTCCACATAAAGTCATACAGCAAGCTCGCCAGTACGGATGAAATCCCGCACATTTCCTTTGATACCACTCATCATACGGCGCACAGTCGTTCCTTTGAATAGACTGACCGACTTATCCCAATAAAATTTCATTGAATTGGTGTCCTTGATGGCTGCTCGTGTCTTCTTCATATTTCTTTTGCCAATTGCCCAAAATTGCTCAATGGGACGAAATTCGGGACAGTTCGCTGGATTCATCTCCTTCGGGATAATTTGTACATGGTTGGTCTTGTACCAATTCAACGTAGCGGTGGAGTAATGACAAGAAGCCAGATCGGGCCAAAACATTACTTTGCCTTTATGCCCTTTGATAAAGGGGAGCAATCGTTTTTGGAGACATTCCGTGATGTAAGAATCTGACTTCAAAGTAGACCATGTAACGAAAGACTTGCTCTTACGACCACATCCACAAATCGCCTGCCAAACCAGTAGCTTCTTGCCATACTTGTCAACATTGACGAATTTATATTTGTTGGCCACACCTAAACGCTTCTCTGCTACATAAAATTTCTGGCCTGGGATTTGTTTGGCATCAACTTTCACATAAGTTTCATCATCCATGATGAGACAACCTTTGAATTTTGTCAATATCGTCTCATACAACTTTCGGGCTCACGTTTTTGATCTCAAATTCTGCTGATCGTTCCGGTTCGGTCGTTTTATAGCATGGTATGACCGTGTGCCAGTCCGCAATCGTGTGTTATGTATCATTTTCGCTGAAGTTCCATATCTCTTTGCCCGATCTCTGTCAGAGAACACTGGATTTTGTTTGAAAGAACGAACAATGTTTGCATGGAGCTTTTTGTCATGTGGTCCTTTCTTTCTGTCGGATCCCTTGGCTCGTTCGACGGATAAGGTTTCCTTATAACGTTTAAGGACATCTCCAACCGTTGATTTTGGCACATTGAGTGACTTTGAAATCTTTTTTAGAGACCACGATGGATTTTGCAAATATTTGTGCAAAATATTTTTTCTTCAACTCCATTACTATTTACTATTGGCAGACAGTCTTGAATTAAATTTGTCTGGCATACTAAGGATGGCACGTTCTTGACGACTACGAGGTATTAATATGGCATTATTCTGTGTGTTATATTAGGCTCAGCAGAGGAACAAAGTCGTCCGGATTTTTTCGTAATCATACTTTAAATTACAGAATTTTTCTTGTAATTTAGGCGCCCGGCATGAAAAACATCATATTTTTAATTTCTACATGCTGTTGCTGCTATTACTGCAGTGATGTTTCAATCATAACAATTCCAATGAATAAATTATTGACCTTAGTTGAATTGATTAATGAGTAAGCCTTCGTTTCGAGTTGCATTTTTTAATTTTCGCGTCTATTTGGGATTCGAAAATTACAAGATTCGTATTCGTTGTAATGAAAAGTTGTGTGAATCACATGTGACGACGTAAAAAATTTCAACCTTCGGCGCGGGCTGCAAATTTCGCACACGGTTGAAATTTTTCACTTTCGTCCCTTGTGATCCAAATAACTATTCTCTCACTCTTATTTTTACAGTGAGAGAATGGATATTTCCAAACTTAGTATTCAAATGACGATTTATAGTGTGAGAGAGTTGCATGACGGCTTTTTGGCCCGTACGAAGAACGAAGGGGTCTTATGCGTTTACCACGACGTTTGTAACCAGTCGACTTTCGACCCGGGAGTAGGGGGGAGCACCGATCATGGTCCTTAGATGACAAATCAGCAATAAAAAAATGTCCGTCCGTCCTTCCGTCTGTCAACACGATAACTCGAATAAAGCTCAACCGATTTTCAAAAACTTTTTTTCCCTGAAAGGTAATCGAAAAAATCTTTTACGGGATTGAATCTGAGCACTGTCGGCCAAAGGGCCGTCAAGCTAGGGCCGTTTAAGTGATTTTTGGTCTTTTGTACATAACTCGAGTAAATCTTTTCTGATTTTCAAAATTTTTTTTTGTTTGAAAGACCTGGGCATAGCCGACAATTTATGGAAGAAACGTTTTTGAACTTGAGTCCTTGGACTTAGCTAGGACACTAAAATCGAGTCTCTGCTAGGGCTTTATGTATTTTTTGTCCATAGCTCGGGCAAACCTTTTCCGATTTTCATAACTTTTTTTTTTTGTTTGAAAGACCTGAGCATAGCCGACAGTTTATGGAAGAAACTTTTTTGAATTTGAGTCCTTGGACTTAGCTAGGACACTAAAATCGAGTCTCTGCTAGGGCTTTATGTGTTTTTTGTCCACAACTCGGGCAAACCTTTTCCGAGTTTCAAAACTTTTTTTTTTGTTTGAGAGACCTGAGCATAGCCGACAATTTATGGAAGAAACTTTTTTGAATTTGAGTCCTTGGACTTAGCTAGGCCACTAAAATCGAGTTTCTGCTAGGGCTCTATGTGTTTTTTGTCCATAACTGAGGTAAATTTTTTTCTGATTTTCAAATTTTTTTTATGAAAGATCTAGGCATGACCGACAGTTTATAAAAGAAACTTTTGCCTGTGCTTAGGGCTCAAGTGGGCCATGAAGGTTCTAAGGTCGGTCCTAACCAAAAAAAAATTTTTTTTGATATGTTGCAGAGGAAATTGAGAAAAACATTTTTGCCTATGGAATTGTGTGTCCGAGGCCTCTACTTAGGGCCCTAGTTCGGTACTAAGGTCAACCCTAGCCCAAAAGATGGTTTTTTCTATGTTGTAGTGAAAATTTACTAGAACACATTTTTCGGCTAAAGTTCAGTTTACCTACCCACCTGAAGTGGGAAGATTTGATACCATAGGAACATGTGGGGGCCTATCCTTATTCATAATCCAGGGTAATATCCGGCCGCTCGGCTAAGTGCACCAGATGGTGAGAGAAATTCGTGAATATCAATTTTTACTTTTTTGCTTGCAACTTCTACAATTTTTCTTCGACACAGTTGATATGCATAACGCATAACGCAACATAAGTATACAGATGCAACCCAGATCGGACCGGACATGGGTGGAAATGGTACGGTGTGGACAGCTGATGACATTACAACACGATTTAGGCCGCGGAAGACCATTTCTGGTCGACTCGGACCATTTTTTTGTGTCTCGAAGTAGATTTTCCTTATACAAAATGAATAAGAATTCATTGAGTGATAAAAGAATTGATTATCCTTGTACAAAAATTATAATTCACAATTTTACTGCAATACAATTTATGAAAAAAAGCTTAACTTAATAGAGATCATTGTTTGGTTTTACGATACGTTTACTAAATTTTCTTATATCTCCATCATCGCCATCAAATGCTACGAATGCGAATTATGGCGCTTTAAAAAATGTTAGGTAACCGACTAATGATCCCTTTTACGAAATGTTACGTAAGCGACTGATGATCCCTTTTACGAAATACAACGAATGCGAATTATGTTGCGCTTTAAAATATGTTAGGTAAGCGGCTGATGATCACCTTTTCGAAATGTTACGTAAGAGTTTGCCTTTTGCGAGATGCTACTAATGCGAATTATGTTGCGTTTTAAGCAATTTATGTTGAAGTTTGTTGACGCTTTTCTATAAAATAAATGTTTTCCTATCGGTGAAAAAACTTTTCTTTTTTTATTACTTTTCTATTAGCTTTCTTTACTTTAAAACAGGTGAAATTTTGGCCACATTACTTTCCTAGCTAATTTTTAACTGTTTAGACACAAAAAAAATGGCCCGGGTTGATAACAAAACTAGCTAATTTTCCCTTTAACGAAATGTCACTAGAACGCAGGTGGATAACAAAACAAGGGAATTTCCGCTTAAAAAAATGTCACTTGTTCCACTACGCTTGCACACATGAAGCAGCACTAATATTGGTGTCATTAGCAAACTGACAACCGTAACTTTTCAACTATACCCTTATCACCCTAATCCTAGCGCTGATTTCCTCAAAAAAAAATCAAAACTGAACTTCACTAACATTTTAATAACTCTATCGGATTATAGGGCACATAATCCATATGAGCAGCGTTAGATAGCTAAAAACCGTAGCTTTCCAACGTTACCCATATCAACTCTGTCGAAGAAAAATTGTAGAAGTTACAAGTAAAAAAGTAAAAATTGATATTAACGAATTTCACTCACAATTTGGTGCACTTGGCCGAGCGGCCGGATATTACTCTGGATTATGAATAAGGATAGGCCCCCATATCTTCCTATTGTATCAAATCTTCCCACTTCAGGTGGGTAGGTAAACTGAACTTTTGCCCGAGTCTCTTCGTAACATCAACTCTGTTTGCCGCATCTATTCTGATACGTACGGGTCCCTTCATATGTTTTACTACAACTCCGATCGATTTTATTCGTATTTGAACTAAACACGAAAGGTTTTTTGGTTCCCGCGCTGAGCTAGTGCTTGGGCCACATCAATTTATTATCGAACTGAAGACAATGTCTAGTTTTACTCATTCCTAGAAATAAAGACGCTGACGAAAATCATACTCCAAGCAATGGTGATCAGAAATTAAGCAACAATTTTGACTGTGAATCATCGGAACATCAGCATATCAGCAATAAAAAGCAACGTAAAAGCTCTTCGTAGGCGACTTTCAATTTCAGAATAAACAATCCCAGAAGTTCACAGAAAATGATAAATAAACCGGCTCATCCTCTGAGGCCCATAAGAAGAGCATTCCTTCAAAGATGAATTGGCAAAATTCTTTCTTCAAAGAAGTTTTTGTTACAGAAATTCAGATAAGATGGTGGAATAATTTATTAACTCATCATTTGTTGGAACAAAGGATTCATAACCTCTTGCCATCTCACATATCCAGCAAAAGAAAGATGTAACAAGTCTGATGAACTGTACAGTTCTGTGTTGAATGTTCTAGTAACCGTGTTGAAGAAAGCATCTCTCATGTTCAAAAAGCGAACGTTCACACCGTCATCCACGGCACTTGCAAAAGTGTTAATTCTTTCCACATAGTCTGTCCAAGTTGGATTGGTGCGTGGCAAAACTCCCAATACCAAAACTCTAGTCTGTGGAAGTAAACGTCTGATTTCTTGAACAACTGTTGTAATTCCTCGGGCGATTTCAGCTTCCACAGAGTACGCCAGATTTATGTTATTTGTTCCTAAAAATGACCATTCGCAATTACATGTCGTTTGCCAACCAATTTTGTACTTACCAATTTTCAGCACTACAAGTCTGGGACTCAGAGTAGGACTGCTCAGTTCGCCATTCACCACTCTCCACAAGAGATTCTGCACCAGATCTCCCCCAATCCCATAATTTGCAGCTCCAAGTGGAGTAAAGTGTTGATTCCACAACGGTGCTCCAACAGTTGTCCATCCTTCGATAATTGAATCGCCATAGAAAATGACATTTATGTTTGCGCCATTATTTTGTGAGTTTAAAACATTAGCCTCAAATCGGTTCATCCACCATTGCGCATCGTTACGTACGGGGAGCCAAGGTTCCCAGGCGAACGCAGGAATAACACATGCGACGATTACAAGCAAACACTTCATTGCAGACACCAACAGAGTGAATTGTTTTTCAAAATCGTACTGGCTTTTTATTGAAGATATTGTCCGAATTATCGCTGATAATGCTCACGACGTGATACACTTCTAAAGTGTAAGTCATCATAAAGCGAATTAAATCAAAGATTTGGCACTATCTTATCTGCACTTGCACAGAGATTGAATGTGGAAAATAGTATGATTGGATAAAATCACATTCTTAAAATACTTCTATCACAAATAAAAGCGACGGAGATGGGAAATATGGTGATCGAAACGTGGTAACACTACTCTGTCAAAATCCGTTGTTCCTCCCATCCATTTTAGTTTGTATGTGCAAACGTTTAGCTTTGAAACCTATTGCAATGAACAGAAGTTGCCGGTATCCCCGAACCTCAAGTGGTGACATCTATGTTTTTTCATAGCTGAATTAACATCACTACATAGTACTACTTCCTTTTCTCAAGTGGCGTCACCCATGCCCAACGTGATCTTAGACCTCGTATATACTAATATGCCAGAATTATTTGTTGTCAATCAAGCTGATCTGCCACTGATCCCAAACTCATCTCAGGACAAGTCCCACGTCCAAACGCATTGCTTGATTGAATGCGAACCAGCTGTATACTCAACACCGACTTCCTTCGAACAAATTTACTGCTTCAAGAAGGCGCCATACAGCTTAATCCGTGAAGAGCTTGCTAAGATTGATTTCGATATTCTATTCGATGGAAAAAGTGTAGATGACATGCTCAAAGCTCTATATGACATATGCCATGAAATTTTTGATAATTTCATTCCCAAAGCTTCACTCCGCACGACGAATCATCCCCCGTGGTTTGATGGTAAATTAACTAATCTTAAGAATAGAAGAAATCGAGAATATAATAGATTCCTCAATAAATCCGCTAAAAACCCAATGAACAAAGATATGTCTTCGTTTATAGCCGCTAAGGAGGATTTTGAAAAATACCGTGACGAACTTTACAACGCCTTCGTTCGTAATCTGGCATCTAACTATCTTAAACAAGCGAGAAAGTTCTGGAATTACATTAACTCAAAATATAAGAGAAGTAGCCTTCCGGGAAAGATGTCTTATGGCAATGAAAATGCAACGAACGACGCTGAGAAAGCTAACTTGTTCGCCAGATATTTTTCTTCTGTTTATAAAAAACACCCTAATGACGCTGATGATGATGCAAAGTTGCTTTCTTTTATTAACTCACGGAATGACGCTGGTTTCTCTAACATTGTGATAACAAAGGATATCGTGACGAAAACTCTGATGAGTATGGACTTAAGCAAAGGGATTAGTCCAGATAAAATGGCACCGCTATTTCTCCGTGAATGCGCCGAAGCATTATCAGTGCCACTTTCAACGATCTACTCGAGATCTCTGTTAGAATGCCATTATCCCACCCTCTGGAAAACAGGTCACGTGACTCCAGTCTTCAAATCAGGCAAGAAGACGGATATCACCAATTACAGGGGTGTTTGTATTTCTCCAAACTTTGCGAAGGTGTTCGAAATGATAATTTTTGACCAATTGAAGTACAACATCTTTCCACAGTCATCATTATCCCAACACGGCTTCTTTCCTGGCAGAAGAGTTGAATCCAATTTGATGGAATTATCGATCATGGTACATGAATCATTTGACAACAACGAGCAAACTGACTTATTTCTCGCCGATATTCATAAAGCCTTCGACGTTATACGATCTCCTAAACTGACGATGAAGCTATCTTCCGACAAGTACCGAATCTGCAACTCAGTCGTGTTATGGTTCCGTTCGTTTTTCAAAGGAAGGAAGCAAAGGGTTAAGATAAACTCCACCAAATCAGATTTGATAGATGTTCTATCTGGAATCGGTCAAGGATCGATATTAGGTCCATTGATGTTTCTGGTGTTCTTCGACGACTCTGATTGCCCTTCTGGTCCAACAAGAAACATCAACCTGGCTGATGATAAGAAAATCGTTCATAACAGCATCACCACAATCGAAGACACACATTACATGCAAGATTCAATAAACAATTTTATTAAATGGTGCTCTGATAATGACTTTGAGCTAAATACTGACAAATGTAAAATAATCACCCTATCTCGAAAGCGCTCGCCTATATTAGCGGAGTACCACATGAACGGCAAGACGATCAAACGTGTTCATAATGTGAAGGACATTGGTGTTACGTATGACAATAGTTATTCCTTTAATGAACACTGGGAACTGTCGATAAATAAAGCTAAGTCTATGCTTTCATTTGTTAAGCGTCAATGTTATGGACGTTTTAATGTTGACACAGCCACTATGCTTTACTCCGCCATAGTTCGCTCTCATCTGGAATTTGCCAGTACGATTTGGGCACCGCATCAAGCTGTTCACATCCAGTCGTTAGAAAGTATTCAAAGACAGTTCGTGTTGTACGCTAATCGCGATCGATTTGCCAGTGAACACGATGATAGCTACCGTCTTCGCCCTTACATTGATAGGTGTGATGAACTCAATCTGAAATCTTTGCTGAGACGTAGAACCAATGCAGCAGTTTTCTTCATCCACGATGTTTTGACTGGAAGAGTGAACTCTCGTTTCATTCGCGACAAGATTAAGTTGGATGATGGCTCGCGAGTTTTGCGAAAATCCTCATTAATTAGAATCACGGGTTCCGTTAATCAGTACTCACAATTCTCGCCTTTCAACTTCGCATGCCGGCTATTCAACCTTGCTGAAAACCACGTAGATCCAACTCTTCCGTCTCGCGAGTTCAGAAATGAGGTCCATAAGCTCCATGACTCGGTCTTTGATAAATTTGGCATGGTTGGATAATGTGTTTATTTAGTGCTTTCTTTTCACTACTGCGTCATAAAAACGAAAATTATATATCATCATCATCACGAAATATTTTGCTCATCGAAATCTAAACTTTAAAGAAATTGATATGGACTCGGAATATCGTATTTGTGCATCAGATTATCTAACTAAATCCAACCTGGACATTCAGCAAAATGCGGTCAAAATGCTATAAGATAACAAAATATTTTGTCATGTTGTAGACGGGTACGTTGAGTTTGCTGAAGATGTTTTCAGCCTGGAAAATAACACATTGTTGTGTTGCTTTTAGGACACGGTAATGAAAACTTTGCAGAACATGTTAGTTAGCTTAGTGTGTGAGTATGTGTGAATGACGTCACGAAAATAAAATTATTCAATTGTTACGATATTGTTAATTCAGCAAACAATATTGTTATTTCGATAAACTTCATTGTTTTTTCAATAACAATATTGTTACTTTAGTGTCATGTGTATATTCACGATTCTTAGATTCAAAATTGATTTTGTTTATATAAATATTTAATGTAAAATTTATTACAAAATTTGTTCAGTTCGTTTTGGTGGTTTCAACGACCCGTCTACAACATGACAAAATAGCATTCATGCTTACTAAGAAAACTCGTTCATTACCTTGTTACGAATTGCATCGACTCGCCTGGCGGCTCGTCGTGCAACTATTCGTAACAAGGTAATGACTCGTTTTCTTAGCAAGCATGAAATCTACTATAAGATTCACACGAGAGCGGGTCAGGTGTTTGCAAAGTTAAAAGACGGTTGAGATTTTGTGCATGTTTGGCAGATTTACAAATGGCACGGAAACCCTCACGCATTCATGATATAACATTTCAATTATCTTCCATTAGCTTTCTTTTGAAGATTCCTTTAAATTTTCAATTTTTTTTTCTGAATTTTACTATTTTTTGTTTAATTTTCATAGATTGATATGTTATTGGACACGTGCTTGTTTATTGATCTAATAAAACAAACAAACAAACAAAAAAGATTGCTAGATGCACTCCCTTGTTGGATTGCCAACGAAATTCTGTCGCATAAGATTTTCCCCCTAAATTCACATCAACACAACTGTAGCTATTGGTGCACTGAAAATGGTCTTTCAGTTAACCCACAGAAAACAAAACTAGTGTTATTCACTAGAAAAACGAAACTGCAAAAGGTCAAACTGCCTAAATTAAATGGAACCCAACTAGTCCTAGCTGACCAAGTCAAATTCCTAGCTTTTATCTTGGATAAAAAGTTAAGCTGGAATCAGCATATCGAAGAAAGAATAAAAAAGGCAAAACTTGAGGTCTAAAACCCAAAGTTGTCCACTGGCTCTATACTGCTATTATACGGCTCATACTTTTTTGGGTCTTGGCCTTCAACAACTTGATTCTCCAACCGGACCTATTCGCAGCTAACGTCGCTCAGCTGGATACTCCCACAGTTTTTAAGTCAGCAAAAGCTGCGTCATACCATCTGGATTTTGGACGCCCTGCACCTCTCTTGCCCTCCGCTCCGGTTTTAAGGAATTTTTTCGGAATATGATGATCTTCTGACTATGTCCGGCTCTCCATAAAGCTGATAAAGCTCATGATTGAAACGTCTGCGCCAAGGCTGCCGCGCTATAGCGAAATAGCGCAAAATTTCGCTATCGCTATCGCTGTTTGCTATAGCGATAGCGATAGCGTTTCCATTTGTCAAATAGCGACAGCGATAGCGACTTCTTCGTTAGTTTCATGCTATTGCTATCGCTATTTTTCATATGTTTGAATATTACAAATTTCTTCATTCTGCTATTGGCAAATCATTAGGAAACATTCCCGGAAGACGCTACCTGCGTGTTTATAAGCAAAGGTATATTGCTTATATCGAAATGAGACCTTTCGAAGGTCCTCATCTGTCTCATTAATTGATTTCCACAGTGAGCATTCTCTATTTGAAGTGAACACTTAATCACCAAAGAACTTGAAATGAGACCATCCTCATCGGTCTCAGTAATAGTTTTTTAAATTAAAATCTAAAAATATGAGAAGAAAGGAGGTGACCTCAAAAGTCTCAACACTTTCAATGCATCGAAATTATCTAAAATGAGAAGTCCTCAACGTGTACTTTAACTGAACTTAATTTTTTAATGGATCAAAATAAGGATTTTTTTTAAAACCAAACATCCATCTTAACAAAGTGTAACATCGAGTCCTAAGTCAATAAA
>CM055405.1:16699826-16720832 GCA_029228625.1 Pseudolycoriella hygida | reverse complement strand
TCTCCATAGCTTACTTCTTCTAACACTGTCATAGGCTGCCTTAAAATCAACGAACAAATGGTGTGTTTCAATGTTGTACTCTTTGCACTTCTCCAAGATCTGTCTGATATTAAACAGCTGGTCCGATGTTGCACGACCTACACGAAGACCACCTTGGTATTCACCTACAGAGTTTTCCATGTATGGATGAAGGCGCTGGTAAAGAATATTTGCAAATATCTTGTAAGCAATATTCAGCAGAGCAATTCCTCGTAAATTGCCACACTCCATTTTATCACCTTTTTTGTATATGGGACAAAGTATGCTGGTCTTCCACTCTCCCTCCTCGACATTCCATATACGCGTGATGAGCTCGTGCATCTCCATACATAGCGCGTTGCCGCCGTTCTTGAAAAGTTCGCCGGGTAGATTATCTGTCCCCGGGGCTTTGAAATTTCTGAACCTCGAAATTTCAGCTTCAACTTCTTGCATTTTTGGTTCTTTTATGTATGGTTGCGCAGTATGAAATGGCAATTCGTTGTTTTCTTCGTATCGGTTGAGCGGTGTGTTCGGATTAAGCAGTTCTTTGAAGTACTCAGCCCATCTCGCAATGCACCTTTCCTCATCTGCTAAGACCAATCCATTCTTGTCCTTACACACCGTAGAGAGCACAATCGCTCGTCAACAGGATTGAAACCAATCATCGCGTTCCTAGCTGTGCCGAAAACCATGAAACCTACCATGAAACCTGTTCCATACTCTCTTGTACTGTCGTTACTCTTCCCACTGTAGTAGAACTTATAGTCGCTACTGATCATTGTGTCCTTTCCAGGCCATCTCGTTTCTTGCACTGCCGTAATGTCAATTTTTGCCGCTCATTTGTGAGAGATCTCAATCCTCCTGGCCGCAACAAAAATCTTACATTCCATGTTCCAGTTTTAATTCGTTGTCCTTTTTCCGTTGCTTGAGTCGTTGCCGCTTATCCTGTCCGATCCGAGGCTGTGTTGTTGAATTCATAACCGGTATCCATTTTTTCCGGTGTTTGGAGGTCACCCAAACGCCCAACCTACTTCCGTTTCCCCGATGACCCGTAGGATAGTCATCAGGTAGCACTCTTAAGTTTAGCACAAAATCCGAAGAGAATTGAGGTCCCGGAAACTACGACGTGGACGTAAAAAGAGCACTTGATAGTTAGACAGTTGCACGCCTGGCACATGACACGGACTACCACACTCCGCTCATATGTAATCAGGCGCTACCCTATCTAACTACCCAATCCCCATACTTTTTTACGGCATCATAAACAAAATACCAACAAAACCAGGAAGGATTTCGAACACGTCCAAAGAATGGTTTTGTTAGGTGTAACAGGAGTAATGAAATCTACTCCCACTAAAGTCTTAGAAGTCTTAATGAACGTCCTCCCTGCGAAATTATTTGGGGAACAAGAAGCGATTGAAGCTGCTATAAGGCTTAAAAATGCTAACTGTTGGAAAGACTCCTACTACGGACATGCTAATATCCTAAAGAAACACGATGCACTCAGACAAAAGTATCCCACGATATTCTTTGAGAAAAAATTCACTGTAAGCATCCCGGACAGATGCTTCTGGTAAAAAGAAAACCCAATTCCTCAAGACGACCTGAATGTATACACAGACGGACCTAAATCGTGCACAGGGATGGGCGTAGGAATATATTCCGCAATCCCTGACTTAAGCGTCACTGCCACTGGATAATTATGCCAGTATTGCGCAAGCAGAATTATACACTATTGAGCACACATGCGAAATCCTAATTTCTCAAGGCACTCATAACAAACTCCTAAACATATGTTCCGATAGTGAGACCTCTTTGATAGCCCTAAGCAGTCACTGCTCCACCTCTAAATTGAAAACGGAGCACATAAAAGCATTAAATCTTTTATCCAACTCTAACGCTGTTAACCTTCTCCGGGTCCCCGGACACAGCAACATTGAAGGCAATGAAATATTAGATAACTTAACTCGTTCCAGCAGATCCGTACCCTTTCAAGGTCCATCACCGACTTTTGGTCTTACTTATGCAACCCAACGTGAGGCAATCAGGAACTTCTTTCAAACCCAACACAAAGAACAGTGGAAAACTTGCCCTACTTGCAAGCACATTAAAAACCTTATCTATGGCCCAAGTAAGAGTTTTACAAAGCTCCTACTTAACAAATCCAGGCAGGTCCTAAGAATTATCATCAGTGCAGTCACTGGACACTGCACCTTAAACAAGCACCTGAACATCATGTGCCTTGCTACAACACCAACCTGCAGAAGATGCCTGGAAGAAGACGAAACCCCATTACATCTGATGACCATCTGTCCAGCCCCCACCAACAAAAGGGCCAGCATTCTAGGCGGCTGACACTTCAACAACAATGGATTGAAACAAATAGAACTAGGGAAAATACTCACCTACTTTAGGCAAATTTTTGATAAAGATTAACATACAAATAATTGGACACAAAAGAAGCCCACCTAAGTGACTTAATTGTAAGTCTAGAATATATGTAAATATTTTAGTGCGAATAAACGAAACTAACTAACTAACTGTAACTATCAACTCTATCAAGACGTGTTTTTACGCCGCCCTCGCAGTTTCATTCCGTGCTTTTATAAATTTTGTGAGTTTTCCGTTTTTATCAGTTCTGAAAAAATTTGTTGTGAATTAGATGACTAGTTTTGTGCAGTGCAATAATTAGTCGTGATTTTGAATTTATTTTAGAAGATCTTTACGGAGCATGAACGATTTTTCTACGCTCTTTTGTATGATTCTATTGTTCGCAAACATGTGCTTCGGGATAACAGTGAATCGTATTATGATGTTAGGTTTCTGTTCAACCGTGTGTTTAATTGTTCGAAAGAACTTATCGCCGAAAGGCTCATGTGTTGGGACTCTTACTGAGGAACGCTTACATTTAAAACGACTAAGATTTTTAGACTTTAGCCCATACATGGAACGAATCGCTTCTTATGATTTTGTTTGTTTAGATTGTCGGACGACGCACCACCGTTGATGAGGAGGGACCGGACATGAGAGCTGATTGAAAAACGTCGGCGGTGGCTAACCGAAAAAAGTGTCGGCGGCGGCTGGAACGGCGGCTGGAAGTCAGTGAAATCAGAGAAAAAATCTTAAGAAAGTTTTAAAAAATTTCACTACTTAGGCACAAAGTAAGAAAATTACTTTGTGTGGTTGATGTTTCTCTGCCGTTGGTTCATAATGTTGGGAATTTTCTTGGGTTATCGGTTTCATTGAAGCTGTTATGACCCAAGAAAATTCCCAACGTCAAGAAAATTATTGCTATATTGAAGTCTTTGTCAAAATTGAGAGTTAACTTTTGAATGTTCAGTTGAAAGAATTGAGTTTCAACAGGTAGCCTTTCGTTATTGATGAGGTAGCCTGTTTCACAGAATAATGCTCGGTAGCACCAGAGCTGCTCGGAAATGACAGTACTATCTTTGCCAAAGCGCTAAGATAACGATATGTCGTTGTTAAGAACGGGTCCAATTTATTAAGTTATGAGGTGCTTAAGAGCACTCTATGTAAAAACGATGTTTTTGTAGCTATAGTTTTGTGATAAAAATGTGTCATTTTCGAAAAAGTAACTAAATGGTCGTTTACACTCATCTTTTATTAATCTAGCAGTTGAGCTACTTTTTTGCGATTGCTTAGTTTTTTTAACAAATCTTTCGCTAGAAGAAAGGTCTGCATTTCAGACTGGGCAGCCTGGTGTCTATAACAATGTTGGATGGTGTGAAGCTAGCTTTAAGTAATTCTAAGTCTTTGGTTGTGAATTCATTTTACTGTCCCAATAGTCTCATGCAAGATGATCTGCTGAAGCTCATGAACTTGCACTCAAATGTTTTCACGGGTGGGGATTTCAATGCAAAACATCGCTATTGGCATAACTCTAAGAACAATACCAACGGCAATATTCTCTGTAAATTTCTCGTTGATGACAATGTAGCCGAACTGATCCATCCGAGTGCTTACACATGCTACAGAAGCAGAACTAATCCTAGCACGATTGATTTGGCTTTGGCGAAGGGTGTTAGGGTGGTTAGTAGTGCTGTCACTGAGCTTAACCCGGACCATTGTCCAGTCGAGCATGTTTTGAAGATTAATGACGATCTCTCCTACGACGATCCCGTCAAGAAATTCATGTACGGAGGAGCAAATTGGGGTATGTTTAAAGGAATATTAGACGAAAAACTGAGTGTAGTACCGCTGGTTGATGCAAACGACATAGATTCTTGTATAGAACACTTGACTAAAGTTATTAGTTATGCGATGGATGAATCCATTCCCAAGAAGTGCTTCACTGGCAAGAATCATTTCCCACCATACTTAAAGGACTGCATTGCTAGGAAGAAGAGATTGAGAAGGGCATACTTTCGTAGTAAGCTCAGGGATCACAGGCTGAGGGACGAAATAAGTGGTTTGAACGCGATCATTAGAAAAAACATAGATGCTAGGGAATCCGAGATTCTTATGAGAAGACTGAAACAGATCAGGCCGGACACTAAAATGTACAAAAATATTGGCAAGCTCTTGGGTGATGGTAGAAGGGCCGCACCAGTACTGAAATCGAGCGATGGCTCTCTGGTTAGCAATTCTTTAGATAAAGCAAACGTTCTGGCAAAAGTGTATGACGAGATCCACAGGCAAAATAGAGGTATGGGTGATGCTGAGTTTGATGAGATTGTGAGGTCTGAAATATTTTCGTTCAGCCAGGCGACTACGACAGTACAGCTAGAACCGCGTTTGACGGACGCTGATGAGATTCAACGTATTCTTAAACGTTTCAAGAATAAAAAGTCAAATGGACCGGATGCTATCCCAAACGTTGTCCTAAAGAAGCTTCCTAGGTCGGCTCATGAATTCTTGGCGAAGTTGATTAATTGTATACTGAGCATAGGATACTACCCCACATCATGGAAGGCAGCCCATGTCATACCGATACCCAAGCCGGGTAAGCCAGCAAATGAGGCAAAGAACTTTAGGCCTATTAGTCTCCTAAACGGCCTGGGCAAGATTCTCGAAAAGTTTCTCCACATAAGAATACTTGAATACTGTGATGAGAATTTTTTGCTGCCTAGCAGTCAATTTGGGTTCAGGAGCAAACATTCTACAGTACATGCCCTCATAAGGCTATTTGAGGAGGCGATTATGGGCTTCAATGATCGTAAAATCACGATAGCTGCATTTCTGGACATAGAAAAGGCATTTGACACGATGTGGGTCGAAGGTCTTATTTATAAGCTGATAAAGATGAAGTTTCCTCGTTACCTTATAGAAATTATCCTTTCTTACCTCAAAGATCGTTGCTTCAGAGTTAAGATGGAAAACCAACTGTCTGACCCGATATTAGTGAATGATGGGGTCCCACAAGGTTCGATACTTGGTCCTTTGCTCTTTGTTATTTTCATGATAGACCTTCCAACGCATCTGAATACGACTTTGACTGTCTTCGCAGATGATACGAGCACCTTCTCAACCAGATTATCTCAGGGTAGAGCAAAGTCTAACGTGCAGAGCCACCTCTATAAGCTACAGAGCTATTATCAGAAGTGGAAAATTAAAGTGAATGTTGAAAAATCGGAAGCTCTGTTCATACATAGGTCGAGTCGCGCTAGTGCCATTGATGATAGTTTATACTCTCTTGAAATGAATGACTCGAAGATTCCCTACAAGAAAAACGTACGCTTTTTGGGTTACTACGTTCAACCGAATCTGAAACACAATGAGCATGTAAATAGGATGTTGCTTAAGGTACACGCCGGGCTGCACAAGCTATATCCTGTCATGAATGCGAACAATGGTATTTCGCAAGATGTGAAAGTAAAGGTCTATTTGACTATATTGAGGCCGGTTCTTACTTATGCAGTGGCTATTTGGCACAGTCTGCCGAAGTACTTGATTAGGAGATTGAAGCTATTTGAGAATAAATGTCTCCGTATGGCAATTAATTTTCGAAGGACGAGGAAGAATTTCCGATTTATTTCTGTTGAAAAATTGCACAAAGTTACAAAGGTCCCGAGGCTTAACGAACACCTTTATGGCTTGGTTAAAAACATGCTTAGTAAGACCTATTTACACGAAAACTCTGTTATCTGTAAATTTGGGGACTTTTCAGATGATCGAATTGCTAATTGCATTTACAAACCCCCTCATTCGTTGATGAGGGGCGCCGAATCCAAGTTACTGTCATTCTAGACTCACGCACATTCTGATGTATTTCCTCACGATAACGATGAAAATTAAAACGGAAAACCAATCCGATTACAAGAACACAAGAATTCTATTCTAAATGATTCGATTTATATTTGACTTGATCACAACGGCTTATGTTGTCTCCCTAAAGGGAGTCCCTAGGTTAAGTGCAATTTAATTAAAAAACTAGAATATTGATTGTTTTTCACGTCTTTTTCGATCAGCAAGGTGGTTAGCCTACTGAAATTCCCTTTAACTAAAACAAAATTTCCCTAAAGTATATCTTTGATCGAATTTTCAAGTTTAACTGAAACTGTTATAAAGAAATTTCATATATAAATTTGATAAAGTCTAGATGACTGTAAATTTATTTTAAGCAGAAACAAATTGTAAAAACTGTAAAACTAGATTGAATAAATAATTTGAAAAAAAATGGTGTAATAAGAACACAACTATGCACTAGTTTTGAACTTGGCACCAGGCTGCGTACTTGATAATTTTGATTGACGATTTAGAAGGCAGCCTAGTGCCGAAAATCGGTCAATATCATCGTAACGGCCATAATGAACACTATACGTCGCGTCGTATCACAACAAAAACCTTTTTAAAGGTAGAGTGTGACGCAGTCCGTAAGTCCGCTTCCAAAATTAATGATATCGCTTGAGGTGACGCTATCGCAGAAAATACGCAGAAGTTCGTTTGAATGGAACCTTGTGTTCAAAGTTTTGATTTCCTGAAAAAATTAAAGCGCTTTCTTTGAAACAAAATTGCGTTGTGTTAAAAAAATTGCGTCACAAATGCCGGACCCACCAGCGGAATAATTTTTCAATACTTTCAGTTTTTACACGCAAAAATTTTCATTTACCTTAAACAATCTACGCAATAACAAACAAAAGTCAAATTTTTGCAGCGCAACGAACTTCTGCGTATTTTCTGCGATAGCGTCACCTCAAGCGATATCATTAATTTTGGAAGCGGACTTACGGACTGCGTCACACTCTACCTTTAAAAAGGTTTTTGTTGTGATATCAGTCGTTTTGGAAGTTTTCAGTTGTTAAAAAATTTTTTATTTTTTGAAAAAAATTTTCTCAAAAAAGAAAATTTTCTTAGAAAAAAAATTTCTCCGAAAAAAAAAAATTTCCTCAAGAGGAAAATTTCCCGAAAAAATTTATACTTGAAAAAAAATTTTTTCTGCCGATCCGAAAAAATTTTTTCAGAAAAAATTTCTTCCAAAAAATTTTCGCTGACAACATTGTTGCTGCCAAAAAAATTTTCTCCAAAAAAAATTTTATACTAAAAAGTTTTTTCTCCAAAATCTATCGATCCGACGAAAAAAAATTTTTGGCGAAAACTTTCGCCTCGATTTTGACCAACTTCCGCGCCTCGGCGACCCCACTTTCTATTCATCAAAATGATGCGCAAGTCAATATATATTGATGTCGACGAAAAAAAATTTTTGGCGAAAACTTTCGTCTCAATTTTGACCAACTTCCGCGCCTCGGCGACCCCACTTTCTATTCATCAAAATGATGCCCAAGTCAATATCCATCTCTCTACGTAGTGTCATTGCGGAGCTAAAATTCGAAAACCGAAAAAGCATAAACGATAATCCAAGATGGCGCCGCTTTGACAGCTGGCAGCCATTTTCTAATGATACCAAAAAATTCTCCTGATGAAACTCTATAACTCTGTAGAAGAAACCGTCTCTCTAAGTAGCGTCATTCCGGAGCTAAAATTCGAAAACCGAAAAAGCATAAACGAAAATCCAAGATGGCGTCGCTATAACAGATGGCAGCCATTTTCTTATGATCCCAGAAAATTGTCCTGATAAAAGTCTATAACTTTGTAGAAGAAACCGTCTCTCTAAGTAGCGTCCTTCCGGAGCTAAAATTCGAAAACCCAAAGAAGCACAATTTATACCTTACAAAAAACCAAGATGGCGTCACTTTGGCAGATTTCTGAAAATCCCAAAAAAATCTTCTGATCAAACTCTATAACTTTCCCGAAGAAACCAATTCCCTAAGTATTGTCATTCCGAAGCTAAAATTCGAAAACCAAAAAAAACCTAATTTATTGCTTGGGAAAATTCAAGATGGCGCCGGTTTGACTGCTGGCAGCCATTTTCTTAAGATCCCAAAAAATTCTCCTGATCAAACTCTATAACTTTCCCGAAGAAACCATCTCTCTGAGTATTTTCATTCCGAAGCTAAAATTCGAAAACCAAAAAAAACCTAATTTATTGCTTGGGAAAATTCAAGATGGCGCCAGTTTGACCACCGCTGGCAGCCATTTTCTTAAGATCCCAAAAAATTCTCCTGACCAAACTCTATAACTTTCCCGATGAAACCAACTCTCTAGCTATCGTCACTTCGGAGCTAAAATTCTCCGTGCATTACCACTTTGAACACTTTTCGACATGCCACGGCTTTTCCAGAATATTCCCGGAAAAGCTGCATATGAAATTTTTCATTTGGGGCTGAGACTGACGTTCCCTGAAAATTTTAAGGAAATCGGTTCTCGAGGTTCTCGAGAAAAAAAAGTAGACAGATACATAGATAGATAGATCGTTGACACACCACACAGAAATAAAATTATTATTAATTACAAAGGTAATTTGACCATTTTTCCTTAGGAATTGGTCATCTTTGATTGGCGATATCTCAGCCAATTTTCAACCGATTTTGATGAGTGAGGGCTTGTTTGAAAGCTGCTGCGACGTAGTTTTTTTTTTAATAATTTGGAGGGGGAGGGGGCGAGGGGAAAAAACTCAAAGTTCGCCTATACATCGTGTCTTGTCCCAAAGGTTTTTGTATGGAGGTTTTTGAGTTTGTGGACGTTTTTTTTGGGGTGTGGGGACTGCGTCACGCTCTCCGCTACCGCTCCGAGCATGATAAATTTCGAGTCGGCACTAGGCTAGGTACTTAAACTTTTGTTTTATGGATGTAGGTGGTAGCAGCAGCCTGGTGCCAAATTGAAACTTATATGGCATACAAAATTTACTCATGCCAACATTTTGGAAAAAAAAAGATTGCAGCACCAGGCTGTGGCAGAGCTAAAAATGTAGATGGCAGATGCCATATAAGTTTTCACATTTTAAATCAAATTTTATTTACAATAACGTCACACGTAATACGATTTGATTTTTGTAAACCTGATCGTCCGATTACGATGAGATATCAATTGTAAATGCACAGAACTTGCCCCACATAAAGTGTGTGAATGTGTGTATGTTTCACAAAGCTAAGGGTTGGATAAATATGATTTTAATTCTTTTTTTTTTTTGCTTTAAAATGTTTATTTAATTTTATTGTTTTTTTTTGTGCTCGAGCCGATTGAGGCTTGGGTTGTTTTTTCATCACCTCGTCGGCGGCGGCTCGGCTGGACCAAAAAAGGTCGGCGGCGGCTGCAAATCGGGGGCTCTCTAGTCTGGGAGGGACTTAATGTTTTTTTTTCTTTCCGGCGCGGCGCCCAGCTAAGGAAAAACAAATAAAATTGATTGCAGTCTACACGATCTTTGGTTTATTACTTGTGCGATTCAATTGGTCTCCTTGGTAGAGAACAAGTGCTTCAAAGTAATATGATACTGTGGCATTATGCTATGTTCAATCGTGATGATCGTGATGCGTAATGTTCGAAGAAACTAATCGCCGCAAGACTCATAATGTTGGGACTCTTTCTGAGTCCGACTCTATCGTTCGGAGGAACTTATTATTGCCTGAAGGCTTTATGTGAAACGACTTCTATTTTGAGTGTTTTTCGTCTATTCAATACAGGCTTAGCCATGGAATGAATGAACAATGAGCGAAATGTTCGTAAAAATCGTTGTTTTTCCGTTTTGTATTTACTAGTGATCTCAAAAAGTCGTCGTAACATATTTATTATAATGGCACAATGACAGAATCCGTTGGTTGTTTGTGAAAGTGGAGAACTACAGCTGCATCAATCAAATTGCATGGAGACAAAAATTACCCACCACCCCAGGTAAGATTTTTCATTTTTTCGAAGGTGTTAATTCTTTACAACAAAAAGTAACGAAATATATGGCAGAGTACCTTGAGCAACGTATTTAATGGTATCAAAAGAGTGAATTGGAGTCTGTCGCCCGTCTCCTTTAATTTTTCTAATTTTGCATACCGATGTGATCGAACAATCATCGAAACAAACCGTTTTAATTCGAACTTAAAGCGATATAAAAACAGAATGTGGTCTGGTGCCTTTTAGAGATGCTTTATTTGCACACAAATAGTGCGAATTGTGAATTCTATACTAAACGTTTACAACTCTCCATGTAATTTATTTAAGAGTTTTCAAAATATTGAACATGCTGTAAGCAGAATTGACGATCTGGAATGAAACACAGCAGAAATTGAAATTATTTCATTACAAAAAAATTGTAGCAAACCCTCATGAATGTCTCCAGAGTCAATGGATACAATTTCAGAACAACCAACTGCATGGGCTTGATCAGAAATTTGCCGAAAATGTTTACGTTTTTCTGAATTGAATGAGATCGATCGATCCAAGTCGACTGAAAAAGACTGTTGGAAAGTTTGTGGCTTGCCAATTCAATTTCGTTACCAAGGAGGGTGATCATAAATATTTCAAAAATGTTGTAAAACAAGCTGGCCGAGTGAATCATTGTTTCAATAAAATTGTCCCCTCGATTCTGTAAAAAGACAATTTTCACTCAGACGAACACACAACAAATTCACTAACAAAAGCGAGGCAGTAAACAGATCCACAGATACTCAGGCTACTGGTCGCCAATTGAACCACAAAATTTTTAGCAAGGAACGCATCCAACTGGTTCGTCGATCTGAACAAAAATAATGGTAACATATCGAAATTTGAAATGACTCCCATTTTATACTCAGTCAACTTCTGATGTTCGAAGATTGCTGTAAGCAAATCTTTCGAAAAAATATTGTCCTTTTCAGCGTCTGATCTTTTGTATTTCTTAGAGGTGTCTGTGATTTGCCCTATTTTTTTGAATTTGTCTCCAAGTACGTGATACTGTGAGCCACATTGAAACATCAAATACCAAAGGAGAATGGACAATATCACTGCAAAGATCGTAATTATGCCTTCAGTAAAAATGAAGATGAAAGCCAGCCAAAAACCGAATTCGTTATTTTGGTAATCCAACGGAAATCCAATATTAATGAACAACTTCCTCTCACTTCCGACGAATGGTATGACGCACATTGTAGTAATTGAAGATGATGAAAAAAATGTAAAGAAACCTAGACCACATTTTACAAAGAAGTTTAATTTGTTATTGGCGGCGGCGAAAATATTCCGATCGTCAATGGAATAAACGCAAATTCGATTCAACAATTCGAGAAATTGATTTTGTCTCCAAATTAGAAGCCAAATTCTAACTGACAGAACTGTAGCCATCAACGATACTTCAAATAAGAATATTTTGTCTCCAACGCTATCACTTGCTAGTGCTCCTGCCATTAATGAAATTGGGAAAAGTAAATAGTAAATTGAATAAAATATTTTTATCCTTCGTTCGCAAACGGCTTCCTCATCTTCCTGACTCCAAAACCGCACTCGATAGAGAAACGACATCATTTCGTTTATAGTTCTATGTATTCGAATTTGGTACATTTTCATGTTTCAGTTGACCTTTTACTGCGACGTTTGCTATTGCACTGCAATTAACGATCGGATTTACCATTCCGAAAGGTTCAAATATATTGATTTTAAGCTTTGCATTTAAACTATTCATGAAGTTAACGAAGGATAAACTAAAGTAATCATTATTGTAATGACATGCACATTCAAATTAATAAGGTTTCTCATGCCAATTGGAACGCCTTCACATTCGCGTTAATATTCATTACAACCGATGCATTGTCGCTCGAAGAACAGGCACCCATAGATCCAAATTTTCAATCCAAATGGGACATACCAATCATCCAGACTAAATTAGAAATGATCCCGAAATTATCCGCAGTAGATAGCGCACGAATGCTAGCTCTTTCTCGACCATAATCGGGCCTCGGCACACATAACAGTAGTCCTTTGCATTTAGCGAAAGCTTTGATCGTTGAGAGCGTCCAGGCAATGGATGCTTTGTCTTTTTTCTTGTTGCCTTTAGTCAAGTGCTGCTTTAGTCGTGAGCTGCTTTGGGTAAGAAGCGTCTGTAATAGTTGAGCATGCCTAGAAAGCGTTTTAGGTGCTCTACCGTTTCAGGCAGCTTGCATTCCCTAATCGCTGAAACTTTGGAATCCAATGGTTTGGTTTCGAGTTTGCTAATTGAGTAGCCCAGAAATTTAACTTCTGGTTGGCCAAAAACACATTTGTTGAGGCTGATGACTAAACCGTAATCGCTCAGTCGGCTGAAGAGAGTTCTGAGGTGTAAGACGTGCTCTTCTGCGGTTTTCGAGGCGATTAGGATGTCATCAAGGCAGGCGAAGCAGAAGTCCAGTCCCTGCATGACGAAACAAAACAAAACTTGCTGATTTCGGCGTATCACGCCCTCACATCAGCGCAGACACAGAACAAATACAAATTTTGAACTTTCAGCACTAGCTTTTATACACTGAAAAACTTCCGCAATCTATTAACAAAACTCTTCATTTTTGTTAATATTTTTGGAAGTAAAAAGCAAGTTTGCGTACTTTATTACGTAGTGGTGCGGTTCGCCGAGGAAGCCAAAAACATCTGGAGTTAATACCATCCAAGATGGAACTTCCAGATTTGTGCAGTCCAGTGACGATTTTCATTTTTTAATGTAAATGGTCAAGAAATGAACCATCTCACAATCTGCCGCATCTGTACTTCCAAAAATATTAACAAAAATGAAGAGTTTTGTTAATAGATTGCGGAAGTTTTTCAGTGTATAAGCGCTGAAAGTTCAAAATTTGTATTTGTTCTGTGTCTGCGCTGATATACACATTGTCCTGCAAGACATAGGTGTACTGATGAAATCACATACTTTGTTTGGTATGTGAGGGCGTGATACGCCGAAATCAGCATGTTTTGTTTTGTTTCGTTAGATTGTCTTTCCTTAAACGATTGAAGTAAGGTAGCGGCCTTTAATCCGTTGTTGAAATCGCGGTCGAGAGTTTTTCTCGTAGCGCAATGGTTTCAAAAAACGTGAAAGATTGTACTCCAAGGCATATGTTGACTACTTTGTGGTCTATTACCATGGGAGTTTATAAAAAGTCTGTCTATCAGCTTTTTTATTCTTTTCACACTGTGGGCCCTGAATGACACTGTTTACGAACTGCTGAAATGTTTGAGCTGCGTTACATAAACCAAATGTCATTGATGGGAATTCAAAGAGGCCGAATGGTGTTATCAGCGCTGTCTTTTGACAATAGGTAATTGTTTATAGGCGCTGGCAAGATCCACCACACTGAAGATAGAACAACCTTCTAAAAAGCTGTGGAAATCATGAATGTGCGAATTTGGGTATCTGTCTAGTTGCGTGTGCACGGACGCCAGCCTCCAGTTTTTTTGGGTTCCATATGCAATGGAGAGGTCCAAGGACTGTTAGAAGGGCGACAAATACCTAGTTCCAGCATCTTATCAAATTCTGCCTCAGCGAATTTCAATTTTTCGGGATTGAGCCTTTTGGCTATCGAAAAAATTGGTTGGCAGTTCGTGATAATGTGATGTTTGACCTGGTGCTTCTTTGTCTTTTTAGCAAATGAAGAGAGGTCCAGTATATTTGGAAATTCGTGTACCAATTGGTGGTATTTAAACACTGAAGAGAGTGACTTGATACGCACACCAGTATTGGTACAAAGAAGCTTTCCTTTAACAGTGACGTTAGTTTCAGCGTCTCTTAGGCTGTTGTTCTTTACATCGATCAAGAGGTTGAACTTCCGTAGCACGTCTGAACCCATGATGGGTTATTGCAAGTCTGCAATTACGAAGATCCCGTTGACGGGTCAACGTAGTGCCAGGTTCAGAGTTACTGGTTTGCTGCCGAAGGTCTTGATTTGGGATCCATTCGCAGCAAAGAGAGTGAAGGAGCAAGGTGCATCTCGCGGGAGTTCGGTGGAATGACGGAGATATCTGCGCCGGTGTCGACTAAGAAATCTCTTCCCTTTGCTTTATCTGTCACAAACAAGCGGCTTACACACATGCCAGAGTTTACACACAGGCGTTGTTTTGTGGCTTTGAAGCTTTAAATTTGCAAGGTTATTGCATTTTTTAGCTTTATAGCCATAACGATTGTGAGAGTAGCACTTGCTAGTGTTTGTGCCAGAGTGCGCTGTTTGTGGCATTAACAAATTAATTTATTAATGAATGAAATTTCAAAATTGCAACCAACGTCATGTTGAATGGCAAATATTGAATATATTTGCCAAATACCTGTCAACTGGTTATCCCGAAATCACTCCCCGTTGGCAGTTCATCCTTTGTTTAACGTGATTTTTTTTTTGTTACGTTGGTACTCGTTAAATTTAATACAATTTTTCGAGCGCTAAAGTTTTCAAAATTCTTTCGGTCGTTTCATTTGAAGTTTAGAAATATAAAAAGGAATTTTCGACCGTTTCACTTCGTGTGCGTTTTTTTTCAGCGTCCTCTGTCCACCAAAAATAAATGAGGTACAGGCCTACAGTGTGATTTGATTCATCCCATTTGACTTCTCCGATCTTTTCTCGCTAATGAACAACTTTTATTAGTAAACTTGATTCACCAACGGTTCGCCTACGAATAATTGTAACAACCAAATTGATTATCTCTCAACACAATCGATGGCATCGTTCGATGTATATTCTTCACTCTGCCTATTACACCAATCCCACACGGCCGTCCTGCAACATTGTTTGACCTCACACAATACATCCTGGGAGTTGCGGGAATTGTGAAAAGTTAACACAGCGCTGTTTCTGCAATCCGTACAATGGATTAATGCAGAAATATTACTAATAGTTATGTCCACGATATTTAATAGTATGAAACTGTATTATTCAGTGTCTAATACGCAACTCGTCGTATGTCCTGTAAATTTATGCAAGTCGCTGTAACTGAACCCAACCTCTCACATACATTTTCAAATTTATGTTTCGTGTATTTTACGTGAGGCCGTTTAGGATGCGTGTACAAAAAGAATTTCGTCGACGTATTATGTGATCCGTATTTTTTTGTGTTTTTTTTTCAAATTTACGTACGTTTTTATGTTTTTTTTAAGTACTGAGCTGTATTTCTTGCACATTTGCCACACTTGTTGTGCCAGTCTGCTTTTTTTAATCGAAAAAGTCGTTCTGAGTCGAGAAATGTGGACATGTGTTTTCACATTTCCACATTTGTTTTCACATAATATGTGAGTCACATTTGCCTCGCAAATGTGGAATTTTTTTTTTCAAGTGTCGTTCCCGTCGCACATTTCCTCACATCTCTTGCACATCTGAAAACTTTGTGTCGAAATGTGCCGAGATGTGAATAACACCATAATACACAGGTTAGGGAAGTGGTCACATTTGCCAGTCACATTTCGGCGAATTTGCCGAATTTGGCAAATTTGCCTGTTTTCAACACTCAAATGTGACATTTTCCCAAACCTGTATCTGGCGTTCTCGAGCACATCTCGGCACATTTACTGTCAAAGTTTTCAGATTTGCATTGACCCATGGCAAATGTGCGACGGGAACGACAAATGTGCTACTTGAAAAAAATAAAATTTCACATTTGCGAGGCAAATGTGACTCACATATGTGAAAACAAATGTGGAAATGTGAAAACACATGTCCACATTTCTTGACTCAGAACGAATTTTTCGATGAAAAAAGCAGACCGGCACAACAAATGTGGCAAATGTGCAAGAAATACAGCTCAGTACTTGAAAAAATAGAAAAAAAAGTACGTAAATTTGAAAAAAAAACACAAAAAAATACGGATCACATAATACGTCGGCGAAATTCTTTTTGAGCCTAAACGGCCGTACGTAAAATTCATGAAACATAAATTTGGAAATGTATGTGAGAGGTTGGAATCGACATAGTGCTAAAATTTTAAAAATTTCGCAGATTGATTCGCACATTGGTATTTTCGAAAAACTTTTTCAAATATAGACGATATTAATGAACTGACAAAGTTCAGTAGTATTCTTCATTGAAAAGTAGCATTTCCCGCAACTTCCTGGCGAAAATATTTTGAATCGTGCCACATTCCATTGTTCGTTTCGTGCCTAACCAAATCCACTCGGTCATTCGATCATCAAACCAAAAAATATCAACGATTGAATTACACCAGTCGATCTGCTTATTGTTTTTCACCAAACGTTCTGCTTATTGTTTACGTATCGTATGTGACGAACGTGTAACGTACCAACTCTCGAATAATTTGCGTATGTTTCGCTGTGTGTTCTGCTTCTATTGTTCTCTGTTTAACATCCAACCGTGTGCTCCTCCAGCTATTTTATTGTCCCAACTTGAATTCTTAATTTTAGTTCACTTTTCGGCTTGTTTTATTGTCTTTCCATTTGTTGGCTTGACTTTTACGCTTTTGGTTCACTTATCAACTTTCAGCTTTTCAATCTTTCCGCTTCTCAATCTTAACGCTTTTCAAACCTTACACTTTGCTTTTCAATCTCTTCGCTTAACACTTTTCTATTCAGCGTGAAACCAATACTTTTCATCTGAACACTTCTCGTATTTCATAAAATTTATTCCTTCGTCATGAGCCAAACCTTTATTTTGTCTTTTTTTTCACTTTACAACTGCACTTCTCGAACAAATTGTCTCATCAATAGTCTTCTATAATTGCTTCTTCTTTCGCTTATTATCATTTTAAATCACTCCCTTAAAAGTCCAAAAACGGTTGAGCCCCTATATAGGAACGAAGAAGAACCATTACGCCTTCAAAAGAATAAAACATCCGATCTTTTCTCGCTAATGAGCAACTATTATTAGTAAACTTGATTCACCAACGGTTCGTCTGCGAATAATTGTAACCACCAAATCGGTTCTCTCTCAACACAATCGATGACATCGTTCGATGTATATTCTTCACTCTGCCTATTACGCCAATCTCACATATATTTTTTAACTGATACGCTCAAGTTCTTTAAACTGAGTTGAGTTCTTAGTGTCGATCACAGTGACCTCTACGTGCAAATCATATTACAGATAAAGTAAAAATCGTTTGATCACGTGATCCATTTTAAAAGAATTGAAAAATATCGAAAAATAACGAACCTTGTAGTCCATTTGCTCCGAGCAATTGAATACATAAACCATTATTCCTAATGCTCTGCCCAAGTCTTTTCTGAAACAATAAAATAGAATTTTGACTCGATTTTACTTATCTTGTCAAATCAAAAGTATTACGTGGTCTCAGTTTTTCCAGTTCCTGTTGGCGTAATTTGTGATGAAATTTCAGTAAAAGTGAAAGGAAAGAATTACAGCAAAAAGATATTTACCTGCTGGACCTGTTGGAAAATGTATGAATTAGTCCTCAAGAAATGAGAATTCGGAATTAATAATTACCTGCAGGTCCTCCCCCCATAACTAAATGCAGCGACTGCGTCAAGGTGATGTAACATCGATCTAAACATAAGTTCATCAATTTGAAGACTTGCACCAATTCAACAAAATTAATTACCAGTCAGTGGAGTGATTACCAATCTCGGCGTATTTCCCAAATACTCATGACTGTAAAGGAATTGAGCATCACAAATGTTCGCAAAGCAATCGTTTTCTTGATCATCCCAGCGATGTCTCAGTTGAGACTGCCATTGGAAAGCAGACGCAGTTTCAAGCTTCGATTGAATAAATTTGTTGACAACATCTCGCGAATGGACATCTATGGTGCAAATGGTCATGATCTTTTGACGGTCTCCTTTGGATAATTCACCAAGCAGAAGAGAAATCAGGACACTCAGTTGGTAAACTTGTTTCTTGAAGTAGTCTTTGATTGCGTTGTCATAGCCCTGGTGAGTTATAAATTTTAAAAGAAATTCACAGAGTACTTTGCGCGAGGAGCCACTCACTTAAGACTTAATGAGATTTAATTGGATTTAATGGGATTTAATCGAGATTTAATAAGTGAGGGACTCGACTTATAATTTTTATTTAAAAAAGTGAATTACTTCTTCGAGTCTGCTGAAAGCAATGTTGACTTCTGTTGTCCACCAAATTTGCGTTCCACACAACGACACTTGAGCAGGATAATCAAACAGCCATTGTTCGCGTGGCTTTTCTTCATACGCGACAACCGCATCGCCCATGTAGAGTCTCAAGGACGATCTCATCCTGTCTTGAACTCGGTTCAACCAAACCTCCACTGCTCCATTGCAATCAGCACTTTCGTTGAACTCAACGTATTCGCCGTCTTTTGCTATCATTCCCAGAGCACATTTTTGGATTTTGCCTTCAGCATTTTTCACGAAATTTAGTTTAGCAATTGAATCAAATAATTTCGTTAGATGTTTTACAACAAACGTTGGCTCCGTTCCATTGCTCAAAATATCCAATAAATCAGCTGAAGACACAAAATAGAATCTTGGGAATGCCAGACGTTTCGTTTCCAAGTATTCGGCTAAGGCTTTCTCGCAAAGTGTAAGCTCTTTTTGCAAGTTTTCTAAGCGCTCGAACAAACCATCCTTATTCGTTGACTGAACAACATTGGACGATTTGGACATCTCTTCCATTAGAATCTTAAATTCTGTATCGATTCTGTCAAACCGTTCCGAATCCACCGGTAATTGTTTTCGAATGTCTTCTGAACTCATAAAAATGCTCTCCAAATGCGTCCACGTGCGTTGCACTTCAAACCAAACGGTGATCACTTGATCCGCGATCATCAGCTTCTTCTGCCAACTGGACACTTCTTCCAGGAAATGAGCAATAAACTTTGAAGTTATCAAATTTTGCAGACACACTTGATTGTCCTCCAGAGTTTCGATCAGTTCTTCGGATGCTTTCAATAAACTGCATCCAGTGCGAGCATGAATTTCATGGTCAAACTCCATTGCTGACCATGTTGTGTGCAAATCACGAAGTATTTTCTCCATTGACATTTCTTTAACCGCTTTGTCCACAATATTTTTCACTTCCTCTTCGCATTCGTGTAAATTCAAGGCTAGGAGTTCAGCAAGTGTTGTGTCTTTGTCCATTATGAATTCCACCTAAACATTAAGCAACTGTAAGTTCAACCATTTCGTCAAAACAATGTTCGTTTAAGCTGATTCACAATTGGGACACAAATCAATTTACGTTTGCTGGTTTATATACAAAGCATTTTTCTTTTTATCTACTTACTGTGATCGTTTTCGACAATTCTGCTAATTTCTGTAAAATTTTATTCAGGAAATATTAGTGCTGTACATATTTTACACTACGTTTTGATTATCGGTTTTATCAAAAAATATTCTTGTGTTTGGTTCGGTTGATTCGCATTAACGAATCATAAGTAAAATGGCTAAAACTGATAGAAGGTGCATAAAACATATATTCTCATTTAAAATAGTTCATAGCATTCGGGTCTATAATTGGCAATTTATATTCCTGATGCTATAAAGGACATGTTATTGCGTTGTCTTGTATAAAAGACATATCATTGTCATACGAAATGACGTAAATCGATTATCATTATCATGCAACGACGTACTTTAAATGAGTAAATAGTAAGAAGCTACGAGCCGAATGCTGAAAACTTTCGCTTAATTGTCTGAATGTAGATGGAATCGGTCAGACCTCGACTATAACCACGCGATCATACCCTTGTGTTATAATATAGTACTGTCACACGTGTTACATGCGATATGACTCAGATCGATCATACAAGAGAAGAGAGACGAGAAAAATCGTATTCTCGTCACCACAGACGAATCCAGTAACGCCTTATAATATATGTAAGCTCGTGGGAAATCCCCTGTAGTCCCCTTATACAACCCCCACCCCCCGGTTTTAATAAATCCCCGAATACAACCTTTTTTAAAAAGTTTCTCAAATCATATGATTCAACAATATACGATAAATTCAATGTATAGTAGTTCACCCTAACTTACATTTGCGAACATAAACGCATGACACAGTACATCGAATATATCCATCCGAAAGCTAGTTTTTCACCTAAACGCAACCAAATGTTCTTTTCTGTGAATGCGTGTGCCATGTGCTGCAAATCAAAATGTCGAAATTTTTGAAACAGAGTGGTGCTCAAAAAAGAAAAGTAAAACGCGATCGTATGATAAAGAAAGTTGACTTACAACCGGGTCAACTGAAAATTCAAAAACTTTTTATGAAAGCACTTGAAAGCATTGTGAAAAGAAGTCTTCAATCTCTTCAATGCAGATTGATGACACTGGAGGTGGGCATGGAAATAATGCGCGAACCTGCAAAACCTGCAACCATACAAAAGTATTGAAAACGTATGACGTTGGAAAGTACCTATCGTTAGGAAGTAGCTGTCATTGGGAAATAGCTGTCGTTGGAAGAGCCAAATATATTGCTACGAGAGAGGTTGTCACTTGTATGAAAAACGAAGCAGAGGAAAACGAAAAGTTAACTTTCTAAAAAATAAATGAATGTAATGTAAATGAGTAATGAAGTAGTTGTGAGATGGAGAAAATATTTTTGAATAAATACTTTTTTGAACAATTTTTTAACGAAATGTATAAACACCGGACACGTAAGCATTCCCCTAATATTAAATTTTTGCTTACATATTAAGCTGCATTGGAAATTGTCGAAATGACAATTTTGAAAAACTCGTCTGAAGTACCACCCGCCGGAAAAAATTTCAAAAAAAATTTTAGAGAAAAAAATGTAAAAATAAATTTTCTAAGAAAAAAATTCACCCCCTCAATTTTTT
>CM055405.1:16683478-16693487 GCA_029228625.1 Pseudolycoriella hygida | reverse complement strand
TCCCTTTTTAGGAAATTTCTTCGACCGTATATTGGACGTCACTTTTTCGACAAGAGAGATGAAGAAAACTTTGAAAATCGGTACAGATCGGTACGGACAGACACAATCTTTTTGCAGAAATTGTTTCCATTGATCGAATACTTAGCGATTTTTGCGAAATTAACGAGAATCCACCAAATATTCAGATATTTTTAACATTTAGTGGTCTGACGTGCCAAGTGATTCCTTCAGCGGGGAATGCCTTTGGTATCAGTGAATATGCCACAACATGTCCAGTTGAACGATCGGTCGACTTACTATCTGAATTCCAAGTGAGATTATTGATGCCTTCCTCTAACGATAAGTCAATTGCCTCAATTTCACTTTTGATGAGTTCCAACTCCACTTTGGTGCTCTCTTGAACGATCTGTTGAACAAACGATGATCAACTCTTTTTAATGTGAAATTCGAAATTCTTTAACTCACTCGATTGTACCAGTTAATCGTTTTTTCAAGGTTCAATGTGAAGCCTCTAAACAAATCGTTCCTTTGAGCAAATTCCAGACCTTCAGTTGGTATTCCTTCCTTTCCCATCAGCGTCATGTGATGAACTTCCCTAAGAATGGCATACAATTCCAAATGGAAATTTAGCACAAGCAAACCATTTTGTTTGTTCCTTTGAATCAACGAATTCTTTAAATTGACCTCGATTTGCCGAGGAACCTTAACCTTCCATTCGTTGAACACCTCTTCCTCAAAGAGTCCCAATGATTTCATCAAAGCTTCATATCTTGCATGCAGTTGCAAAGCCATAGTCGATTGAGTGATGGGATGTTGTAGTGCCTGGAAGTTTTTCATTGGCGCACTAACACGCGCACCTAACTGCTTCACCCAACGCAAGGCCAGTGATACTGGAGGAAAGCTTCGATCACTAAACAAATGACCATTGACCCTTTTATACACAATTTGCTTTTCGTAAATCTGTTCACATTCGGTGATCTCATCGTCCAACATCATCAGAATGTCGGAATATTTATTTGTGAACTCTGCCTTTATCTTTGGCCGATCGAGCACGCTGCCAACAATGCTGATCAATTTAAAAACACTTTCCAAATTGTAACAATCATCAAAGGCCTGACACAGAATGGCGGCCAATTTCATGTCCAATTCTAAGATACGCTCTTGAAAATCGGCAAAATCTAAGTTGAACGTCGGATCGTCCGGATCCAAAACTGAACAAATCAAATTTATTTCGCTTCACATTTCGTTAGCATTCAAAATCCTTACCATCGTAACTCTTCGACGCAAACGCGGAAAAATATTGATTGAACTCAAAATAAATGGATGTAATGCGTGAACTGAGCTGTCGTCCTTTCAGGCCACCGATTTCAACTTTTTCCAATTTCAAAAATTCCGTAACGGTGCAGAAGAACCACTGAATCGTATTCAATCGATCGAGAAACGAGTTCATTCGTTCAAATACAGCGTTTGGATGAAATGTCCAATAAATTGGTGGGCGATGCTCTTCCCTAAAAAATGGGTCCAAATTCTCTTTGTACTCGTCAAAGAGACAGCGAAAGTGTTTTAAAATTTGTAGAGAAAGCGACAACCGTTGCATTGCTTCATCGATGTCGGTATGGAAAATAGATGACGGATCCAGAAATCGCTTTGCCTAAAAAACGCATTTTGTTGGAAAAAAAAGTTTAAATTTTACTTTAGGCGAGAGTCGCAACCGGCATAGTCATCAACTGTCATATGTGAGACCAACGGTGTGGCAGGTTGATTAAGACCAACATCACGAGAATTTGTTCTTTCGTGATATCCTAATGAAGTACTTTAAGGAACTGCTGAGCCCGAACAGATCACTGAACCAGAGCGACACCATCGACGACTTGTCATTTCGGACCGCGCAGCCACATATGCTAGAACCAACGTTCAAAAATGTCAAAGCCCCGGGAACAGATAACATACCTGGAGAACTTTTCTAGCGCGGTGGTAATTATGCATGGAGAAACGTATGAGCTCATCAAGCGCATCTGGAATGCCGAGGAGTTGCTGGAAGAGTGGAAGACTAGCAGCATCTGCCCCTTACACAAGAACGATGGCAAATTGGGGTTTGGCAACTATCAGGGAATTCCTCTTTTGATAGATATTTGGGAATATTCTATACAAACGCCTTCTTACATACATTGAATCAACTGTTGCTGATTTGATTATCAAGGGGGTTTTGGTGTAGGTCGTTCAATAACGGACCAACTTTTCAGCATTAGACAGATTTTGAAGGAATGTAAAGAATACAATGTTCAAATACACTAATTTTTCCTTGACTTCAAGGCAGCGTACGACAGTGTGAACAGTAGGAAGCTATTGAGAGTAATGGAGGCATTTGAGGTTCCTCAAAAACTAATCTCGCTGACAAACTTGACATTAGATACCGCTAACAGCCAAGTAAAAATCCGCAGCAAATTGTCAGACGCTTTCGACATTTAGGGAGCGTTCATAAATGACGTCTGCATTTTTTTGGCTTTTTTAGACATCCCCCCACCCCCCTGTCTGTTTTCGTCTTTTCAAATATCATTTTCCTGCTTCATGGCAGTGCCCAAAGTAGAAAATGTCCATTACTTTCGCCCTTCAAATAGACATTTTTGATTGCTATTAAGCATGAAAAACTCGATAGGTCACTCGGCAAAACACTTTCGGTCTGTTGTTCTTGTGACGTAAGTAACTATTCCCAATATTTCGACATTTGATGGCCGATTTCGAAAATGGGATGGGACAACTTTGGTGTGTTCGAAGGTGAGCTTACATCATGAAAACGATAGAAGTTTCAAATTGAGCAACATCACAAAATATGACGTCTGTTTTCATCAGACATAGACACCCCCTTCCCTCCAGTCTGTTTTCGATGACCCCCTCCCCGCCCCCCTCTCAAACGCAGACGTCATTTATGAGCACTCCTAGGAAGGACTACAACAAGGAGATCGACTCGCGACGCTACATTTTAATTTGATCCTAGAAGCAGCAATGAGAACCATGGACATCGACACCAGCGGCATCTTGGGACGAAACATGGAAGCTGTCAAAGAAAAGTTCACGGCTTTGGACAGGAAAGGTGCCGACCTCAGGATGAAGGTTAATGACGCAAAGACCGAATACATGATTACCAATTGACACACACAAATTTGAGGTGGCAGACAAGTTTGTATATCTTTGACAACGTCATCATGGACGAAATCGGGGTATGATGTGCTAATAACAATAAATTTGCACTATCGGTAAAGAAGTGCCATGTTTGCACTCGGAGCGAAGTTAGCAAAATTTATAAATATGACTAAAAAGTAGGAAAAAGTCACTGATATCATCGACATTCGAATGCAGGAGTGCGTACAGCAATTGCTGGGGAAGTTCACTTGTGAAGATTTTGACAGATGAGACGAAATCAAGAGACGAATAACTCATGGCAACCGGAGTTATTACAGCCGGAAAAAAATTTTGAAGTCCAAGTCAGTAAGGCGAAACTCAGAATCCGCACTGTACAAATCTGTAGTCGGAGTCGTGGAAAACAGAAGTCCCGACCCGACCCTGAAAAAACCTACCTAATGGCTGCTCACGTTCGTAATAAAGGTACTGCGGACAATTTTCGGAACAATATATGACGAAAATCAGAACAGATGGCGCAGACAATTTAACCATGAGCTTTTGCAGCTTTATTGAGGGGCAGACGCAGCTTTATCAAGGGCCAGACGCAGCTTTATCGAGGGCCAGACGTTAATTAAAACAACAAAAATAGACAGACTAGGATATGGCTTGGTCCGTGTTCCGAAGAAATTTTTCCAAGCCAAACCGGAAGGAAGTGCAGGGCACGTTTTGAAAAACTGAAGACTGTGGGAGTAACCAGCTGGAAAACGTTAGCTTCGGATTGGTCCGGTTGGAGAAGGCCAAGATCCTTAACGAGTTGAAGAGCCCCGATTATGTAAGCAAGTAGTGATATCACAGTTGTGAATATAAATTTTCCTTGTGGTAAACTTGAAAAGATCGAGGATTTCCATTTATTCCCATACGATTTATAACAATTAATTCAAGAAGCAACAGACACACGACATGTCGTGACATCTAGCAGTTAGGGGAGGGAACTGTGCTTGCACTTTCATTTAGTCTGTCGTATTATCATAACATATCATGGCCCCACGGTAGTAAGGGGCCGTGACGCAAGTCTTACACGCCAAAAAATTCACAAGAAATTTTTTCGTAGACTACGGAACATATATACAGGAACTTTTTGACTTCCCCCCCGAGCAATGTACCTCCCGGAAAATATTTTTCCCGGATTCTACGGAAAATTTTAGGCCGAAGTGCCTTTTCACTCATTAAAATCGGTTCAGTCGTTCCGGAGATATGAATTAAACAATTTTGCTATTTTGTATGGAAATGGACTCAAATCGAATATTTTTAACTAGTCAATTTAGTAAACCTTTCTTCCTTTGTTTGTTTGTTTTTTGTTTGTTTTGGTTTGTTTGTTTGTTTTTGTTTTTTGTTGTTTGTTTGTTTGTTTGTTTGTTTGTTTGTGGCAATTTTTGGCAGGATGACCCAGATCTCCTGAACTATGAGAGTTAGAAAGTTGGTTCCAAAGGCGAAGTTATAGAGAATTGAATTTGAGCGAACAAGTGTTTCAGGGTTTTGGGGAAATATGGAACAATCCTGGTATATGACCACTTCCATAATTAGGCAGGATGATCCAGATCTCCAGAACTATGAGAGTTAGAAAGTTGGTTCCAAAGGCGAAGTTGTAGAGAATTAAATTTAAGCGAACACGTGTTTCAGGATTTTGGGGAAATATGGCCCAATCCTGGTATATGGCCACTCCCAGATTCCAGAGGGATGATTCCTACCTCTAGAACTATGGCAGCTAGAAAGTTGCTTACAAACTTACAAAAGTACTGATATCCGCAAAAAAAAATCTTACAGAGGAGATGTGACGCAAGTCTTTATGTCTGCTTACAAAAGCTGTCAAATTAGAAAAGTGTGACGCATTAATCAACTAAGGTAAAACTATTTTCTTCCAGTTACAAAAGTTCTGAAATCAGAGGGGGGTGACGCATTAAGCTTCGATTCGCAAAGAAAATTTTTAAATAGAATTACGTTGAGTTCAAAAAAATGCGTCACAAATGCCAGACCCACCAGCGGAATAATTTTTCAACACTCAGTTTTTAGACGCAAAAATTAAAATTTACCCTAAACGATGTAATAAGAAATAAAAATTTCAAAATTTTCGCAGCGTAAAAACTAAAGTACAGAAAATTGTTATTCGTCCGTTAGGTCTGGTTCAGTATGTGAACGCAATTTTGTTGACTCAACATAATTTTTTGTTTAAAAATGTGACACACCCAAGTTAATGCGTCACCCCCCTCTGATTTCAGAACTTTTGTAACTGGAAGAAAAAAAGTTTCACCTAAGATGATTAATGCGTCACACTTTTCTGATTTCACAGCTTTTGTAAGCAGACATAAAGACTTGCGTCACATCTCCTCTGTAAGAGGTCTTTTTGCGGATAGATGTCATCAGTTGTTGTTAAGCTTTTGAAGATGTAAATGACAGTTAAGAAAACTAGGTAGTACTTTAGAGTTAACATATTGGATGGAATAAATCGAAAACTCAACTCGCAAAAATCATTTTCATTTCTGTTGTACAAACCTTACGAAAATATGTTTATTGCTTTATACAAGAGTTATGTATGTACAACGTATAAAGAGGTGATGTTTAGTAATTTGATGACTATCAGTTCTTCACGGAAATTCACTGTTCACTATGCTGAAAAACGAAAATTCAAGAGAAGAAGTGCCACGCCAACTGGAGAAGTTCTTAACCGATGAAATGCAATTTTCAGTCAACGGACCTCACCCACACACAAGGTGGGACCTAGTTGAATCGGCTACAGCCGAAAAAAACAGCGTGACCTCAGGCAACTCTTACCTCAAGTAAAATTTGGTTCAAAATCATTAAACACCAAGTTACGTACCTGTTGAATCAACAAATTACAAATCTGACGAAGTAACACGATAAGTTTCGAAGACTGACAGTAATATCGTGAATTCGCCCAAACCATACACACCACATGCATCAAAGGCTTCAGCACAATCTTGGACTCGGCAAAGTCCATTTCTTCGAATTGCGTAAAATGTTTTTGCAATGGATTTAGATAGATGGTAATGTCCTTTGCTTCCGCTAGAGCTTTTGAGAAAAAGATGGAAAAGAAATATTGAAAAAAAGGCTCCAAAAAGTCTCTCCTGGACATCATTCCCGGGAAATATTTTGAACACATCTTTGCTACAGGCGGTTCATTACCAAGCCCAAGGGAGACTCTTTACAACATCTTAAAAAAAAGTACTTACCGGTGACAACGTTCTTAAACATAGTTCGAAAGCATGGAAAATACGCACTGTCTGTTGATTCAAGAATGATAGCCATGGAGTGAATTTTTTCACTTTTCAATTGCTCGTAGATTTGTGTAAGATTTTTGAGTCGATTATTCCAAAAACTTAATTCTACCATCAAATACAGACAATAGAAAGATTCGGTAAATTACTCAAACTGACCAAATTATTACCAATCGTTGGTACGGGATTTTGACCATTTTTGAATACGTTCGATGGACTTTCAATCATTACATCATTTATTTGCGTTGCCCATTTGATGACAACACCTTCAATTGCGCCCTTCAGATACAAATCAATGTCACAGGATCCGGTTTCTTCGAGTTCTTTTGCACATTTTACTATTTTCTCGACACCCACCGGCATCGCCAATATTGTTTGACCATTCACTTGACCTTTCACCTACAATCAATTTAGCAAAATGAAATCTGTAGTGCAAATTCAACCATCGGCTCCACGAACTCCAAATCTGTAACATTTTCATTTAAGAATTTGGGTATAAATGGCGAAGCTCTTAAAGGAGATGGTTTTAAGGTGCATGTCGTCAGCCCCCCCCCCCCCGCATTCGTGCTGGAAGGGGCAGACAGTCTATAATTAAGGCCTGAATTTGTGCTGTCGAATGCCACCGGTCCCAGAATTTGTGCTGATCTGGGAGCCGAGAACGAGTCAAAAGAAACTTGAAATTTACATGTTTTGTTCATTTTGCATGGAAAGTGTCTTAAATTCTTCTTTCGTCTAATTCAACCTAATACCCTCAATTTAGTGCTCAATTTGTGCTGACTAACGGTACCGGTCCCACAAATTTGGCTAGTCGGGGAGCCGAGCACAAATTGATTGATTAACAAAAATTTTTATCTTTGTCCATTTTGCATGGAAATTGTGTTAAATTCTTTTTTCGTCTAATTCAACTTAACACCCTCAATTTGTGCTGGCTAACGGTACCGGTCCCAAAAATTTGGCTAGTCGGGGGCCGAGCACAAATTGATTGATTGTGTCAATTGTTGGATAGGAAAGGGTTCCAAAATTGAGTTGTGATGTACGTACTTTTCCAAATTAACCCCCCCTCGTACTAAATCGTACGGATTTTTTGACCACCCTCCCCCTACTCCCCTAAAGTAGTACGTACTTTATGGATGGTCCCTAGGACCTTGTTCATAGTTCCTAGTCCCACATTTTAATTTCAGGAACAATAAGCCCATCCTAGAAGAAGCCACCAATTGTCGAAAAATTGTCAAAAAATGTTAAATTTCTCAATTTTACAATTTCTTGACAACTAATTCGAAATATTATGCTCTGACGAAATCTGAAGAAATTGAAAACCTGAATGTTCACATAAAGTGATGATAGACTTGACAACGAGTTCAACTTTTTCAGATTAAATTAAAATATAAATTACAAGTTAATTATTTAATATCTCGCATGTCTGCGACCTTAACTAAATGAAAATCATCTTCAAGATCAGTTCAGATTAAGGGTCGTTCGTGTGCTCAAAATAAACCATTAGGCATGCATTCGAAGCAATATTTTTCGTAATAAATAATATTTTTGTTATTTTCATTACGGAAGTAAAAATATGTGACTCGAAGTATTTACGAATATTTTACTATTTTATCGAGTATCGAAAGGGAAGTGAATAGTTGAAAAATCGAAAATTTTTAAAAACCTCTCTGAAGAGTGGCTTCTTCTAGGATGGGCTTGTTGTTCCTGAAATTAAAATGTGATACTAGGATCTATGAACAAGCCCTTAGGGACCATCCATAAAGTACGTACTACTTTAGGGGGGTAGGGGGAGGGTGGTCAACAAATCCGTACGATTTCGTACGAGGGGGGGTATAATTTGGAAAAGTACGTACATAACACCACCACAACTCAATTTTGGAACCCTTTCCTATCCAACAACAGACACAATCAATCAATTTGTGCTCGGCCACCCGACTATCCAAAATTGTGGGACCGCTACCATTTACCAGCACAAATTGAGCACTAATTGAGGGTATTAAGTTGAAAGAGACGAAAGAAGAATTTAAGACACTTTCCATGCAAAATGAACAAAACATGAAAATTTCAAGTTTCTTTTGACTCGTTCTCGGCTCCCAGATCAGCACAAATTCTGGGACCGGTGGCATTCGACAGCACAAATTCAGGCCTTAATTATAGACTGTCTGCCCCTTCCAGCACGAATGGGGGGGGGGGCTGACGACATGCACCTATGGTTTTATACCCAATACAAAAAGAGAGCGGCGCTGCAAAAGTAGTTTCCTCCTAACAAATGATACAATAAAGTAATCAAAATAAAAGAAGCGAAGGAAATCTAACGTATTGGTGAGTTTGTGTTATATTTGCCATTAAATTTTGAGCTTTTAAACGTTGATATAAAGCACTCATATGACGTCACAAGAAACCATTCACGAAAGAGAAAAGAAAACGAAATGAAAATTGGAAGAATTGTATTCTCAACAACAACTTTAACCCACAAAAATAATCGGTTTTAGTTTGCCATTGATTTTCGTTCAAGAAAGCGAATGAGAGAATTAACAAGTGGTCGCCAAAACAGAGAAAAAACCAACGAAAATTAAGCTAAAGAACAGATAAAATTTTAGTCTCTTCGTGGTAGTCATTAGCGACAGAACGTTTATATTGTATCAATTACGAGTGATTGCGTTCTTGGTGCATTTGCCAATCGAATGACGATATAATTCGAGTGCAGATTAAAAACTAACAAATAAAAAAGTGGAATTTAAATAATAAAACTATACATCGTTCGTTCATAAGACAGCACGAAATTACATTCTGCTATAATCGCGACATCGATTTGTATGACTGTAAAAATTTGTGTGTGACATAACAGTCCGTAGTTATGTCGATATCAAACGATTTGCTTGGCGCCTTCGAACAGCGAAATGTTGGGAAATTTCAAGAAGCATTGGAAGTTTACCGGGCGGATCCAAATTATTTGGACAAGACGAAGGAGAGAACAGTCTTCGAAATAATTCTAAGTACACCGAATTCGTCGAAATTCATCAAACTGTGTGTGGAAAATGGTGCAGATTTTTATATGGTAAGATTAATATTCGCATTGGAATGTTGTTATGTACATAATGGGACACGAGGTGAAGTTTTTTTTTAGTTTTTTGTCTAAGCAGAATACCATTTTCAAAAAACTTGTTTTGTTCTACAAGAAACAATTTGTATGTGTTGTAACACAATTGTTTCAATTTTAAAGCACATTGGATTCGGCTGAATTATTCGCGAATCGAAACTGAAATTTTGCTACGTTTCACGTTCTTACACCCGTTCCGAACCTATGCCACTTGAATTTTTTTTTTTTTTTTGATTTACTGCATGAGTCGTGGGAAAAAGTTGGTTTGATGAGTGATTTGCATCATCACAACAAACGAATTCACCGACTGATACGATGTATCACCTCACATTACCCTAATATTTTAACGCACTGAGAGGCCTTTTGCTTTGACAGAAAGGGTGGATTTCGATGAAAAGCTCAAATCGAAAGAGGTGAAGCGGACATTAGTAAAGTTTGATAAGCGGTAGCGCTGCAGGTTATAATTTTCTTTTGAGTGTCCAACCTTACCTTCAGAAAG
>CM055405.1:16637410-16682978 GCA_029228625.1 Pseudolycoriella hygida | reverse complement strand
TGACCTGCTTCTTCCAATTCTTCTCCGAACCTCTTCCACGCGAGGTCCTTTGCTTCTTTAACTAGAGCCTTAACCGCCTGACTACAAGCCCTGTAAGCTCCTTTCTTCTCATCCGTTTTATCCTGTAACCAAACCAAATAACGCTTTCTTTTCTCCAACACAGCCTTTTTGATATCGGCGTTCCACCAACCCGTCCTTTTGTTCCTACCTCCGCTAGAGACACTACCCAGACATTCCTCAGCTGCACTCAAAACAAATTCCTTAAAATTTGGCCACTCAGCCTCGATGTCCCCGCAGTCCGAAGGAAGCCCCTCAAAACCTTCTGTGAACTTTGCCATGAAACGAGCCCTAACTTCCTCCTCCTTGAACTTTCCTACGCGAAATCTGCGAAATACCTTTTTCTTCCTTTTAGCCTGACAGAGTTTACCAACCGACAGATGTGCACCCAAAAGATAGTGGTCCGAGCCGAAGGTGAAACCCCTGAAAACACGCGTGTCACATATTTCCTGCCTCTTGTCCTGTTCTATAATTACGTAATCAATTATTGACTTATGATCCCAACTTTCATTGACGTAAGTGTACCGGTGGATCCATTTGTGCTTAAAGAAAGCGCTGGTTACTGCTAACCCATTGAAATCACAGAAATCTAACAACCGCTTCCCATTTGAGTTCAAAGTATCTTCCCCGAATTTGCCTACCACCCTTTCATAACCTGCATTGGTTTTACTGTTTCCTATCCTCGCATTAAAATCGCCCAACAAAACCACACACTCACTTCGCCTTTTTGCCACAACATCTCCTAACTGCTCGTAAAAGGCGTCGAGGTCGCCAGCATTGCTACCCTCGCATGGGCTATAAACACTAACCAGCCGATAAATACCCACAGCTAACTTAATAGATATCCACATAATCCTTTCATTTACGCAGCGAACATTCAAGACAAATTTTTCTAATTCCTGCTTGATAGCCATTCCAACTCCCCAGTTTGCCCTACCAGACTGAACGCCAGACAAAAACACTTTATAGCCGCCCACCTGCTCTTCTCGCTGTCCCTTAGTTCTAATGTCGCTCAATGCTAAGATATCTACCGTAATCCTCAGCAAATTCTACCATTTCATTCTTGCGACACCGAAAACCCCCATTCACGTTTAGACTTCCAATAAACAAACCACCAACCTTTTTACATTGCCTGACCGTCAACGATGGGGTACCTGTTATGTCCTGTGCTGGTCGTACCCCGTGACCAACACTCGTCCGAGGCTGAGCCAAATTATTTTTACCGCTTGTGAATACAGTGGGACGGCCTGGTAAGCCGAACCGCACCGGAAGTACAAGCCTCAATGGGACTTTAACACACGTGCCTAAAGTGCTATGCGCAAGCTCATCCATATTTTGCCAAAGCGATAGCTATGCAAATAGCGAAGCCCGTATCCGTAATTATAAATCACATTGACTTGAAATTGCATTTCAAAATAACAAACAACGAAACAACAAAACACCGATTGCTTCACATTAGAACAACATAACATCCGAAAAACGCGCAGCATTGAGGTTATGTAACCATTACGATGTTTGAAAATGAGAATGAAAACTTTAATTGAGATGCAAACCTGATAAAATATTGTTGGGGCAGTGGGAAGCCCTATGGTAACCATAATATAAGCGATGATATCCAATAGAGGTTTAAAAGAAACGAAACAAAAACAATCGAAACTGAGAATTTTGTGGAATTGAAAAATTGAGATATTCCTTGAGCAAATCTGTGTAGCTCGAAAGATTATGGCAACAACATACCTTAATTTATATTGCATCTTAGAAATTATGAATCGAAACGCGAAACTGGCAAAAAATAAATAAAACTTACTCAGAGCAAAACAAACCACGTGCGCACTCACCGCCATCTTGACTTGACTTGTTACGCATCTGCGGGAAAATGTATTTATCTTCGAGGAGGAAGCTTGGAGGAAGCCGAAGGCAAGGGATATTATCCTCCGAGAGGATAAATTATCCTGCAGAAACGTAAGAGTTTTTATGCACCGAAGCAAGAAATCAACAAAAGAAATGATACAACACAGTAATGTATGACTTATCTCCCAAGACAGCCACAGAGGTGTATAGAAGCTCGTTGCTAAAATGTAGGTTTATTAGAGAGTTTGGGCTGGAAAAACGTAAAACTCATGCGTATTAGTTATTTTCCCGACAAGGGGAGAAAATAGAAAATTGTTTAACAAAGTTGATGTTTGTGGCCAAAGCAGAGAAAATTGTAACGAGAGTAATGTTTGTGGCACAAGCAGAGAAAATTGCAACGAGTGGGAAGTTTGTGGCCAGAGCGCAGCGAACCGAACCCTATCATAAATGAAAAGTCAAACCCGAACTCGCTCTACTATAAAAAGTCAACACAGAATCCAAAATAAGTGCCATATTTAACTGCGTATTTTCTGTCTGTGCTAACATTGAATTTTAGAGAAAATTAGTCACATCAGGGGCATCGATATGTGTAAGGGGCCATTTATAAAGTACTCGCGCTATCGTTGACCGATTTCGCTTATTTTCATTCCCAGGGACTACAAGACTTTTAACGGCAGGACATGACGTAACCTTCGCAGAATTCCAATCTGACCCAAAATTTTTGAGCAAAGCTGAGTAATATGGAAGTTCCACCTAAAATTTTTATCGAGAATAACACCCAAGTATTTTATTGAGTCAACAGATTTTATCTCAACATCATTAGCTTCAATTTGAGTCGTCAATTTTTATACGAAAAGATGTAAAGTACTTTTCTTCAAATTTAGCGTGAGTCTATTAGCGTCGAAATAATCTAACAGCAACTTCAAATCTCCATTAACAACTTCAACATTGTTTGCAAACTGAAGATGAAAAAATACTGGAATCATCTGCAAACAAATAGGATTGGGACCTTAACGGTAGGAGATGAAGATCATTAACAAAAATCAAGAATATGTAGTGGACCCAGGACACTACCTTGAGGGACTCCCAAAGACACAGCCACCCAGGGACTTTCATGTCCGTTCGCTACGATACGCTGATATCTATTTTCCAAATAACTCATTATAAGTGTTCCAATGATTGACCCCTAACAGAAGATTATGATTGACCGAGTCAAAGGCCTTGGAGAGGTTCAAAAAAAGACCAGTCACAGGTTTCCCCTTGTCAACATGAAAATAAATATGATCAATAAATTCGCTCAGAAATCATAAACCATATTGTTTACAGTAAAAAAACTCAGCCGAATCGAGGAAGCTCAAAATGTTTGAGAAAATCAACCGGCAAAACAGATATTGGCCTGTAGTTGGTGACGTCAGTTGAGTTGCCGGATTTGTAAACTGGCGTAACATTAGCTTTCTTCAGGGAATTGGGGTATTTTCCAGTAGATACGCACAAATTATAAATGTCAGCTAAAATTGGAAACGTTAAATCTGATAGCGACCAGAGTGGAGTTGATAACGGACGGAAAGCGAGATTCAACGGAATATCGGCAATTAACGAAAACAATCAACAAGGCGATGCGATTAGATTTGAGGAAGTACAATGTCCAACTGGCACAAGCCACGATCGAAACAAACTGTAACATGAAGGTCTTACGCTCAAAGCTGGCAAATGCGAAAAAGGAAATCTTCAAATTACTTGACAAAACAGGAACGATTCAATCGGACCGAAGTACGATATTGAATATCGCAAAGGAATTCTATGAAGATTTATATACATCAATCAAACCGAAACCAAATTCTGCGACCGACGCAGCCCAACGAGACAGACCAGCAATTATGAATGTGGGATCGGAGGAGTTGCCAGATATAACAGTTGAAGAAGTCAAAGCAGCGGTAAATGAAATGAAAGACAGAAAATCTCCCGGCGAGGACGGTATACCGATCGAAGCCATCAAGTTTGGTGGCGACACATTGTTAAGGGCGATGACGGCTTTGTTTAATAAATGCCTGGAAGAGGGAAGAGTTCCTGAAGCGTGGGAGAATGCAATGATTATATTGCTACACAAAAAGGGAGACATAACAAAGCTAGAAAACTACCGTCCCATTAGTCTTTTGTCAGCGCTGTATAAACTGTTCATGAAAATCATCGCGAAGAGGAACGCGAATAAGCTGGACTTCTATCAACCCGTCGAACAAGCGGGATTCCGATCCGGCTTTAGTACGAACGACCATTTGCAAGTGATGAGATCGTTGATCGAGAAGTGCAACGAATGCAAGATTGGTATCGTGCTGATTTTTATCGATTTCGAAAAAGCGTTTGATTCGGTCGAAACTTGGGCAATATTGGATTCCTTGGATGAATGCAGAGTAGATTCTCGATATTCCATTGTGATCCGATCTCGTATAATGCAACGTCGTGTATCAAACTGCACGATAAAACGGACAAGTTCAAGATCGGAAGAGGCGTAAGACAGGCTATTCACATTAGCTCTGGAAAATGCTTTTAAGAAATTGGATTGGAGCAAGATGGGAGTCAACGTGAACGGAAACTATTTGAGTCACCTTCGCTTCGCGGATGACATCGTTTTGATTGCGGTGGATCCGGACCAAGCCCAAATGATGCTACAACAGCTAAACGAAGAATCCAACAAAATTGGACTCAAGATGAATTTGTCAAAAACCAAAATCATGACAAACATCGACGACGACAGAGACATCAAGATTGGAGACATCGTCATCGAAAGGGTCGAAAGTTACGTGTATCTGGGCCACAAGCTGAAATTGGGTCTGGACAACCAAACTGCAGAGATCAGACGGAGAATCGGTCTTGGATGGGCAGCGTTTGGAAGGCTCAGCATGATTTTCAAAAGCGAAATGAATAACAGCAAACGTTAAGTGTTCGATTCATGTGTCTTGCCGGTGTATGGAGCTGAAACTCTCACGCTGACAAAAGCATCGGAAAACAAACTGAGAGTCGCTCAGATAGCCATGGAAAGGTGTATCCTCGGAGTATCGCTCAGAGACAAAAATACGAATCAATGGATTCGGCAACAAACCAAGATCGTGGATGTCATGGAACGTATAGCATCTCTGAAGTGGAACTGGGCGGGACACATTGCAAGAATGACTGACGATCGTTGGACGAAAGTCATAATGAATTGGCGACCATCGTACACACGACCAATGGGCACACCACCAGAGCGTTGGACAAACGGGATAAAGAGAGCGGCAGGGTCTAATTGGCAGCAAGTGGCAATGGAACGCTCGAATTGGAAGGAGCTAGGAGAGGCCTACATCCAGCAGTGGATAACGACAGGCTGAATAAGAAGAAGAAGAAGAAGCTGAAATTGGCGAAACCAGAATCTGAAAACGAAAACCCGACCCGACAAAAAAAAAATTCAAAAACTTGTCCCGACCCGAATTGATTCGCGTTCGGGTCGGGTTTTTTTCGAGTTTCAGGCGGCCCGCTCATCTCTAACAATAATGTACCCACATTAGAGTTTTTACAAAAAAAAAAAAAACAGACTATCCAGGATGTTCGTGAATTCAAATATGAATTGTGCCAAATCATTCGTTAATTCGCTAAATGAGAGCCAAAACTAGCCAAACCAAATTGGAACGTATTCATCGTGTCACACATAAAAAGAACTCACAAAACACAAAATCGTAAAGGACAAATGCACCAGTTATCGGCCATATAGAGGTCTTTGGCCAGCACCAGTAATAGGCCATATTTCAATACGTTATGTGGTCGGTACCTAGTGAAACTATGGTTCGGCCAGATACTACTACATGGCCGATAACTGGTGCATTTACCCTACCTTCTTATTTGGATTGACTGTAAATAATTATCTATGGTACATGTACATCAAATGAAGCTCTGGACACCTTATACGATTCTCTCAATCATTCAATATTAGTATGAAAGTGACAAACATAGTAGGTTTTTCGATTTCATATGAATAGGTCCTGTATAAAATACTAAATGAAGAGCTTTTTCGTTAAAAGAAGCACTTTTCGTTACTGAAAAAAAGGGGTAAGTTTGCCGGAATTCAGAGATACAGCATATGTTGACCTCCTAACTCTAACCCTCTACCGAATTTATTGTCTTAATTAATTGCGCTTAAGGTCACTCACTAAACTTTACAGACAAATTTAGGTTAAGGTTGTATATGTCAAGTTCTGTCCTCACACCTCACGTGCTAGTGGGAATGGGATGGCATAGTGTTGAACGCGCTCCATGCAGAAAACCCGGGTTCGATCCCCGGGATCTATAGGATTTTTCTGTAATAAACTATCAATATGGAACGCCTACACAAGCCTCAGAATCTGGGGAGTTTCGGTATTCGATGCCCGAAACGAGAAAATAGGTACACAAATGTACCACACATTGACAAAGTTGAATTATGTGTACCATGACCATGGCACCTAATGCCATCCCCAGGACAGAGAGCAGAGGACACACCCCCGGGGGGCCGACATTCGTAGCCAGCGACGTGATCTCAGTTACAGTTCGGAATGGCATCGGTAAAAAAGCATCTAGCTGTTTTGAATCCTATTCAGTCATCAACGCCTCAATTTCGCCAACAAATAATTTTGAATTGCGAATCAGATTTTATAAACACAATCTACGAATGTATTTACAACACTCTGAAAGGAAATATTCCATTGAAAAGGAGTGAAATAAAAAAATTGAAAAAGTTCAAAAAAATATTAAGGAAAATTTGCCGATGCGCTGGTGGGTTAAAAGAGAAAAGGAAAATAATTGAACAATCTGGAGGTAATTTTTTGCCGGATTTACTCCGTCCGATTGTCAAAGCTGGAGAAAAACAATTTCTTTAATGAAATTTACGAAAAGGTGATGACTACGAGAGAGAAAAACTTTTCTCAATAATTTTTGAATAATAGATAAAGAAAACTAACAAAACAAGCTACACGAATTCATTCTTTGTTCAACTATTGCCGAGTGTGGGCCTAGTAATAAATTATCCTAAGATGTTTACCATTTGTACGATTTGTGATCAAAATTTTGCGAATAATTTCAACCTGAGACGTCGCGTCACATGGAAATAAAACACGCAGAGACGGAAAATGGTGAAAACAAGAATGAATTTGAGAGAGAAAATGAGAGTGAAGAGGGCGAAAACGAAGAGTCAGACGAAAGTTCGGATGATGATGATGATGATGATGATGATGACGATGATGATGATGATGATGACGACGAAAACTTCACATACGACGAGGTCCGGGCAATTCTTCGTTACGGTTTTAGAAGAAAAAGAGAAAATAAGTGAAAAAGGACAGATCCAATAGTTTTATAGTCAGTCGGGGTCGAGCAAGAAGCTAGCAGAGACGTAAAAATCACATAAAATGAAATCACCACCGAGCCAGAACATGAGTGAAAAATCTAAAATTTTGAAAAGGAAAAGAAACCATCGCAGATGTCCAGCCCCGTGTCCATGTGCCCGCTTTATTTTCGCAATTTTCAAAGGTGTGGCAACAACGAGAAAGAATGTACCCGGTGTAGAGAAGCATGAGGAACCAAATTCTACTCTCAGAAACCAAAGAACGGCCGTCTCTACAAAAAGTGTGACTGCAGCGAAGAATTTACCCGATGATATAGAAAAGCATAAGGAATCAGAGCCTACTCTCAAAAAGGCTGAAAAGAAAAAACCTCGTGTTATTCGTCTACCGAAAATCAGTTACATTAAACCGTTCCTCACAACTTTATTAACCGAACTATCAAACACTGGTGAAGTGTGTATGGATGCAACAGAAATAGGAAAAGCGGTAGACATGGTCTTGACCGTGAAAAAGGACCTGGAGAGTGGTAAAGCGTGGAATGAAAAAATTTAGGTTGCAGAAAACTTACATTTGAAGCTGTACAAATTAGGGCTAGTCTTATATCATAAATAATAGTCTTACTTTAATCATTCTCTGTAATTCTGATAACTTTTTACCAAAAATAAATGTGTCAAAAAAATAAAAAAAGTGTTTTAATAAAGGGTTATAAATAAAAACTACGAATTGATTTTCATAAAATTGTCGATGTAAAGGACAGTAATTGACCGGTTATTCAAAACCCCTACTTTAACAATAATTTTTCATGTAACAAATACGATGACTGAGAAAATATCATTTTTATAAAACGATATCTAAATTCCTATAGAAATCAGCGGTAAGGGGTGTAAAATTTTTGACAAAATCCCTTCAATGATGAATCTATTAGGTAGGGTCAAGTATTTTAAAAATAGCACACGTGGGTCTTTTATTTAATTGTGAGGTAATAATTTAAAAGAATCCAATACAATTGGCTTTTGTCATTTTGATATAAAATCATACGGGATTTTACCCTCGAGTATATTAAGGTAATTTTTACCTCCAGATGCATGTGATTTTTGTCAAATAGTTATGAAAATCAATGCTCATGACTAATTTTAATTATATCGTCACCATCTAAATACTTTTCTGTAAATTTCACACAAAATATTGTATATCCGCATTTTATCACCGCAGGATTTGGTCATCTCTATGATGTTTTGAACATCTGGGTATCGCTAAAACCGCGGGCAGCTGCGCAAATTCAAAACTAAATTTCAAATCTGATCCAGGCCATTAATTCTGGCCATAAATGTCATTCTCATAATATTTATTACAGGGCATTAGACAGTACTCGCCAAAAAGTTGCAGCTGGATGACAATAATCTGAATTAGAGCCATTGTTATCATCAACCCGTAGGTAATAAAATATTTAGCCAGACCATTAATCTGAATCTGGACCATTGTTAATCGCCATCCCAAAGGTAATAAATTATTTACCCACAGACCATTAATGTCAGCTACCCCTATTGTCCCATACTGAAGAAAAGTGCTCAAAACCCATTAATTTCACCCCTCCATTGTTATCACCCCTCCTCTAGGTAATAAATCATTTAGTCACACCCCATTAATTTTAAACAATAGTGGCCAAAAGTGGTGATATCTCTTCTGGCCACTAAAGTGGATCGCACAAAATAAGAACATTATCACTTCGGATCGTCGAATCTGTTACCTGGTAACCTCCCGATGAGAATGCATCGTAAATATCAAATATAACAGTTGAAATATACAAGTAGTTCTTAAGAATGTATTGTAAATATTATGAAAAATGTATGTAACAAAATATAAGATATCAGATGTGAAAAAGCCATACGATTAAATAAATAAACGTGCTAGGACTTACGCCTTCCGGAGTTTGTCGCTGCGACAATATTTGAAGAATTACGCTAATCTGGAATTTAGACTAATGGCTATAGTTAAAGTAACTAGAACTGATACAATAATTTGTAAATCGTATTGGAAAGAAATTAAATCTGTGAAGAAAATTTTTTGGCTCACGGACGGGACAGTAAATGTCACGTATACAAAGAAATAGACAGCGTTTACATGTAGTATCGTGTGTGTAACACACGAGGTATGAACTGTGACGTAGTATTTAAAAGAACGGTTCAAAATTAGGTTTGTGAAGGAAATGTCCACGGTTGCTCAGTTGGTAGAGCATCCGCCCGGAAAGTGGAAGGTTAAGGGCTGGGTCCCATCCCTGAGCCTAATCTGGAATTATTGGCTTGCAACGTCTGTGAACTCAAATGTGTACAAAATGTCTTCATAGAATTTTCTCGCTTGCTGACTGGAAAACACTGGGCAAGTGGGAAATAAAATCTCTGCAAGAAAATCCCATATATTCGTCGACATCCTGCATATATTTAAGTTCTAACTTGTTTTTTGTCCTTTTTTTTCTAGAAAAACACCAACGACCAGTATCCATTGCATTGCGTGATAGAGTCACGTTGTCTGGACAACCTCAAACAAGTTCAAGGTCTTCTGAACTACACATTTGAGGATTTCATTAACTATTCACCGTACGTAAATGTTAAATTGGATAACGGACAGAACTCACTGCATATCCTTGCCGATGCATTGACCAGCGAAAACTCTTCAACTGTTTTCGAAATGATGAAAATTCTCTTATCCTACGGATGCAATACAAATTTTCCGAACTATGACGGAAAAACGGCGTTCTTCCTTATATTAGAAAAATTACCAAAATTGTCAAACCGGAATGAGATTTTGGATTATTTTCTAGAAAATGCAGACATTGATTTTTACACACATAGAGGAGAGGAGATTGTGGAGATGGTTCTAAACCAGAAGCTAAAGTTTGAATTCCCAGAACGTGAAAATGTTTTGGTCAATTTTGACGCATTGATGGAGCTCTTAACATCGATGGATGTAAATAGATTCGAAACTTTATTTTCGCTGTTCAAGACAACTTGTGCAGACGCTGAGATTTACGCGGACTATTGTTCAATGTTCTTGGAAGTTGCTGTCGAAAGATCGCTGATAAACATTGTAGATCTGTTGATCGACTATGGTGTCGATATCAATAAAGTTGCAAGTTTGAGTAAATTCAAAATTCCGCCGACTTGCAAGGCGTGTGCCAAGTCAAACCCAGGAATATTACGTCTTTTTCTTTTGCATCCAAAGGTCAAACTGTCCTATGGCAACGATGTTCAAAGAAACACTTTGTTGCATCACTTCTTTGACGACTACAAGAAAATGACGTACTCAATGTTCAGACGAATGGGATCGTATGAAATGTCTCTGAATCAGAAGAAATGTTTTGATTTGTTAATGGCACATCCGAAATGGAATCGAGATTTGACCAACTCTCTAGACAGTGCGGGCTTGCCGGCAATTTACTACTCAGTCCGATACAAAAAGGATTACATAACACTTCAACTGCTCAAGAACGGAGCGTACATCGGAACAGCAGTCAAAGGTATTCGCAAGAGTTTGCTGGAAGAATTTCTGAACAGTACGATTAGCACGAATGATCGATTCAATGACGACGACGATTTGGAAATTAGAATTGACTACAACTTCCTTGCACCGCCATTCAAAGATACGACAATTAAGAAGCGTCAAATAAAACTATTGAATTGTCCAAGTCAAGATCAGTATGTGGAAGAAATGAAGCCGCTGAAAAAAATAGCCGAAACTGCAGAACTGCGACAGCTTCTATCACATCCAACGATCGCGTCGTTTATTTTGCTGAAATGGAACAAACTAAGCTTCGTTGTATACAGTAATCTTGTTCTGGTCGTCCTCTTCATGATCTCATTCATTCCGTTTACGGTTCTTTGCCAAACGATTCCGGTAGAAGAACAATCACAGAATGTCGGCTTCGTAACCTTTCAAGTCCTATCGTTGATCGTGCTGTCGTTGATGATTCTTCGTGAAGTCACTCAGGCCATGCTGTCGCTGAAACTATATTTTTTGGATGTGACGAATTGGGTCGACATTTTCCTCATGATATCTGCACTAATCATTCTGCTCATCGAAACTCAAATACCCAATCATCTATCACGACTGCTGCGCACTTTGGTCATTTTGCTAGCCGCCGCCGAATATTTTAATGTGCTGGGAATGGTTCCCATATTGAGTGTATCGATTTACACAAAGATGTTCAAAAGAGTATGCAAAACATTTGTTAAATCATTGGCATTTTACTCCGTTATGATACTTGCATTCGCTTTTAGTTTTTATTCGATGCAAGGAGATAAATTTACCAAAGATCTTGTCAGCATTGGACGGGATGGTCTGAAAGGGCCTCATAATGATATTCCTGCAACAAACGCAACAAGAAACGAACGCTACAATAATTTTTACACCGTTGGATCGTCGATTATTAAAACATTGGTGATGCTAACTGGAGAGCTCGAGGGTAGTTATGTGAGTAGCGGAGATATCTTATCTTAGAGCTTGGCGTAGAACTATACCCGTGCACCGGTGCAATTCATATTTTAAAAATCGTCGAATTCAAAAGACGCCGGTGCAAGGGTTCTGCTGACGAAATTAAATGCAAATTTTCATTTTCTAGGTCCATACGGAGGGATTTGCATATGCGCTGCTGTTCCTCGTGTTCATATTTCTGGTATCAATTGTGCTGTACAATTTATTGAATGCATTAGCGGTCAGCGACACGCAAGAGATAAGACGTGATGCGAAATTGATTGATTTGCAACAACGAATCAAGACCATGCAAGCAAGTGAAGAGGCTATATTCAAGAGAAACTCGAAAATCGGCGATTGGTTGAAAATGGTGATCAGTTTGTTTCCAAGAAGCTTGCCGGAGGGTAGCGTAACGATCAGGCCGAATAGAAGCTACCGAATTTTTATCAAGCAAAATGAGCCGATTATTTTGAACGATTGGCTGCACACTCGATTTAAATTCCTCCAGTCAGATGTTACAATAAATTATGAAATTATGAAGGAAGTTCACGACATTTTGACAAAGAGGCGTGAAGAGAAATATCTCAGTGGGATCAGGCTTCTCAAAGAAAATCGGAACACAAAACTCTCCAACGATGTCATTAAAATTAGTGAATTAGTGCACAGCATTCAACTAAATGTCACAAAGTTACAGGCCGATTTGTATAGCATAAGCAAGAGAGTAACGTTACCTTAATGTTTTTTTAAATTGTTTTTAGCGAAATAAAAATTTTTTATTTATTTTTTGATTAATTTTTATTGTTTCATTTGTATCCTAATCCTAAAATCGTTAGATGCTGAGATATGAGATTCCGGCCAGTTCTTATCGATTGGCGTCATGCATCAGCTGTTCAATATACACAGAAGGTCACGAATTCACTTCGTTGCCTTTTTCAGACCGATTACGAGATAATTCGATATAAGGCTCCACTTTTGGTGAAGACTCTAGTTTCGACGTTTTTGACCACTTTTTAGACCATAACTTCGAAAGTTTTTAACCAAATTCAATCCCGTTTTCATTTTTTTAATTTCAGAAAAAAAAAACTGAAAATTAAAGAAGATTTACCCGATTTATGAAGTAAAAACACGTTGGGCCCTAGTAAAGACTCAGTTTTAGCGCCCTGCCTGAGTCCAAAAACTTAAAATCTAAAAAGTTTCTCCGATAAATTTATGAAAATCGGAAAAGATTTATTCGAGTTATAAACAAAACTAGTAAATACCCCCGCCCCTTGGGGCTACACAGACATTAAGCATTCTTGTCCGCTAGGTCGGAGATTTGGGACATTAATACTAAAATGTAAGATGTAAAAGTGGTAGAGTAAATTATTAGTTTGAAGCATTGTCATTGTTATCTATGTACAACGAAGTTTAGTTTGAATTATAACGTTGAAGAGAAAACACCGGTTTATTTTAAATCGTAATTGACCCCGTAATACAAAAACCCTAGACAGTAAGAGTGTGTAATTTTCTCCGTACTACCGTTTCCACGTACAAACGTTAGCACCGTGCTACTTTTTCTCCGTACAACCGTTTCTCCCGTCCTACAATTTCCCCGTACTGCCATTTCCCCGTACTAACATTTCCCCCGTACTAACATTTCCCCCGTACTAACATTTCCCCCGTACTACCATTTCCCCGTACAAACGTTATCATCGTGCTACTATTTCCCCGTACAACCGTTTCTCCCGTCCTACAATTTCCTTCTCACTACTGTTTTACCCGTACTACCATTTCTCCATACAACCGGTTACCCCCGTACTGCTTCTTCCCCCGAGCTGCCCCACCAATACTGGTGACTTTGCCAAAGAAACCAATGTTCTGTCTCTCATACCTTTCCAAATACTTTCAAAAGCATAAAAATCCAAGATGGCGTCACTTTCACAGGTGGCAGCCATTTTCTTAGGATTCATAAAGATTCTACTCATCAACATCAACAACTTTCCCGAAGAAACCAAACGCGTAACTATTTTCGTTTCTTCCTTTTTACATTTATTACATTTACACACACACACAATCATAACAATATATTCTCCCTGAAATTACTTGAACAAATTTGTCATACAAAATTTCTAATCATTTTTCGTTGTATAAATTTTATACTTCACAGAAAGTACGCAGTTTTAAATGTAGAAATACCACTTTTCAATTCGCTTGAAAGTATCGCCGGTTGGTGATGTCCAGCGCTAAGCGTCGTTGCAAAACGATGCTAGGTGCGGATGGCGATACTGTTCTTATTATGGGAGACTGTACCCATAATAAGAGCGCTTTATTTTTGTTGGACTGCTTCATTGCGGTCAAAAGGAACATATTTCGTACTCTGTCTCTAGGTTTCCGTTGTGGTTTTCTCTTCTCTTCTCTCTCTTCTCTTAGGTTTGCATTGCTTTTTTGGGTTAAAAAAAGCAATGCAAAAGGGTTTAGTTCCTCGGAACTCTTCAAGCAGGTCGGACGTAGATAGATTCGCATGGGAATCTTCTTTTGCATTGCCTTTTTTTGAATAATAGAAGGCGGCAATGCAAAAGAATCTACTATTGCATTGCCTTTTCTTTGGCTTTCGGCTTATAAAAGGCAATGCAAAACGACTTTTTGCTTTAGTTCCTCGGAACTCTTCAAGCAGGTCGGACGTAGATAGATTCACATGCGAATCTTCTTTTGCAGTGCCTTTTTTGAATCATATAAGGCAATGCAAAAGAATCTACTATTGCATTGCCTTTTCTTTGGCTTTCGGCTTATAAAAGGCAATGCAAAACGACTTTTTGCTTCAGTTCATCGGAACTCTTCAGCAGGTCGGACCTATGTTGGTTCACGCTGGAAATTTGTGACCGACAAACAGACAGACAGACAGACAGACAAACAGACAAACTTTTGAATTTTATATACTAAAATAAAAACCACTGAAACGGCCCTAGCTCAGCGGCCCTTGGGCCTACAGCGCCCATAAAAGATTTTTCGATTACCTTTCAGGGAAAAAATGTTTTTGAAAATCTATTGAGTTTTACGCAAGTCAAGACGATATCTTTTTTGATTTCGAACCCTTGGACTTAGCTTGGGCCCTACGTGTTTTCTGTACATAACTCGATTACATAACTTTTCATAATTATTTTTTTAACTAGCACGATTAAGCAATCGTAGTGAAGTGTATTGAAATGCGGTGAGTTGTAGTGAAATGCGGTGAAGTGTAGTGAAATGCGGGTACAGGGACTGGGACATGCAGTGGTTTTGAGTTAGCATTGTGTTGTGAACTGTAGTGAAGTGTAGTGTAGCGAGCTGTAGTGAAGAGTAGCAGCGAAGTGTAACGAAGTGCAGTGAATTGTAGTGAGGTGTAGTGAAATGTGATGAGCTGTAGTGAAATGCAGTGTGAAGTGTAGTGAACTGTAGCGAAACGCAGTGAAATGTAATGAACTGTAGTGAAATGTAGGGAAATGCGGTGACATGCATTTTTTTTAGATTTATCAGCTTGGGGCGATCCGAGGATTCGGATCTCAGAACGCAGATGTAGTAATCGTTTGTTCTCTGTCCCCTTCATCATCATATAAATCAAATAAACCGTCTAGTCTCAGCCAGGAACTTGTCCAACACGACAGGTCCCAGTTTGAGAACCTCGGACGGTGAGATGGTATAGTATAGTATAGTAGGTATTTGGACCTGCGCCTCAGTTGAAAGAATTTAGGGCAATCACAAATAATATGTAGTCCCGTTTCCTCTCCTAATCCACAGGTGCAATCCGACGTATCCGAGAGCCCCATCTTTTTAAGGTTACCGCAGTGTCCAGTAATCGCCCCAACTATCCTGCTGATGCGATTCCTCTGCATGCCGATTAGTACCTTGGACCATTTTTCATTTGGTTTCGGGAAGAAGTGTTTCGTGTGTACAGTGTACACCCCCCTCATAGGCCCTCCAGCGCTCTGCGTGCTGATCTTTCCTCCAGTTCCTAAGTACTCTTACACAGAGTGCCTGAGGTATTGGAATTTGCGGATCAGGTCCGTACACTGGCGCCGAAGAGCCCACTCTGGCCAACTCATCAGCCATCTCATTACCGTGAATTCCAGAGTGGCCTGGTACCCAAACAAGAGTAATCCGGTTACTCCGGCCCATATCGTTTAGGCAATCTTTACACTCCTTCACTATCTTGGATGTCACCATCGGTGATGCCAGCGCGTTAAGCATGGACTCACTGTCCGAGCAGACGTAAATCGCCCGCCCATGAGTGTCTTTCGGCAACATTTCTCTGACTCCAAGGAGTGTGGCAAAGGTTTCAGTCTGAAAGACACTAGCATGAGTGTCGAGGCTTTGCCAAGTGCCGGTCTCAGTCTCTGGGTTGAACACCCCAACTCCTAAGCTTTCAGCTGACTTGGATCCATCCGTATATGTAATCAATTTACTTTCGGGTAGATGGACCGGCCAACTGCCAGACCACGCCTCCCTTTCCGGCTTCTCTACCTGAAACAAAATCGAGTCTTGGTTTCATGCGATCCCGCGGCATGTCAAAGATTGGGTCTTGTATCAAATTACCAATCGTTCCATGGCCGACATGGAAATTTCTAGTCCACAGCCCGTTTTGCGCCAATCTGTCTGCCGTGGCGAAAGCTTTTCTTTTCACCATCAGGTCGACAGGTGGCAGATTCAACAGCGTCTCCGTTGCTGCTGTTGCTGTAGTCTTCATTGCACCACTGATGCATATACACACCAGTCTCTGCAAGTCTACTAGGGCTTTCCTGGCACTGACTTTTTCCAGCCTAGGCCACCAAACCACGCACCCATGGCACAACATTGGGGTAATTATTGTCACATATAACCATAGTATGGCGACATGCATTGGTTTTAAGTTAGTATTGTGCTGTGAACTGTAGTGAAGTGTAGTGTAGTGAACTGTAGAGAAGTGTACTGTAGTGAATTGTAACGAACTGCAGTAAAGTGTAGTGTAGAGAACTTTAGCGAACTGTAGTGAAGAGTAGCAGCGAAATGTAACGAAGTGCAGTGAGGTGTAGTGAAATGCGGTGACATGTAGTGATTTTCAGATTTATAAACCGACAGGCCTATGAAAGCTCAACAAATTATGGAAAAAACTTTTTGGTATTGGGCCCTTGTACTTTGCTAGGGTACTAAAAACGAATCTCTGCTAGGGCCCACGGTGTTTTTTGTACATAACTCGAGTAAATCTTTTCCGATTTTCAGAATTTTTTTTTAAATCGAAAGGTCTAGGATTGTCTCACGATTTATGGCAGAAAATTTTTTGATTAGAAGCCCTTGAACTCCACCAGGGCGCTTAACTGTTGATTCTTTTTCTATTTGAGGGGTAACTGAGTACCGTAACTGAGCTTAGAGCTCCAAAGGTCGGGCCTAACCGAAATTTTTTTTTTTTTTGCTAAGTTGCAGAGGAAATAGAGGGGAACATTTTTATCTATGAAAGTGAAAGTATGTATATGAGGCCTCTCCAATATTTTTGTCTATTTTGGTAAATTTTTGGGTTTGGACGGGTTTTTCAATATTGTCCTTTCGGCAGTTTGCAAGCCAATTCAATGTCGACGTAATTTCATATCACAGCCAAAAACCCTTTTTAAGTCCTCGTCAGGTGACGCTTACAGCTTCTGAAAGCAAAAATTCATTTGAAATATTTTTACTTCTGCGTTCCGAAGCTGTAAGCGTTGTTTTGGAAGAAGGGAAGAAGACTTGTGCCGCTTTTCCCTTTTAAGGGGTCATTATATTGAGCGCGATGCGAATCGCATCGCGTAAGGCTCGTGTGAGAGTTCAACTTGACAGAACAAACTTTCATTTTGTCAAGGTGAGCTTTCACATAAACCTTACGCGATGCGATTCGCATCGCGCTCAATATAATGACACCTTTAAAAAGGGTTTTTGTTGTGATGTCAGTAGTTTTGGAAGAAAAGAGAAAACAAATTTTGAAGAAAAAATTTCCGGCGAAAAAAATTTTCAGCGAAAAAAATTTCCGGCGAAAGAAAAATTCAAGCGAAAAATATTTCTGTCGAAAAAAAAATTCGGCGAAAAAACTTTCAGTCCGAAACACAATTTCCGGCGAAAAAAATTTTCGTCGAAAAAAAAAATTTCCTTTGACACGAAACATCTGAAGAAAAAAAAAATTTAAAAAAAAATCAATTTTCCCCCTAAATCCGTCCCATACCACCGTCGGCCATTTTGTTGGTCACCCTGACACACTACACACCCAACCCATCAACTTTTCCTTTGACACCAAACATCTATCTTCATCCTACACAGTCCAAAAACTCATATTTGACCCATACTTTGTATACACTCACACACATATACAAAACATTCTTTCATATGGCGCCTTCTAAGAGCAGTGGCGGAAAATTAGGAAAAGGAAAAGAAAGGAAAATTATCTTATAGTAAGATGCCTGGATTTCAAATTAAAATTAATTAATTCATCAAGATTTACCTGATATACTGTGCTTTTAAGATTGTGCACGTGTTTTTTGACATCCTGTGCAACCATTTCCGGCCATCCATCATGATTTTCCTCATTTGACAACAATGGAACGAAGACTTCGTCGACTAAACAAGACAATTGATCTATTGATCTCGTCGCCAAATCACCCACAATCAATGCAGTTTTACAATTGTCTTTAGGGACCGGCTGTTGATGTTTTTTGATAAAGTAAACGCCTATCGAATTTTGGTTAATGTATACACATTCCTGGGAATTCATTCGAGTAGCAAACCTTTACTCTTTAGTTGTGTTAGTGGAAAGCTTGTGCATGGAATCAGTTGAGCTGATTGAGTTAGCACGATAATTAAGACAACTGGAAGCGGTCGATCTAGGAACTCCTTCAATACGCTTTTGTGTTCTTCAACAGTTGTTAGACGCTGCCATTTTTCCGGTTTTAATTTCAATGTCTTTTGGACAAATGATCCCATAAATTCGAATCTTGTGTCCACTACTTCCGTTTCCATTGTGAAAGTTGAACTTATTTGGTATTAACGAATTCAAATTTATTTTTATAATTTATCAATGAAGTTATAGTGATGAATGAATTTGATTTGTGAATGAAACACTATGAACGTTGTCAAATATTTTTATGAATGAAGGGTGTACTAAAAGTTATGTAAATTTATTGCGCAGCCGCACTCGTTCGCTGGATCTTCATTTTTAATATTTCAAAATGGCGACAGAAATCAAGTTGTTATGTAACAGTTTTTGGGAAAAAAGTCGAAATTTTCACTTTTTTGTCGACTTTTAAGCTTCCAAGACGTTACTTTGAAATTATAAACTCGAAGTTTAGGGTCATTTCAACAAAATTTAAGAAATAGGTTTCATAAAATCACGGTAGGTACTTTTTCTTAGCATGAACTTTTATGCACTCTAAAAGCTAAAAAACTTATTAAATTTTCATTTTAAACTTTAACTTAAGATTTAAAGCATCTACACCACAATTGAATTATATTTTGGAATTATGAGCTTAATTTTTCTATTAAATTTTAAGTATCTTATCCCAGTGACTGGATCACTGGTAACTTCGTTCCGAATTGCTTGAACTCCTTCAGAAAACTGAGTTCGGAAATTATTAAATTGACAAAAGTTTTTTCGAATAAACATGTCTCTATGCGATTGTTTTATTTTCATAAAAATGTATTGGAATTTTTAGAACTGTAGTCTGGATCTGTTCGGCGGAACGTAATATTCAGATTGTGAGTTCTTCTAAGACTACTGAAACTACCTGAATTTCTATGATGTTGTATGTTGAGAATGAGCGACAGGGTAGTCATAATATTTGTGACATTGATTCATCTGAAATTCCTTTAAAATTGAGGATTGAATATTCCGTGACATGTCTAGAATTCGAAAGAAGAAGGATTAAATTTGAAGGATCTAGTCCTTTAAATTCTTAGAATTTTGTAGGATTTGTTTTTTTAATAGACCGTGTCATGTCAGTGTCTTGCCACCGAACCGCAAGTGGTGACAATTACGTTTTTTCTTAGCTGAATTAGCGTCTCAACATAGAGCTACTCTCTTTTCTCAGGTGGCGTCATCCGTGCTTTCATAGCTGAATACGGACAAACATAAAACTAATGCCACAATGTATCATCAAAGATATCGACTTGTTTATAGGAACATCCTCGGTGGATCCCTTTTTTTCTCTGATTCAAGGAGTTAATTAAATGGGTGGGACAGGCTTCCAGAAATTTTTATAAAGTGTGGTAATTGGCTCAGGTAAATACCTCAAAGTTGGGTAAATATATGGGACAATTTTGTCCCACCCCTAGCATTGATTTCTGTGTGGATTTGAATGAGTGCAAAAGGATTCCTATATAGAGCATGGTTTGCATCACTTTTCATCAGGTAATAGAAGCCGCCTTTCGGTGGCGTCATCCGCTTATTTTCATAGCTGAATATGGATCAATATAAAATAAAGCACCCCTGTCGGTGGCGCCATCCATTCTTTTCGTAGCTGAATAGGGTTCGACACACAACCGGATCCTCACTCTACTATTTTGTAAATAACGATTGTCATATACCAAATTTATTTTCGTTACATAATGACGTTATAACGCTACATCATATTTACGTTCTACTTCAATTTTTGACTCGATAGAGTGATGATTTAGTTGTTTTTCGAATCCTATTCAACTACGAAAAAAATGGATGGCGCCACCGTCAGTGGTGCTTTAGTTTTATATTCATCCGCATTGATCCGTATTCAGCTATGAAAATAAGCGGATGACGCCACCTACAGGCCATTACCTGATGAAAAGTGATGCGTTAGACCATTATTCAAATAACGTTACACAAATGGGAACGGGTTAGCTCAGTGGTAACGTACTGGCTTTCCACCAAGAATACCCGGGTTCAAGCTTGGTGAGGATAAAATTCTGTATAGGATTTTTCTTCAATTTGTAGCATGAAAGTAACGTTCCTAAGCACACCCAAGCTGTTGGGTAGTTGTGGTGTTTGGTGTCCACAACGAGCCGTACACAGAAGAACGACATGTATGACGTTACCCATACACGATGAATTCTGTGTACAGATATCTGTGTCTATCTTAAGGCGGAGATATAATGAACACCAGATGAAATCCTATATGTAGCTACAATATATAGGCGTGGTTCGGAATTCACGTTAAGCATGTGGTCCAACAAACAGATTAATGGTTGCTCACAAAAATGCCCTGGAAAAAGGTATTTCAGTTGTGTGTGATACACTGCATTTACGGGCTCATTTAGAATAAGCATAGTTACGTCGGAGGCTTGAAAATGTATCGTAATGTCTGGGCCCAAAAAGCGAGTTTCATTTGGCGTATACGGCTTATCACAGGAGGCTAGAAGATGTATCGTAGTACGTGTGCTCAGACGACGAGGCTTATTCGGCGTACCGGTTACAACTATGCCTTCTGAAATGGGAACATTCAAATGTAGGAATCTAACTAAGACAGAATACATGTCTAGGTGGAATGATAGAAGAGTAACGGGGAAGGAACAAAGGATCATAGTATCTGTGTTTCAAGGCCAGTTGGCCGCCTCGACCAGAAAATCTAACGTTACACAAATACCAAACTTGTTTTGTCATTTGAATAACGTTATTCTTGTAATGACCCACTACGATTTGTCACAGCATCAAATAAATTAGTTATAAAAATAACGTTATGACGATAACGATTTTGTTTTCGTTACAACATTATCAATACAATGTGATTCTTGATGGAGTTAACCAATTCATCGTTCATCAGACATGACCTCGTCTAAGTCTGCCTTTCTATTATTTATCATAGTCTTCCCTTTCGATACTCTCAGTTCAAACTATCGATGGACCACATCCTTTGTACTGAAAATACTTATCGAACGATTGCACCGCTACATTCGATGAAAACTTTCATCATTATTATCACTATCACGGTATATTGACCATATATAGTATATCTTTCGGTGTGAGAACTTTCTGCCGCAGTTTTTGACTTATGAACTCCACCCTATCTGGGTGATCTATCTTTTGTTCACCTAGTGAAAGTCCCCTAACTTCTAGATCTTTTTTAATGGTCTACCTCTATCGAAAATTCTTCGAGACATAATCAACCTGACTATAAAGTCAAACGAATAAAAATATTTAGGGGAGTTATTTTCATGCATTGCTAAAATTAAACGATGAAAATCACGGAATTTATAAAATGACAAAACAAAACAGCTTTTGTATTCATGTCACTACATAAGCTCAGAAGTCTGATATCCTTGCGTGATTTTTATTAAGTTACAAGTAACTGATGGTATGCATGTTGTGTGTACATATACCTTCCGGAGGATTCACAAACATAACTATTCATAGGACCTTTATGAATGAAGTAAATGGTATCGTGATTCGTGATCGATTGAAATTAATTCGTATGCTAATTTGTTTGTATGAATGTTGTTGTTGTCTGCGTCGTTGCAACTTATATACTTGACTGTTGAACATTCATACACGTATGCAACAGACGTTTATGTTTCCTATTTCCTGTCGTAATTGCACTAGTATCGGATTGGAATATATCCACACTTTGTACTTACCATGTAGTGTGAATTGTTTATTTAGATGATAACGGAACCTGTTAGCTCAGTTAACTCAGCCAAACTCACACTTCGTTTCTCAGCAAATGTTGAACGGTATATTTAACCGTAATAGGCGGAGTGGTTGATTTTCATTTTACTCCGATACAAAGTCTCTCCCCGCTTCTGTTCACAATTTTCATATACACAATTATGAAGGAGGCCAACTTGCAGAGAAAGTTTGAGGTGGGAAATAATAAAAATACTGGCCTATGCAGATGACTTGATTCTGCTGGCAGACATCCATAGGGATTTACAGGATGGGTGAAAGTGAACTGCCTGAATGCCGCATGTGTGGAGATAAATGTGAGGAAATCTAAGGTTATGCACGTCGCCAAATCTCGGAATTTAAATGGGGAGGAGCTGGAGCACGTGTCTGAATTCAAGTACTTCGGAATCATTTTTTCAGTGGATGACAAGTTAGTGAATTTGAAGAAAAAAGGAAAATGGGAAACACGATAGCCAGGCCATTGAGGACGCACATGTTCAACAAAAAGGAATTGAGTAGCGAATCAAAGTTAGTTATCTATAGGGATATGTCGTGCATGACATAGAGGTTTCTGATATGAGAGTTCTTAGGAGTATAGCGAAGGTTAATCGGAGAGAGCAGTGGGGAAATCACATTAGGAACGACGACATTAGGGAAAACTTGGAGGTTTCGTCAGTGGGAGCTGGTTCGGGCACGTAATAAGAGGCTACCAAAAAGAATCCCTAGAGTTAGGCCAAGGGGTAGTAGACCTAGGAGAAAGTGTTTAGATTCATTTAAATCAGATTTAGAAGTTAGGGGACTTTTTTGAACGAACAAACCATTTCCTTGTCGGCCGATAGGAGGGTGTGAAGGGGGCTGGTACACCTTAGATAGATAAGGCGGTTTGGGGGGTCCGATTTCTCCTGAGGCACCTGAATCAATGATCCTTTGTACCAGACCCCCGTATCCTTCGTTTATTTAAACAAACAAAGAAAAGTACAAAAATCAAAACATAAAAGTTGCGGAAATACAAAATTACAAGAATACGTTAAACACAAAATCATTCAAATCCAAAAACGAATTGAACATGTTGAAACTGTTGTCGTCAGTTGTGTAATCTTGGACTGCGTCGTACATGCATTTCCATCGTCCATTTGAAAAACTTCCACTTCGCACATCAAACTCATGGAAACCGTCTGGTTTTCTTCAGAAAAACGGCCAGATTGTTAATGACCATAGAGTTAAGAGTTAGATCGGCGCTATTTAGCTCTGGTTTACCCATAATATTTCTCCTGAGGAGTCTATATCTGGGACAGACACTAATAATGTGATAGCCAGTTTCGTCACTTAGACCACAAAGACATTTGGGGCTATCAGAACAGCCGATGTTGTAAAGATGCTTGTTAAGACCACAGTGGTTGGTGATGGCTTCGATAACTCTTTTGATATCTGGCCTGCTGGGTTTCAACAGTGTTTTGCTGACTTCCATCGATGGAGTTTTGCAAAAAAGTTTAGTATGTATGGCGCCCTCATACTCATTCCATCTTTTAAGGCGCTCTTTGCGAAGCCATTCTTTGACTATGGCCTTTCTCATCGAAATGGAAATGCCAAACATGGGTTCCGGACCAATAAATACGCTTTTGGTTCCTTGGCGAGCAAGTTCGTCCGCTCTTTCGTTACCTAAAATCCCACAATGACTAGGAACCCAAAGGACCGTAACGGAATTAGATTTACCCAGTTCATTTAAGCTCACTTTGCAGTCAAGAACTGTACTAGACCTGATACAGGGAGAACTAACCGCTTGAATAGCGGGCTGACTGTCTGTGCAAATGTAGCTTTTATTCCCAGAGACCTTGTCAATCAGCTCATCGCACATTTTTGAGATTGCGAAAAGCTCAGTCTGGTTAACGGACGCCAAAGAACCGGTTGGGAGGCTGCCTTCCACGTTCAAGGTTTCGCAGAAATAACCTGCTCCCGAGGAGTCATCATTCTTGGAACCATCCGTGAAGCAAACAATGCCGTCGGTTGGAGGAAATATATTGCTCTCTCCGATCCAATTCTCTACTTCAGGAATAATCCAGTCGAAGCCCTCATCGAACATGTATTCCGCTTTGATTTGATCACTGGGCATACACAACCGGTCATCTTTAACAGTATCAATAATGTCTGAGTGGCCTTTCTCAAAGCTGGGAGACCACCAACCGTTGCATCGGATATTGACAGAGGTGTTGTAAGCAACAGATTTTATAAAGAGGTCAAGAGTGGCGGTTGTTGTCTTTACGCCTGTAATGCAGAGACATGCCAGTCGCTGAAGTATATCTAGCCTTTTCTTGGCGGTGCCGATTTCTACTCTAGGCCACCAAACTATACATCCGTGACAAAGAATTGGTCTGACAACCGCTGTGAAAATCCACCATAAGGCCTGAGGAGACAGCCCCCATGTCGTACCAAAAGCATTTCTACACAGCCAGAAGATACCGATACATTTGTTAAGTTTTTCCTCTAGGTGCACGATCCATGTAAGTTTGTGATCAAAAGTCACTCCGAGGTACTTAACACTTGCTTTCAGATTAACTTCCGTTCCAAACAGCGTAAAGCTGCCAAAGTCTGAAGCGGTTTCGGCTTTTCTTCTGCTAAAGAAGATGATTTTGGTTTTGACTGGGTTTACCATCAGCTTATTTTCGTGACACCACACTTCGACTACCCTCATAGCGGTTCTCATCAAATATCCAATAGTGGAGACGAATTCCCCACAGATTAGGGTAGACACGTCATCCGAATAGCCTTGAGCGAAAATGCCTAAGTCATTGAGTTTTACCAGGAGCGAGTCAATCACCATACACCAGAGTATAGGAGAGAGAATACCACCTTGTGGGCAACCCCTAGTTACTCCGAGCTTGATGTTGGTGCCGCAAATGGTGGCCTCCACAGTTCTACCGCTTATCATTTTGACTATCCATCTGATGGCTACATCATTCACTTCTCTTTGAGCCGCTGCCCTAGTAATCACCTCGAAATCTGTATTATCAAAGGCACCCTCTACGTCCATAAAACAACCGAGTGCAATCTTACCATTCTTAAGCATATGCTCAATCTTTTGGGTCAACTGGTGCAATGCGGTGTCAGTCGACTTTCCTAACTGATAAGCATGCTGATTCGCATGTAGCGGGAATTTCTTGAGAACTTCGCCGCGGATATAGAAGTCTAAGAGCCTCTCTAAAGCTTTGAGCAGAAACGACGTAAGACTAATCGTAAGACTAAGCCTTACAGTGGGACGTTTTGCCAGGCTTAGGGATGAAAGCGACTCTCACTTTTTCCCAATACTTGGGTATATATCCTAAAGCTATCGAGCTCTTAAAAATGCATCGCAGTCTATCAAGGAGCAGGTCAATACCTTCTTTGAGCAAAGCAGGGAAAACTTCATCGAGCCCTGCAGATTTGTACGAATGGAATTTGAAGAGAGCCTATTTTGTTTTTTCTCTTTTCGTAAGCTTTTCAGCTTAACTCTTTCCTTCTCCTATCAAGTTCATTACTCCAGATAGAGTTCTTGTATAGGGGCTTAGGATTGAGAAGGGGGCAGGCTGATTCGTAAGATTGAACAATCGCGGCTGTAATGCCTACATTTGCACTTTCTAAAGCCTCTATCGTAAGATACCTTTCAACTGGTTCTATCCGTTCAAGCTTCTTTTTCAGCAAGCGTCTATACTCGTCCCAGTTCGTCTTTTTGGGATTACGGTAGGGTTTCCTTTGCGGGAAGCGACCTTTAAGGTTAAATTTGATCAACTTGTGATCCGAAAAGGTTTCATCATTTGTAACTCTCCAAGATTCGACAAGTTGCGACAGTCCGCTGGAAGCCAGTGTAACATCTAAACGATCTTTCCTAGCTTTGTTTACAAAAGTCGGTCTACCATCTTTGTTTAAAACCACAAGGTCTGTAGCGACCAGATATTGAACGAGCTCTTCACCCCTACGATTGATATTCAAACTTCCCCAAATCGTATGATGGGAATTTGAGTCCATACCAATTAAGACGGGGATCCGCTCTTTTTCACAAAAATCAACGACTTTAGCCAGAGATGAACCTGGAGGAGCCTGGGAAGAGTCATATGGTAAGTAGGCTGAGACTACCATTAGGTCACCGTCTTCCTCATTCATTTAAATCAGATTTAGAAGTTAGGGGACTTTTTTGGGCGAACAAACCATTTCCTTGTCGGCCGATAGGAGGGTGTGGAGGGAGCTGGTACACCTTACTAAGGTTGTGTCATAAAGACGTCACACTGGAAGGGGGCTGTCCCTAAATTACGTAACGCTTAGGGGGGGAGGGGGGGGGGGTACAAGAATTTGTGACAGATTGTTACGGGCTTTAGGGGGGGGGGGGGGTTTGTAGAAATGTTACGTAACAAACACTTTTATGACCAAAAACTTATATTTTTAATTAAATTTGGTCAAAATCGCATACGAGAAACTTTTTTGTGATCATCTGTTTCACTTGGTGACTAGTTATCTTTCTCTGTTTTGACAAATCATAAGATACCACGTTAAACGTCATAACATTTGCCTGTTTTTGTTAAAAAATAAAAAAATAAATTCCTCAGTTTTGTTACGTAACAGGGGGGGGGGGGTTCGAGTGATTGTGACAGTGTGTGACAACAAGTGGCCAAAAATGTGTTACGTAATTTAGGGGCAGCCCCAAGGTACATAAAGGTCTATAAAGTTTGCTGATGATGATGGGCAAATGAAGTAGTTGCACAATGCGTAAAGAAATCACTTTTACTCCATATTGAGTTTCTTCCATAAAGCTTTTAAAATCCGATAAAGTAATTAGATCCTACAGTTTAAGTGTGTTTCCGAGTCGTAACAAATAATTATTAAAATTGAGCGAAAATTCAGCTCTGAATTTATTTCGGCTTCGTACAAGATATTCAATTTATTTGCAGAAATGTGGCTATGAATGTAATAACAAAATGAATTGATTAAATGAGTACAAAAAATGATAAATGGGCCGGCATTATAAGCACTGAACCGAATTGTTAACCTATTCCACCTCAACTTCCTCTTCATATTCTTCTTCCTCTTCCTCAACGCAGAATTGCTCTTCTTGTGTTGTGCGTGTAACAATTCTTTTGACTGTTTCTGTACGTATGCGACCGGACGGATCCTGTACTGTATTCGTTGATGTCGTTGTTGTAACGGTTGTCTTAGTGGTAGTTTCTCTATCACCAATATTTTCTACATGAAAATGCAAAATTTAAAGTAAAACAAAAGAAAATTTGATTCGCATGCAACAAAATGTACCTTTTCTAGTAGTAATACATTTCGCAACACCGACCTCATCACCATCAGCGTATTCAACAACCTCTGTGATTGTTTTCTTGGTTACGGTCCAGCTCTCAGTGATCAACGTGTCAGACTCCCCTTCATCGTTGACAGCCGACACTCGAAATTTGTATTCAGGGCCGGAAATCAAGTCAGTAACGGTGTATTCCGTTGTCTCAGAACTAATTTTGGTAACGAGTGACCAGGTATTGGTTTCAGAATCAAGTTTTTCAATTTTGTATTGTTTGATTGAGACACCACCGTCATCATCTGGCGACTTCCATTTGAGTTTACATCCGTTCTCATGTATATCTGATACTTTCAATGGTCCCTTCGGTTCAGATGGCTTGTCGAGTACAATAACCTCTCCAACAGATTCAATTGTTCCGCTGCTATTGGTTAAGAAAAGCTTGTACTTGCCAGAATCAGTACGAACACAATTTGTAAAAGTCAAAATGGTACTTTGTTCAGAGTTTTCAATTTTGATGCGACTGCCATCAGATTTGATAATTTTATAATCCTTTTCCCATTTGGCTTTTGGTGCAGGCTCTCCACCGAAACGAACGTTGTAACTGAATTGTTGGCCCTTTTTGATGACGATTTTTTTCAATTGCTCGCTGGTAATGAAAGGTTTAACGAATCGGCATTTTGCAATAATTGGTTTAGTTGCATCGCTAGGCTCACCGGGACCTGCTTTGTTTATGGCCCGTACACGGAATTCGTATTGATGACTTTCTATAAGACCTTCAATTATCGTTGTTGTTTCAGAGACTGATACTCGCTTTCTCTTAACCCATTCTTTGGTAATTTCATCCTTCACCTCAATCTCGTATTCGATAATTTCGGCGCCACCATCCTTGTCTGGTTTGGTCCATTTAAGCTTGGCATGGTCTTTATCCCAATCAGTAACCTCAAGATTCTTTGGTTTGCTTGGTTCATCCCACGGATTTTTAGCTAGAACCTCGTTCTTGAATTCCGCCGGTACACTTTGACCTACTTTGTTCACTGCAAGAACACGTAATTTATATTTGTTGTTCGGCGTTAGATTTTCGACCTTAAAAGTGGTCGGTTTATCTGCCGAAACTTCGCCAACAGTCTCCCAGCCCTTTTTTGACGAAATGTCTTGACGCTCGATGACGTACTTCTGAATCGGTGTGCCGCCATTGTCTTTCGGCGACTTCCAGTCGATGACGCATGACTTTTCAAACACATCTTTCACAGACACATCCTGTGGTGAGTTTGGAACATCTTGGAGTGTGATCTTGACATCCTTCACATCATTACCCTGTCCATTGGACAATTTGATTTGGTATGGACCAGAGTGATCGCGCGTAGGTTTCGGAATCGTGAAAACAATTTTACCATCCATGACTTGTACCTCCACCTCTTTTGATGGTAATGGCTTTCCGTCTTTCATTAGCAAAGCTTCGATTGGAGTTTGCTTTTTGCCATCAACTGTTGGATATGTTAAAATCGTTAGCTTATAATTCTTCTCAAAATTTCATCATGAAAAGCACTTACTTTTGAATGGTACCTCAAGAACCAGCGGGACACCAACTGAGCCTTCAAAGTCTTTTGGTACATTAATTTGAGGTTTGGTTTCGCCCTTTTCAAGAGTCAGTTTACATGCTGAAACCAAGTCTCCCGATTTGACAGAAATCTCTCCAGCATCGGAGATTTTCAAAGTTTTGAACACCAGCTGATGTTTCCCGCCACCTAAATTCTTTATTTCAACATTGTCACTTGGCTTAATGACCTTGCCGTTTTGTTTCCATTCTACTGGTGCCGAATCATCTTCTAACTCAATGTCAAGCACTAAACTCTCCCGCTCAACACCCTCGGTATCCTTAAGAAGCTTCTTGAATTTATTCGGTTTAATCGCATCGCTAGGTTCACCGGGACCAGCTTTGTTGACGGCACGCAGACGGAACTCATATTTCTCACCGTCTTTCAGACCATCAAGAGTGGTAGATGTTTCTGTAGCTGGAACTCGCTTCTTCTTAACCCAATCCTTGCTATTTTTATCTTTTACTTCGATTTCGTATTCGGTAATTTCGGCGCCGCCATCCTGGTCTGGTTTGATCCATTTAATCTTTGCTTGGTCTTTTTCCCAATCAGTAACTTGAAGATTTTTCGGTTTGCTTGGTTCACTCCATGGGTTTTTAGCCAAAATCTCACTCTTGAATTCGGTCGGTTCACTTTGTCCAACTTTATTCACCGCAACAATTCGAAATTTGTACTTGTTGTTCGGCGTTAGGTTTTCGACCTTGAAAGTAGTTGGTTTATCAGCTGGAACTTCGCCAACGCTTTCCCAGCCCTTCTTTGACGAAATGTCTTGACGTTCGATGACGTACTTCTGAATCGGTGTGCCTCCGCTGTCTTTTGGCGACTTCCAGTCGATGACGCATGACTTTTCGAAAACTTCTTTCACAATCACATCTTGCGGTGCATTTGGAACATCGTGTAGTATGACCTTGACATCCTTGACATCATCGCCTTGTCCATTAGATAACTTGATTTGGTATGGACCAGAGTGATCGCGCGTGGGTTTCGGAACCGTGAAAACAATTTTACCATCCATGACTTGTACTTCCACCTCTTTTGATGGTAATGGCTTTCCGTCTTTCAGTAACAAAGCTTCGATCGGAGTTTGTTTTTTGCCATCAACTGGTGGATGCGTTAAGAACATTAATTCATTTCATCTTCTGAAAATTTCCTCACGAAAAACACTTACTTTTGAATGGTACCTCAAGAACCAGCGGAACACCAACTGACCCTTCGAAGTCTTTTGGTGCATTGATTTGTGGCTTACTTTCACCCTTGTCCACACTGAGTTTGCATGTTGAGACCAAGTCTCCCGATTTGACAGAAATCTCTCCAGCATCGGGGATTTTCAAAGTTTTGAACACCAGCTGGTGCTTACCGCCACCTAAATTCTTTATTTCAACGTTGTCACTTGGCTTGATGATCTTGCCATTTTGTTTCCATTCTATTGGTGCCGAATCATCTTCTATCTCAATGTCAAGCACTAAAGTCTCTCGTTCAACACCAACGGTATCCTTGAGAAGCTTCTTGAATTTATTTGGTTTAATCGCATCGCTGGGTTCACCAGGACCAGCTTTGTTGACAGCTCTCAGACGGATCTCATATTGCTGACCATCTTTAAGACCATCAAGAGTGGTCGATGTTTCTGTAGCTGGAACTCGCTTCTTCTTAACCCAATCCTTGCTATTTTTATCCTTTACTTCGATTTCGTATTCGGTAATTTCGGCGCCGCCATCCTGGTCTGGTTTGATCCATTTTATCTTTGCTTGGTCTTTATCCCAATCAGTAACTTGAAGATTTTTCGGTTTGCTTGGCTCACTCCATGGGTTTTTAGCCAAAACCTCACTCTTGAATTCGGTCGGTTCACTTTGTCCAACTTTATTCACCGCAACAATTCGAAATTTGTACTTGTTGTTCGGCGTTAGATTTTCGACCTTGAAAGTACTTGGCTTATCAGCGGGAACTTCGCCAGCGCTTTCCCAGCCCTTCTTTGACGAAATGTCTTGGCGTTCGATGACGTACTTCTGAATCGGTGCGCCTCCGTTGTCCTTCGGCGACTTCCAGTCGATGACGCATGACTTTTCGAACACTTCTTTCACAATCACATCTTGCGGGGCCTTTGGAACATCGCTTAGTGTGATCTTGACATCCTTCACATCATCGCCTTGTCCATTGGATAACTTGATTTGGTATGGACCAGAGTGATCGCGCGTGGGTTTTGGAATCGTGAAAACAATTTTACCATCCATGACTTGTACCTCCACCTCTTTTGATGGTAATGGCTTTCCGTCTTTCATTAGCAAAGCTTCGATCGGAGTCTGCTTTTTGCCATCAACTGTTGGATGCGTTAAGAACATTAATTCACTTCTTCTTCTGAAAATTTCATCACGATAAACACTTACTTTTGAATGGTACTTCAAGAACCAGCGGAACACCAACTGACCCTTCGAAGTCTTTTGGTGCATTGATTTGTGGTTTACTTTCACCCTTCTCGACAGTGAGCTTGCACGTTGAGACCAAGTCTCCAGACTTCACGGAAATCTCTCCAGCATCGGAGATTTTCAAAGTTTTGAACACCAACTGATGTTTGCCGCCACCTAAGTTCTTTATTTCGACGTTGTCACTTGGCTTGATGACCTTGCCGTTTTGTTTCCACTCTACTGGTGCCGAATCATCTTCTAACTCAATGTCAAGCACCAAAGTCTCTCGTTCAACACTAACAGTATCCTTGAGTAGCTTCTTGAATTTATTTGGTTTAATCGCATCGCTGGGTTCACCAGGACCAGCTTTGTTGACAGCTCTCAGACGGATCTCATATTGCTGACCATCTTTAAGACCATCAAGAGTGGTCGATGTTTCTGTAGCTGGAACTCGCTTCTTCTTAACCCAATCCTTGCTATTTTTATCCTTTACTTCGATTTCGTATTCGGTAATTTCGGCGCCGCCATCCTGGTCTGGTTTGATCCATTTAATCTTTGCTTGGTCTTTATCCCAATCAGTAACTTGAAGATTTTTCGGTTTGCTTGGTTCACTCCATGGGTTTTTAGCCAAAACCTCACTCTTGAATTCGGTCGGTTCACTTTGTCCAACTTTATTCACCGCAACAATTCGAAATTTGTACTTGTTGTTCGGCGTTAGATTTTCGACCTTGAAAGTACTTGGCTTATCAGCGGGAACTTCGCCAGCGCTTTCCCAGCCCTTCTTTGACGAAATGTCTTGGCGTTCGATGACGTACTTCTGAATCGGTGCGCCTCCGTTGTCCTTCGGCGACTTCCAGTCGATGACGCATGACTTTTCGAACACTTCTTTCACAATCACATCTTGCGGGGCCTTTGGAACATCGCTTAGTGTGATCTTGACATCCTTCACATCATCGCCTTGTCCATTGGATAACTTGATTTGGTATGGACCAGAGTGATCGCGCGTGGGTTTTGGAATCGTGAAAACAATTTTACCATCCATGACTTGTACCTCCACCTCTTTTGATGGTAATGGCTTTCCGTCTTTCATTAGCAAAGCTTCGATCGGAGTCTGCTTTTTGCCATCAACTGTTGGATGCGTTAAGAACATTAATTCACTTCTTCTTCTGAAAATTTCATCACGATAAACACTTACTTTTGAATGGTACTTCAAGAACCAGCGGAACACCAACTGACCCTTCGAAGTCTTTTGGTCCATTGATTTGTGGTTTACTTTCACCCTTCTCGACAGTGAGCTTGCACGTTGAGACCAAGTCTCCCGACTTAACGGAGATCTCTCCAGCATCGGAGATTTTCAAAGTTTTGAACACCAACTGATGTTTGCCGCCACCTAAGTTCTTAATTTCGACGTTATCACTTGGCTTAATGACCTTGCCGTTTTGTTTCCACTCTACTGGTGCCGAATCATCTTCTAACTCAATGTCAAGCACCAAAGTCTCTCGTTCAACGCTAACAGTATCCTTGAGTAGCTTTTTGAATTTATTCGGTTTAATTGCATCACTGGGTTCTCCAGGACCAGCTTTGTTGACGGCTCGTACACGGAATTCATATTGCTGACCGTCTTTAAGACCATCAAGGGTAGTAGATGTTTCTGTAGCTGGAACTCGCTTCTTCTTAACCCAATCCTTGCTATTTTTATCCTTTACTTCGATTTCGTATTCGGTTATTTCGGCGCCGCCATCCTGATCTGGTTTGATCCATTTAATCTTTGCTTGGTCTTTCTCCCAATCAGTAACTTGAAGATTCTTCGTTTTGCCGGGTTCTTTCCATGGATTTTTCGCCAAGATCTCGCTCTTGAATTCCGCCGGTACACTTTGACCTACTTTGTTCACCGCAAGAATGCGAAATTTGTATTTGTTGTTTGGCGTTAGATTTTCGACCTTGAAAGTAGTTGGTTTATCAGCTGGAACTTCGCCAGCGCTTTCCCAGCCCTTCTTTGACGAAATATCTTGGCGTTCGATGACGTACTTCTGAATCGGTGTGCCTCCATTGTCTTTGGGTGACTTCCAGTCGATGACGCATGACTTTTCGAACACTTCTTTCACAATCACATCCTGCGGTGTATTTGGAACATCGTGCAGTGCGATCTTCACATCCTTCACATCATTACCTTGGCCGTTCGATAATTTGATTTGGTATGGACCAGACAGATCGCGCGTGGGTTTCTTGATCGTGAAAATAACTTTATCATCTTTAATTTGTACCTCCACATCTTTCGATGGGAATGGTTTTCCGTCTTTAAGAAGCAACGCCTCAATCGGAGTTTGTTTTTTGCCGTCAACTGTTAAAAATATTAAACAGAATTAGGAAGTTCTCAGGAATTTCTTCAAGAGAGACACTTACTTTTGAATGGCACCTCTAGAACCAGTGGTGCTCCCACTGTCCCTTCAAACTCATTTGGTGCATTAATTTGGGGCTTGGTCTCACCCTTTTCAACAGTGAGTTTGCATGTTGAGCTCAACTCTCCTGATTTGGCTGTAATCTCTCCAGCATCGGAGAGTTTCAAACTGTTGAACACCAGCTGGTGTTTACCGCCACCCAAATTCTTGATTTCAACGCGATCGCTTGATTTAATGGACTTTCCTTTTAGTTTCCATTCTACTGTCGCTTTGTCATCTTCCAACTCAATCTCAAATATAACTTTTTCGCGTTCAACTGCGACGGTATCCTTGAGGCTCTTGTTGAATTTATTTTGTTTCCTAATTGTTAGTTCGGCTTCTGTTTTATCTGCATTACTGACGCACGAGTATTGGTCAGCATCCGACAATTTTACGTCTTTGATGACGAGTTTTCGTACGCGTCCGTCTTTAATGATTTGAATTCGATTGGGATCTGCCTTGATTTCTTTACCATTCTTGAGCCATTTCACGTCACCGAGTGGATCATCCAGTTCACAAGCCAATGTGACGGTGTCCTTTTCTACGTTTTGCTGAGATTTAAGCAACTTCATGAACTTATATGGATATTCTGTGCAAAATGGAAAAGGTTAGTCTTCACCATACACTTCCTTTTTTGAAGGTGATTTACTTACCAATCACCTTGACTTTGGTGTCAGTTTTATCGGGTTGTCTCTCAAGTTGGCATTTGTAATCGCCAGTGTCATCCAAATTGCAGCTTTTGATTCTCAATGAACAAACGCCAGCCAAATCCTTGTCAATTATGCATCGATCGTTGCTGGACAGCTTAACTTCACCCCTATACCATGACACAATGGCGATTGGATCGCTGACTTTGCATTCCAAAATCAATTCGTGTCTAGTGAAACCATCGTATTTTTTGTCCAATGGCCTTAAGAATCTATATGTTGGATCTGGTGCTTCGACGGTCAACGTAGCCGATGATTGTACGCCACTGATATCTATGGTATATTTTGCTGAATCCTCTAGTTTAGGATTGAGAACTGTCAATTGATAGATGTCGCCATCGTTCCGGAATTTATATTTCACACCCATAAATAGTTCCTGGAACATTCGAAAATGAGTCAAACTGTTAACATGACACTTGGGGCGTATGCATACGTTTTTACGACAAAACCATTTCGCCTTCGCGTTTTGCTTCGTGAATTTTGCCAAAAATTCAACCTTTTTGTCCCTTCCTTCTTTGACCGTTACGTCTTGCAATGGGGTCACAAACTGATCTTGTGCCTGCCAACCAAATTTGTTTGGTCAAAATCATATATTTAGAAAAGTCCCACATCGTCCACCGCTCACCTTTTGTACACCTTTTAAGTCGCCCCAGTTCGGATCTCCTTTTTCTTTCCCCCATTTGGCATACTTGCTCTTTCTCAGCATAGCACGAAAGTCGGTACAGCCCGGCTTCGAGACATACAGTTGCGTTTCGTCAGAAACTGTGCCGTGGCAATTCGTAAATACGATTTTGTATTTACCTTCATCGCTCGATTTGATGTTACGCATGCAGAGTGTGACGGTATTGGTTTCGCCGTCCGTGTGGAATTTATAGCGAACACCTTCAATCAGTGGAGTCACACCTTTGTAGTAAAACTTAAATGTTGGCGCAGGTGAACCTTGGACTTGCACGCTAATGTATCCAATTTCACCTGGAAGCGAATTTTTAGCAAATAGATTAGAGAGTAAGAAGGGATTCCAACCTTCAACAGCTGAGTAACTGTCATACATATCAACGATTTGTGGTTTTCCCACTTCACCAGCATCTCGTAATGGTGTTGATTCTTGATTTATTTGACCTTCGATGGCTTTTGCAAGAAGTGAACCTCTACGTTCCTTTGAATTTGATGTGAAGAATTAGAGAAAAGGCGGATGTTCAACGCTACAATTTACCTTTTTTTCTTCAGCCACCTCTCCCGGGCGCAGCTTTCTATTCCCCTATTTTTTTGTCGTTGTTGAGGTCACAAGCATAGGTAGATTGAAGATTGCCATATGAATTAAATTAAAGACGGTATTAAAGTAAAGGTTGAGCTTCATTAAGGGTGGATATAAATTGTCGAAAAAGTTATAAGAAAATTGAACTTGTACAATGGGGTGATTTGAAAAATTTTAAAGAACGAACGCATCTAAAGTGCACGCAATGATGAGGAATAAAAACTGAAATCAATATACAGAAATGGAGAAGTTACAGGAAATTGCTTATTCCCATATTTTCGAACATTTATCTTCGTTTTTACATTGTGCCCATTGTAACAAAGACTGATAGTGAAGATATAGACCGAGGTTTGTGGGGGGATTTTTCATAATGAAAGAGTTTTTTAGAAATGTTCCGTAAATTTGCGTGTTCATGACCTTTGAGTGAATAAATTTCAAGGAAAAGCCGGAAAATCATGGAATGTTTGGAAAATCTTAAAAAAAATCTATTCGCCGAACTTCGAAAAATAGAAAATGAAATCAATTCGCTAATATTTTTCTTGGTCTATTACCAAAATCAAGTTTTTAATGTCCACACCTAATCACCTCCATGTGAATGTAAACATTTGTTCGGATGCATTAAAAAAATCTTGAATAAATTGTGATGAAAAGTTTAAAAGAAATTATTTTATTCAGATTGAAAATCGAGGAAAGTAGCAACAGGCAAGTATAAGACGGTTCATTTATAGAACAGAGATGAAAGGATTCATAAATTTGTTCAAAATTCATTTCTCCATCCAATTTTATGGGTTTTGTGTGTTTCTGTGATTCACGAAAATAGACCTACAACAAAATCGAAAGTAAACAACAAAAAATGTCTAAGGTGTTTGTTCATGTAGCTGACTGATGAAGACATTTTCACGATTTCAGGGTATGAACGAGTTGAAAGTGGAATCGCAAGTCTCATGAATCGTCACTATTAGTCTCGAAAATATCCCTTTTACTTGAATACCTAAATATTAACGCGAAAAATCAGACGAACGAAAAGCCAAAAAAAGAGTTTTCCTAAGATCTGTCTCCCAGCTCATTCCACAAGTTTCCTTCCACGTAAACGTTACGTTGGATCCACTTGTTCTTAAAATAACGAAGCTTCTTTGTAAGATTGCAAAAAGTTCACAAAGGAAAATTCCCGCCAGCAGATGGCATAAACAATGATCAGTAAGAGGAAACAATATCATTCAAAAACTCTTTGAACCTTTCTTGTAACAGAATGGAAAATTCCTTTAAGCCTCTCTCTCACTTTTCTGAGTTTCATGAAATGCGAGAAAAAAGTTTCCTCTCGTCTCGAAGAAAAAAAAATCTCTCCGAAAAGAAATTGTCTTCGAAAAAAATTTTATCCGAAAAAAATTGTCTCTGAAAAAAATTTTTCTCCAAAAAAAAGTTTTTCTCCAAAAAAAAAGTTTTTCTCCAAAAGAATTTTCTCCAAAAAGTTTTTCTCCAAAAAATTTCTTCTTCAAAAATTTCAGAAAAAAATTTTCTCCAAAAAAAATTTTTATACAAAAAAATTTTTCTCCAAAAACATTTTCTTTTCAAAAAAAATTTTTCTCCAAAAAAAATTTTCTCAGAAAAAAATTCCTTCGGAACACTTTCGACTACCATCGGAACACTACGTGTCACCTTCAGCTACCTTCGAAACACTTCGTGTCACCTTCGGCTACTTTCGGAGCAATTCGTGTCACTGATATATATAATTTTGCCGAAGAAACCAATTGTCTAGGTATTCTTATTCAGAATTTAGCAAAAAATCCAAGATGGCGTCACTTTGACAGTTGGCAGTCATTTTCTTAAAATGTTAAAAAGTTCTCCTGACCAAACTCTATAACTTTCTAGAGGAAACCATCTCTCTAAGTAGTGTCATTCCAAAACTAAACTTCGAAAACCGAAAAAGCATAAACGAAAATCCAGCCATTTTCTTATGATACCAAAAAATTCTCCTGATGAAACTCTATAACTTTCTAGAGGAAACTAACTCTCTAGGTATTGCATTCCGGAGCTAAAATTGGAAAACCTGAAGAAGCATAACTTATTCCTAACAAAAATCCAAGATGGCGTCACTTTGGCAGATTTCTGAAAATCCCAAAAAATTCTACTAATCAAACTCTATAAAGACACCAACTCTCTAAGTATTGTCATTCCGAAGCTAAAATTCGAAAACCAAAAAAAAAAAACTAATTTATTGCTTGGGAAAATTCAAGATGGCGGCGGTTTGACGGCTGGCAGCCATTTTCTTAAGATGCAAAAAAATTCTCCTGACCTAACTCTATAACTTTCCCGAAGAAACCAAGTCTCTAGCTATTGTCATTCTGGAGCTAAAATTCGAGAATCCGAGCATTACCTGAAAAACCGTCAAAATTGACAACTTTTCCGCATGCCACAGCTTTTCCAGAATTTTCCCGGAAAAGCGGCCTATGAAATTTTTCATTTGGGGCCGAGACTGACGTTCCCTGAAATTTCAGGAAGATCGGCTGTCTAGTTCTCGAAATCGAATTATTAATAGGTGTAGATAGAACATAGATAGAAACCGGCAGATCAGAAAAAAAGTTTTCATAATGATGAGAACAATAGAAAAATCCATTTCCCATGCAAAAATGTCATTTTCAAACCTCGATATCTCAGCCAATTTCCAACCGATTTTGTTGAGTCTGGGATCGTTGGAAAGCTGCTGCGACGTAGTAAGAATAATTTGGAGGGGGAGGGGCGGCAGGGGGAAAATTTCAAAAGTTCCCCTATACATCGTGCCTTGTCATAAATGGCGTTTTTTGAGTTTGTGGACTTCTTTTTTGGGGTGTGAAGACTGCGTCACGCACTCCGCTACCGCTACGGGCATGATTGATCTCTCTATCTCGGATCTGAGTTTCGAAGCATTCACAGTACGTGTACGTAATAGAAATAGATAGTTCCCAAATTGGACAGAACATTGCATTGTTTTTCAAATAATTCCAAGAGTTTTAAGTCCGAAAGTGCAACATCGCTGGTAGTCGACTACCATAGCAAATACCTTAAGCAATTGTGTAACGGATATGAATTTTACGGTAATGCTGAAATTATGACAACTTTTTGTGTCAATGTTTCGCATTGATGCTAAATGCGCCAGCCAATTGTCCGACAAATGCATAAATCGTTTCCACTGGTTCAAATATAAACACACTTATGCGCCGCATAAACACATTTGTTCGAAACTCCTACGCATTTGAAGTGTGTGCCTATTGGTGGCCTACACATCATAAGAGCAACATATGCAAGTTCTCGGCCTATATAATATGAATTATTTGGCAACGGTTGTGTCAACATTTCGATTTTAAAAATAGATTAACATAGAAATACTATTCCAAATCGTTTGTAACATACACGGGTTATATACGAACCGAGTCAAATCGTACATTTATAGCCCCGTGTTTTGTGGATGAAAAATTCAGCTAATCAAAATAAAAATCGTTGTAAAAACTCGGTTAATTTCATAAGGACATTTCGACAGAGAAGAGCAACAAAATTAGAAAAAAGCAGAAATACAAACCCCATCGCCAATTATCAGACTAGGTCGTCGTCCGGTCTTTTCTGGTGGAACCAATTGGCCTCGGCTGGATGATGGTCCTGATCCAGATCCTTTACGTTCACCGGACGCGGTTTTCTGTCCGTCCAATGCCTTAACTTGTGGTACTTTAGCACCCGCAGATTCCTATTCAACATCAAATCCAATGAATTTCCACATATCGATTCAATAAATTGAGCATTAAAACAATGATACACAAACCGAAAAATTGTACAAAAAATGTAAACACTAACCATATTTTATAACGTTTTCTATCTTATCAACTCAACGGTATCCCGTTTTTCTTTCTTTAGTAAATATTGATTCGGCCTATTGATTTATAGTCGAAAGTTTTTTTTATTCATATGATCATAGGGAAATTGGTGAGTTTAGAAGGAACTCAAAATGATGGATGATAATGACGGTGTCAGAATATACAGTGGGGTTATAACAAATCGAACTAAACTTTCTGTCGGATAAATCGATCTAGTTCGAATCCACATAACAAACACACATAGGGAAATAAAAATGCATCACAAAAAGAAAAACAACAGAAAAATTCACTTAATAACTAACACCGTTCTGGACATTCAATGTCACTGTTTTGCAGAAAAAATTGCAAAAAAAAATTAATTAATTCGCGTTTGAAATCCAGATTTTTCGGCTGCTGCCGTACGATCCAACTTGATTTTCTGAACTAAACTGCGAATTTTACAATTATTTAAAATAGCATCACTTCGCTCACGAGCTGTGTGTGATATTTCACTTTAAGTGTGAATGCCGCTGGACTAAAAGAGGATAGCCAATAGCCGCAAGGAAAACCGTTGATAGCGGAGAGAAAGTAATAAACAGAAAACAACGACTCGAAAAATTGAGAAAATGTTGACTCATTCATCTTTTAATAAAATTCATTTTATCACTCAGCTATTTATAAGATTTGTATCACGATCAGAGTTTGGAGATGCTGATTTAAAAATAAGTTCACCACAAATATCAAAATCATATCAGAATTGATCGTGATCAGCGAAATTTTTCATGTGATCTTTGAGTCGCTTGATTTCGTCGGTCAAATAAACGTTGATCATAAATTTGGAAGTTTGATGATCAGATTAAAAATTTGATGATCATTTGGAATACATTTGGGGATCAACACCTAACAAAAATTTATAGAAAACGTTGATTTTCCTTAGGGTGTGTTCACAAAGTACATTTCCGAATTACCCTTTTCCACTTCTTGATGTAAATATTCTTCCTCCGTTAAGGCCCGTAACTTGTATGCTAAAATATAGTCTACCTTTAGGCGCTCAAATATTATATTTTCGCTGATATCAGTGGACAAAGACGCAGTTTCAAAAAAGTAAGTCAGCATTTCCCTTCCTAAAAATGTTGCCTTTTAATAGCTACTAAACTTATTTTTTGGGATCCTACCTACTCTGAGAACGGCGAAAAAATCGTAAAAATTTGCACAAAAACTCGTCGTTCTGAGACAAGGTTCAATCCCAAAAAATAAGTTTAGTTGCTTTTAAAAGGCAACATATTTAGGAAGGGAAATGCTGACTTACTTTTTTGAAACTGCATCTTTGTCCACGGATATCAGCGAAAATATAATATTTGAGCGCCTAAATGTAGACTATATTTTAGCACACAAGTTATGGGCCTTAAGTAATAACTTTTTGAATCCACATCTTTATAGACTGTGTCATTGAATGCTTGTCCGTATTCAGCTACGAAAGCACGGATGACGCCACTTGAGAAAAGGGAGTAGTTCAATATTGAGACGTTAATTCAGCTATGAGATTCGGTGACAAGACACTGACATGACACAGTCTATTGCGTCAACGACTTACGTCATTTTGAATTGTATATTGATTTTCACACGATGCCGTCATAAGAAAAAAAAAACTTAGAGAAAATCAGCGAAGATTTTCAGCGAATTTCGCCGAAAAAATCAAATTATCGACAAAATTAAACAAAACAATCGCCGAGAATCTTTTGTTTAATTTTGTCACATATTGATTTATTTCGGTAAATTTCGTTGAAAATCTTCGCTGATTTTCTCTAAGTTTTCACTTATTTGACATAAGTCGTTGACGCACTAAGAGCCTGGATTGAGTCCTTCTATTGTTGTATGAACTTACTTGGCAAAATTTAAGTATTCATGAATGTGTTTGGGGATGAACTACTGTTTTTTCAAACAATAGACGCTTTTAGCGCGGTACAATTTTGATTTTTTCACTGCGTTACAATCGAATTTCGTACGATACATGCGTAATTACGTACGGTATATGCGTGAAATCAGCACACAACAATAGGTTTTTATAATGCCATCTTGCGTCAAATTATTCAAGTTTCAAATAAAATCCATATGTCGAGCGGACTACAAGTGTCTATTCTGGAAAAAATTGTTTCTCAACACCAGAAGCATATCAGCGACACTAATCGATCTTGCAACTTTTCCCAGCACACCTCCTCCAGGTAGTGTGCACTACGTAATTTGTGAAAAACTCCTTATCGCTTCGTTGCTATATTTATTTTTAAAACAAAATATTTCAGATGTGAACATCGATTCGATAATGGGAAGATTTTGGCTTTGCTCACTTTAATTGAAATCGCAAAAAAAAAAATTAATGTTTTTCTTTCAATAAATGAAAGAAAAATTTAAAAGAAAACTTAAACGATTGGTTTGATCGAAAATCCTCAGCCAGAGAGATCTTTTGGGTGGTCTTTTTTGAAGACGAACGAACAAAGGTTCCGTAGGAGAAGAGGTGACGGACAAAAACTACAATTTAATACTTTTCTGATAATTATCCACCTGTTCGAAGATTTTAAAAAAATGTTTAGACTCGTACGAAGAACGAAGTTCTTCGAAAAGGGGTCTTATGCGTTTACCACTACTTTTGTAACCACTCCAATTTCGACCGGGGAGTAGGGGGGGGGACACCGATCATGGTCCTTAGATGACGAATCAGCAATAAAAAAAAGTCCGTCCGTCCGTCCGTCGCCGCGATAACTTGAGTAAAACTCAACCGATTTTCAAAAACTTTTTTTCGCTGAAAGGTAATCAAAATATCTTTTATGGGATTGAATCTGGCCGCCCAGCTAGGGCCGTTTAAGTGGTTTTTGGTTTTTTGTACATAATTCGAGTAAATCTTTTCCGATTTTCATAAGTTTTTTTTTGTCTGAAAGATCTAAGTATGGTCGACAATTTATGGAAGAAACTTTTTTGGATATGAGTCATTGGACTTAGCTAGGGCACTAAAAACGAGTCTCTGCTAGGGCGTAAATATCGAGTAAATATCTTCCGATTGTCAAAAACTTTTTTTGTTTGAAAGATCTGGGCATGGCCGACAATTTACAGAAGAAACTTTTGTGGAAAAACGACTAAAAACGAGTCCCTGCTAGGGCTATACTTGTTTTTTGTACATAACTTGAGTAAATCTTTTCCGATTTTCATAATTGTTTCTTAAGTCGACAGGTCTACGAAAGCCCAACAATTTGTAGAAAAAGATTTTTGAGATTGGGCCCTAGGATATAGCTAGGGCACTAAATAAGTGTTTCTTCTAGCGCTCTACATGTTTTTTGTAAATAACTTGAGTAAATCTCTTCCGATTTTCAATTTTTTTTTGATCGAAAGGTCTAGGTCTGTCTCCCTTTTTATGGAAGAAAATTTTTTTAGTAGAAATCCTTGGACTCAGTCAGGACTCTAAAACTAAGTTTCTACTAGGGCCCAACGTGTGCTCTTACACAAGTTGGATAAATCCTAACTGATTTTGTTGATTCCTTTTCTATTTGAGAGGTAATCGAGTACCAAATTATATTCAAAATCAAATTTGGACCCGGAGCCTGTGTTTAGGGCTGAAGTGGGCCTCAGGTCGGCCCTAACCAAAAAAAATATTTTTTTGCTATGTTGCAGAGCAAATTGAGGGAAACATTTTTGTCTACGAAAGTATGTGTCCGAGGCATTTCCTTATGGCCCTAGGTCGGTCCTAAGGTCTATCCTAGACAAAAAGTGGTTTTTCGCTATGTTGTAGAGAAAATGGAGGGAAATATTTTTGTCTATGTAAGTATTGGTCCAAGGCCTTTCCTGAGGACCCTAGGTCGGACCTAGACTCTATTTGGGAGTCAATTTTGTACTTTCGGAAGGCCTTTTTTACACCGTTTCTTCGGACAGGTTTTTCAATATTGCCCTCTCGGCAATTTCCAATGTAACTTAATGTGGACGCAAGGCAATATTTATTTAAATACGTTCGAGAGTCTTTTCGTAAAATCAACTCTGCTGACAACATCTCTTGCATATGTTTTATCAGTTTTTCTGGCAAGAGGGCGATTAGGTGGAGGTTTGAAGAAGGGATTTATGGAGAAGTCTGTTGGGGGACTAGGTCGAGGGGTTGAGAAGCGAATGAGGAGGGACAGGCTTTTCAATATTGCCGCTTCTGCACTTTTCGTTCTTCGAAATTTTTGTCTTGGAAAATTATTTATAAAACAATCGAGGTGATCGATAATTTCAGTTATCGATTTCAAATAAATGATAAATATTAAAATATCAATTTCTGATAGTAATTAAAAGTCCACAGTTGGATAGTTTTCGAAAAATATCTCTGATCAGTAAGAGAGGCAGCAACGTCATCTTGGTACATTGAAATAGTAGATTACGTTGTTGCTTGCAAGTTTGTTGTTTTGACAAGTGGGTGACTTGTAGCCGAGCCAGGCAGGAGCTGTAACCCCTCTCGTCAATTTTTGACGTATAAATACGTCATTACCGATCACCTTTCGTGTTTACATGTCACTAACATGTACTAATACATTACATTGTTCCTTCTAAATTGTTGTGTTGACGAGTGGGACTATAGCTCTTGCCTTCGGCTGGGGATCAAGCATTCCACTAGTCAAAACAACAAGAAAAGGAACACCATAATGTACTATTATTCCGACTATTCATAATAAAAATCGACTTCAAGTTATCCCACCGGTGTTTTCAGCAACAAACAATCGGAATACATAGGATAGTTCTATCGAAATATCAACAATTATCGATATTTTTTCGAACAAGAATGATAGCAAAATAGTTAAAAGTTAAAAGTTTATGGAGCTTGCTTTGGTGTATGATGAATTTGAGTTTGCAAACACAATGAGAATTTTAATTCCAAACTTTGTGGAGGAGTTTTAAATTAATCGAATTATATGAAAGTTTTCGTTTTTCCGATGTTTCAGTAATTCAACTTTTATTTTGAGAAGACAATTTAGCATAGGAAATTATTTTGAATACTTGCCAACGTTTACTTTTTATAATAATTCGCTCGTAAATCTGTCTTCGATACGAACGAATTTTGAAATGAACTTTCAGAAAATTGCCTGTATTACGATCATTGACTAATGAAACACCCAGAATTAGCGTTTGTCATAAAATCTTTTTTACTTGTATCTCTTCATTCTAACTCCGGAATATATTCCCGGCTGGGGTAGTTACATTCAGCTTTAAATCATAGATACAACATTTTCAGGTTTAAATATGAAAAAAATGAAGTTCATTGTTCGTTGGATCTGTGGTTGCCAAATTTTTTTACGATTACAAACAAAATTGTGTGTGGAGACACAATACGGTTGATGGATCTGCAAAAAATTTAAACAAGAATACGTGTCAAATGACGACAATGACGTAACAGTTTTCTAGATTCGTCAACCATGCATTTGTGTTGCCTCACGAAGAAATGTTAGTATGGTGACATTAAGCAGTTTGGCTTAACCGTAAATTCACTAAACATGGCAGTAACTGATTGAGGATTGAGGCGTTAGCTGCACTATGATGATATGATATGATATGATAATAATTTTATTGTCTACTTTTCTCAAGCCGACATGGAAAAAGAGTAGTTATGACTGCTGTCATAACCCTCATTAAAACCATGAAAACGTTACAAATAATATACTTAAAGTAAATTAACATAGTCACGGTTAAAATAAAAATCACAAAGGAAAAACAAAAACTAAAAAAGAAACATAACCAAAGACCCGTACGTATCAGAATAGATGTGGCAAACAGAATA
>CM055405.1:16613829-16636910 GCA_029228625.1 Pseudolycoriella hygida | reverse complement strand
CATTTTTCCCCAAAACCCTGAAACACGTGTTCGCTTATATTTAATTCTCTACAACTTCGCCTTTGGAACCAACTTTCTAACTGTCATAGTTCTGGAGATCTGGGTCATCCTACCCAATTATGGAAGTGGCCATAGACCAGGATTGGGCCATATTTCGCCCAAACCCTGAAACACGTGTTCGCTAAAATTTGATTCTCTACAACTTTGCCTTTGAAAGTAAGTCTCTGTATTGCGTACCGCAAAAAAACCTCTTACAGAGGAGGTGTGACGCAAGTCTTTATGCCTGCTTACAAAAGCTCTGAAATCAGAAAAGTGTGACGTATTAATCAACTAAGGTAAAACTATTTTCTTCCAGTTACAAAAGTTCTGAAATCAGAGAGGGGTGACGCATTAAGCTTCGATTCGCAACAAAAATTTTTAAACAAAATTATGTTGAGTTCAAAAAATTGCGTCACAAATGCCAGACCCAACGACGAAACAATTTTTCTGTACTTTCAGTTTTTACGCTGCGAAAATTTGACTTTTATTTCTTATTACAGTGACGTTATCCCGGGATTAGGCCATATTTTCCCAAAACCATGAAAAACGTATTCGCTGAAATTTAATTCTCTACAACTTCGCCTTTGGAACCAACTTTCTAACTCTCATCGTTCAGGAGATCTGGGTCATCCTGCCAAAAATTGCCACAAAGAAAGAAAGAAAGAAAGAAACATCGAAAGAAAGAAAGGTTTACCAAATTGACTAGTTAAAAATATTCGATTTGAGTGCATTTCCATACAAAATAGCAAATTTGTTTAATTCATATCTTCGGAACGACTGAACCGATTTTAATGAGTGAAAAGGCACTTCGGCCTAAAATTTTCCGTAGAATCCGGGAAAAATATTTTCCGGGGGGTACGTCGCTCGGGGGGGGGGGAAGTCAAAAAGTTCCTGTATATATGTTCCTTAGTCTACGAAAAAATTTCTTGTGAATTTTTTGGCGTGTAAGACTTGCGTCACGCCCCTTACTACCGTGGGGCCATGATACAGTAGGCACTAGAAATATTTATTTATCAATAGCGTGGCGACTCGGCGCCACAAAAAAAAAAAAAAAACAAAATAAAGAACTTACCAATGTTTTGAATTAACTTACTTATGTTTTCATTTTGAAGCGTTTTCCATCATCGTGACTTCTTCCACTAAATACGCCACTGGCAACAGTAGCTTTCCGTATAAGATAATATGTTGTTATTTATACCGTGCAGAACTATAACACATGGGCACATACCAACAGTAATATGTGCAATAAATTGATAAAAAGGTAAAAATTGCATTCAGAGTAATAATTATAATAATGAGTTACTTAATTCTCGTTTTTATCATCTAAAGTTGCAAACAATGTTGAACAATAACCGTTTCGATACGTACAATGTTTATAATTTAGGTAATCTCCGCTTATAATGCGGCGTCAGCTTATGTCAAAGCATATAAAAGTTTGGATTCTAATATTCATTCTTATATTTTGACATAAACCAACGAGTCGCATTAAGAGCGTAGATAACTCCGACCACGTATTCTACTAACAGAAAAAAGTTCTTGCACCTTTGAAACATAGCTTTTCTCACCTAGACTTGCTAAACGATTTTCGGTATGGTTCGTGTGTCTATTGGAAACTAGGAAAAAGAAAGTGGTGGGCGAAAATTCTGTATAGGTAAATTTAAACGACTTTTCTGAATGGAACCACTTAGATTTGTCCGATGGGTAAGCGACTCTTCCACGATTCTTTTTGGTAAGAATTTTCTGATTTTTAATGATTTTTAAAAAATTTCCGGAGCATCCGGGAGTTTTCTTAATCCAAAAAGATTTTCTTTTTTGGTAAAAGATTTTATTAGCTGTCTAGTTATCCTTCTTTTTGAATACATTTGTGTTATGTTTAAGGCAGTACTACTCTGAAAAATCTTCCAAATTAGAGAATTTCCTTCAAAATTTGAATTATTCCACGGGATTAAAACCACGACGCATCGATTGTAGTAGGAAACACAAATTTCCCAAGCGATTTTTTCAAAAAGAGTATTTTGTACCAATCGGAACAACGTTAAACAAAAAACCTTTAATTCAGACAAATCTTCATCTCACGTTTAATTTCGACCAAAGTGTGCCGAAACGAGGGAGAAAATGATTGAGTTAGAGGACTTGAGCAATGAATCGTTAATTCGTATTTCTTACATTGTGAGCTCTGTTAAAACTTCACACGATTTATTGCTAGAAGCTCACTCGTAGGACGGCTTTGAGTTCACATCCTCGCAGATAGATAGGTCCATATCAATTTTGAGGCGATCTACAAATTTTAAGAAATGTATGAAAGATGTGGAAAGTGCAAAGGACCCGCAAGGATCAGAATATAGACCGACCTAGAGCCCTAAGGAGAAGCCGACCCTACTTTTTTACTTGAATACTCTTTGTCGCTCAATTACCTCTGAACTAAAAAAAACGAAGAATTTCGAAAAGAATTTACCCGATTTATATGTTTTTTTTTATAAGGGTGGGGAAATCTTCATAGACACCCGGTCCTCCCGGACCAAGGTAGTGATAGATTTCATTCTTCAATGACCTACCAACTAAAACCACATTCCTTAGTCTTCATGCTCTCTTCTTCCCGGAACCGCCTCAAAGCATTGGTTCGGGGAGGGGCTGTGCTTTCGCACCTACCCTCTCAGATCAACTGGCAGTCTTCTTTGATCGTCTCTCTATGCACTTTGCAGCTTCCGCATTATTTTCGCAACTAAATTCGTGGCACATCTCCAATATTATGTTTTCGGCATTTACATCTGACCTACTCACAGTCATCAGCTCACTTCACTCTTGTTCGAAGCGGGGACAGACAAATAACGCGTGCTACGCAGTCTCTTCCTCTCCCTCGCATGTCGTGCAGAAAGGTGACAATGTGAATCCAAACCTGTGCAGGTATTTCCTGAAGCATCCGTGGCCAGACAGAAACTGTGTCAATTGGAAGTTAACCTCTCCATGTTTACTCTGTATCCATGCCGTTATGTTCGATATGAGTCTATGGCTCCACCTTACCTTTTCAGAGGAGTCCCACTCTCGCTGCCACTGTTTCATTGATTCGGCTCTTAATTGCATTCTTACTGTTTTGGTAGTTTGACCCTCCCTTCTCTTCCTTCTATGACATTCGCTGTCTTCCATCAGCGTTATGCATATGGGCATCGGCCCAGTTATGACACATACCACTTCTGGGGATATCGTTCGGTATGGGCTTCCTATTCTTATGCTTGCCAGCCTTTGGGTTCTATTAAGCCTTCTCTGATTCGTCTTCGTATCTAGCGCCTGTATCCACGCTGGTGCCCCGTAGCGCAATATCGATAGGGTGACGCTTACTAGGAGCCTCCTTTTGCTGCTGCGCGGTCTAAAGTCTTTTGGCATCATTCTGGCCAGTGCTGCGGTTGCTTTCATTGCCTTTTTGCACGTGTAGTCCACAGGACTATTGAAATTTCTGCGGTCGTCCAGCATAACTCCAAGGTATTTTAATTGGCGAGTGGATGTCATTTCTTCCCCGTCAATGTTCAAAATGATTCGTTCGGTTTTTTTGCAGCTACTCACTAGCATGATCTTGGTTTTCTGGTGGGTAAGCTTCAGTTTTGCCGTTGTCATCCAGTTTTCGACAGTTTCTAGCGTCTCCATCGGAACTACCTCCACTTCCATCTTCGACGTTCCGGATACTGTGAGGATCAAGTCGTCGGCAAAAGCAATCGTCTAAGCGCATCTTGGCAGTTTCAACCGCAGCATTGTGTCATACATTACATTCCACAGTGTTGGTCCTAATATGGATCCCTGTGGTACTCCAGCTGTGGTGTCTACTGTCTTTTTCCCTTCATTAGTATCGTACGTTAGCACTCGTCGCTCGAAGTAGATTTTCAGCATCTTGCAGAGGAAATCGGGGACTCTCATTGCATGCAACGCCTTGGCTATCTCCACCAGCTTGCGCTATTAAAGGCATTTCTGACATTTATCGTCGTTACAGCACAGAAGAGGTGACGCCGTATTCTTTGCTACCGCGTCTTGTCGGCAATCTCCATAACTTTTTTAGTGGCCTCAATCGCCAATCTCCCTTTTCGAAATCCGAATCAAAAGGTTTTAAAGATTTTTGAAGATTTTCCTTAGCAAATTGGGATTTTTTGGGAGCCTGTACCACGAATTTCCGGAGTCGCTTACCGTTCTGGCTTGTCTTGGTAGCTGAGGCCTAAAGACAAGACAAGAAGATCTAATGTCAATATCAAAAAGGATTAAAATATTAAAGAAAATTTAGTAGAGTTGGCGTGATTTCCTGTTCCTAAAGCACAAGAAGGAGATGGAACGGGACAACTATTTGAATGAATTCATAATTGCAACTCTTTCGTGGTGTGATTAACCATAACATATTAACATAATTCGCGTACAAAAGAGTTGATGTATGGAAAAACATGACCAAAGATCTGTACGTATCAGAATAGATGTGACAAACAGAATAAATGTGGCAAACAGAATAGATGTTGCAAAAAGACTCGAACGTATATTAATATAGTAATAAGCAAACAATCCAACGTTTTATGTTCTTTTATAACTATAAGAATTTCAAAGATCCATAGAAATTACCCAAAGGCCCTACCGAAGTACGTCTCAGACAATTCAAATCCAGAAATGGTTATATCCAAGGATTTGGCCGTTTTCCCCTAAAGCCTTGAGACACGTGTTCTCTAAAATTTTATTCTCTACAACTTTGCCTTTGGAAGCAACTTTCTACCTCTTATAGTTCTAGAGATATGGATCATCCCTCCCAATTCTAGAAGTGATCATATCCCAGAATTGTGGCATTTTTACCCAAAACCCTGAGACACGAGTTCGTAAAAATTTTATTTCCTACAACTTTGCCTTTGGAAGCAACTTTCTACCTCCTATAGTTCTAGAGATATTGATTATCCCTCCCAATCTTAGAAGTGGTCATAACCCACAAGCGGTCAGTTACCACGAGCATGGAAAAGGGTCAAAGTTATAGCATTCTAGAAGCCGAATAAACCGCAAACCGATCCGGCTAGCTATCGACCGATTTCTCTCTTGAGCTGTGGCCTAAATCTCTTCGAAAGAACAATTTTGGGCCGAAACCATCAAAATCACGATAACGAAGGATCAGGCAGGTTTCCAAGAAAATCGAAGTTGCTGCGATCAAGTCCTTGCTCTGACCAGTCACATCAAGCTTGGCTTCGAAAAAGGACTCAAGACAGGCGTGATATTTTTGGATCTGACAGCAGTGTACGACACCGTTTGGAAGAGAGGATTCTTAATGAAACTAAGCCGAGTGATCAAATGCAAAAAAACCCTAATTTTGATCACGAATATGCTCAGTGATAGGTGCCTAAGAGTGGAACTCAATGGTAAAACCAGCCGTAAACGCATATTGAACGATGGTCTTCCCAAGGATCCGTTTTGTCGTGCATTTTGTACTGCCTCTACACCAACGATCTGCCGAACACCCAATCACGAAGATTCATCTATGCGGATGATATCGCCGTTGCTGCTCAAGCCAAACGATTCGAGGACATCGAAAAAATTCTCAGAGCCGATCTGCAGAAAATGTCGTTTTACTTCGCTAAGTGGAGGCTGAAACCCAATGCAGCTAAAACAGTATCAATCACGTTCCATTTGAACAATAGCCAAGCGAACCGGAAACTGAAACTGAAACTGAATGGCAAAAAAATAAGGCACGACAAATTTCCGAAGTATTTGGGTGTAATTCTGGATCGCAGTTTAACGTATCGGCCACATTTGGAAAATACCCAAAAGAAACTGAAATCAAAAATAAACATCGTGCAAAGATTAACCGGAACAACCTGGGGATGTTCAGCGAAAACTCTAAGCATCACCACCCAATCGTTAATACTGTCAACAGCTGATTATTGCTCACCCGTGTGGATGGGAAGTTGCCACACAAAACGCATCGATACACAGATTAACGTCGCATTGAGATTGATTTGCGGTGCCGTCCAGTCAACCGAAGTAGAGTGGCTAAACGTACTTACCAACATTGCGCCAGCGTTCATACTACGGGAAGAGTCGGCTTTGAGGGAATCCAAAAAAATTATTGCCGATTCCGAACTGCCGATCCACAACGACCTATCAGAAGCCCCAACAATCCCAAGGCTAAAATCACGATCGCCATTCTGGAACTTTTACCGCAATATTGACGATTTGAACGATCGGAAGTCGCGTTGGAAAGATTGGTGGAACGCAGCAGCAGTACACAACCAAAACCTGATAGCCGATCCGACAGCGAAAGTGAACGGTTTTGAATTGTCCCAGCGCATTTGGCTTCGATTAAATCGAATTCGTACGGGACAAGGATGTTGCGCGTTCCTACTACACAGATGGAACATCATCGAGTCACCACTCTGCCAATGTGGGGAAGAGCAAACGATGAAACATTTGGTAGAAGAATGTAGCATCCACCGGTTCCACGGGAGCGTGCAAGAAATACACGATGTTTCAGCTGATGCACTGGTGTGGCTGGCCAATCTAAGTGTGGACATTTAATCTAATTTAATTTGTAGAAATGCGTGAGATTTTAAGAAATTTGTTATCCTAGTCATTTTAAAATAAAATAAAATCCCAGAATGGTGTCATTTTTACCCAAAAGCCTGAGACGCGTGTTCTATAAAATTTTATTTTCCACAACTTTGCCTTTGGAAGCAACTTTCTACCTCCTATAGTTCTAGAGATATGGATTATCCCTCCCAATTCTAGAAGTGGTCATATCTGAGGATTGAGGCATTTTTACCCAAAACCCTGAGTCACGTGTACCCTAAAATTTCATTCTCTACAACTTTGCTTTTGACAGTAAATCTCCATAGTTAAGGAAATAAACACGAAAAACTGTTTTCGTATATGGCCAAGAAACTCAATTTCGTCGATTCCATTGGTCGTTATGCCCCGACGCCTGACCCGACTTCCACAAAAATTATTTCCCAATTTTCTGACATCAAATCCTTTCATTTGACACCAACATGAGTACATGAGCAATTTCCGTGCTATACTTGCTGAAATATTTTCGAAAAAGCTTCACCGACCCTCGAAAAACAATGTTTTTGGTCACTTCTTAGACCATATCTCCGGAACTGCTTGGCCGATTTTGCTCATCTTCCAACTTGAATCATGGGAGGCATGTACCTTTCAGGGAAAAAAAAGTTTACTGTGATCGGTCGAGCCGTTTGAAAAAAAAGTGGAGACGGACGGACGAACATTTTTTTTTATTGTTGATTCGTCATATTTAGACGATAATAGATGCATCCCCCCAACTCCCACCTCGATCTACCCCATGTTACATTAAAATTGCTTCTTCGTACTTCGTACGGGTCCAACAAAGCAAAAATTGACGCAGGGCAAAGTTGAAGTAGGTTAATTTTTAATAATGCGATTAAAATAAATGTGCCACAATTATTTTCTGTGACCTTTTAAAATGTTGAAGTAATTTACATTTACATTAGATTCGAGTCTCGATATTAGCTGCACATTTAATTGCACCAAATTACAGTTAATAATCCACAAATTATTGAAAACCCTCAGGTCGAAGAGAACCCTAAAATATGATGTTTTGATGGTTAGTATAGGGAGAAGGTCGATATATCGATCAGGTTCCTAAAGGAGCATGTCAAATGACTGCAAATCTAATTTTCTTAGCCTGAATGAAGAAATAAGGGACTTTTAATGAAAAACAAATTTAAATTTCGTGTTCTTTATTCTATGTAAGTGTTCGATTGATAAAAACGTTTTTTTGTAGTGCTGAGTATAAAATTAATTGCTCACTTTATCGAATTTTTTTTTGTAAAACACAACATTTCCATCGTTTTGAATATATTTGCAATGATTTCCGACACGCCATAGAGCCGAAAAAACAGGTGTTGAGTCTCTTAAATAATACTTTCCTAGGATTGGTTTGATCGCTTCAGTTGCTTCAACGCAATGGTAAAATGGCATTTTCGAAAAAATGTGATGGCAAATATGAGTGTCTGTAATGTGATGAAGCACAACGTCTAATATTTTACCATACGATCGATCGACTGTACACAAAGATCCTCGTAACCAAGACCATTCACCTTCACGAAAATGCGGAACATATGTGTCCGTATGGTGTAGATATGTAACAGTAACGAGATATGCATTCATTACGAAGTACGGTACAAAGTACATTCGAAACACAATGGGAAAACCCCAGATGGACACTATGTAGCCAATAGCAACGAGTGCCACCACAACACCAACGTCGCTTAATACGACTAAATGGCGTTCTTTAGATGAAAACAATGCAGCATTCGGATTGAAATGACTTTTTGGTTTATTGTCGTATTTTCTGGGCCCCCATCCATTGAATGCCAAATAACCGGGCATCCATCCGATGAGTAGGATTTTGCTCAGTTTATATAAATTGTAAATGGGACTATCTTCCAGTGCATCCGACCATGTTGGTTCCAGATCGCTTTGTGTGAATGGGACGAACGCCTGGTCATGTTCGCAGCTGCCAGTATTTGAATGATGCATGCGATGACTTATCTTCCAACTGTGGTATGGCGTTAATAAAGCTGAGTGTACTACCAAACCGACTGTATCATTAACAAAATCACTTTCTGAGAATGCTGAATGTCCACACTCATGAGCTAGGACCCACACGCCAAACAGAACACTTCCTTGACAAAACCAATACAGTGAATATCCGATTAGTTGCGCAAGAAATGGTAAATTGTGCAGCTCCAAAACGACATAGGCACAACAAGCTAGTGAAGCGACAATCAAAAAATCTAAAGCTAAATACCCAAACGACTTTATCATGCTTCGTTCGAAGCAATGCGGCGGGATAGCATTTTTGAGTTCTGATAGTGTAAATGGTGGTTTACATATTGGCTGTGGCACTAATGTTCCTTCAACGTACTCATAACCAGCTTTAATCAACTCTTCACAATTATTATTGAACTCAACGGACGTTTTATCGATTACTCCCTGTGTTGGACTCATATCGACTGTTGAACATTTAAAAGTAGACTAAAGTTTTACTTTAAACTATACGATTTATGTTATTAAAATTCAACTACACAACACAAACTAGCTTTGTGTAATGTGTTTGTACCGGTGTCCGTCATTCTATAGTATTTGTTCCAATCAGCAAGCATACTACAGGTGGTAGTGAAGCTCCACAATCTGAAAATGTTATGAATGTTTTACATAGACCTTCTCATGGTATGGTAAATCCCGAGTAAATCAAACTAAGTCAAAGTAGATTTACATATTCCAGGCTTGTTCATCCTTCGAATTTTTCATGAACTTGAATGCATAGATTCACTTCGTACGTGTCTAAAGTAAATTTTTTGCACTGGCCAGTGATTTCTTTTCTGACACTATCAATGCTACTTCGTGACACGTTCTACGAGCATTTGAAATTTATCAAACTCTAAACTTTAAGGCCGAAAGTGGTTAGTTAATTGTTGGGTGTCGAGCTACTGCTAACTAATATACCGAGTTCTGGTTACCTAAACATTTTTATACCGAATTATTTTATATAAATGTCGGTAGAAATTACTATAATATAGTTGTAGCTTTAAAATCAAATCACACAAAGACAATTTGTTCAGTCGTTGACTATTAGGGAAATAAATTCATAAGTTCAATTTACATGCGTATAGTCTGTTTCGATATCATCATTTTAAACTCTAAATTCGGAAATCTGGGAGATGCGGGAATCGTTAATAATTTTCATTTTTTGTTAATATTATCAATCTGCGACGAAAGCACATATGACGAAGTTGTAAATGTAGCCCGTGTTATGTTGTTAAAGTATAATTTTCTAAACATCAGACACTTTATCAAAAGTCATAAAATTCGAAGGATTTTTTAAAAAGATATTGTCGTTTTCTTTGCCTAACATGAGATTCGGCTTACATTCGGCTGGGAGTTGCGGGAAAAGTGAGAAAGTAATAGACATATGCAAATTCGAATATTTAGAAGCAAAATTTACATAAGCTCTTAAAATGTGTGCAGTTCCAAGTTTTTTGTCATCATAAATCCATCTTCTCATTTAGAATGAGATTTACAATATTGTCTAATTCGGATGACATGAAACCTACCTACGAGTCGAAAATGGGACTCGAAATATAGCTAAAAACCAAACAAATAGTTTTATTGTTTATTGCCGCTATCATCCAAGAAATATACCCAACAATTTACATCAACGGCAAAGAAATATAATTAACAATGAAACCTACCACAACACTTTCTTTATGGTTTCGCTCGCATGCATCCTTTCAAGAACTAATATTTTTGTTTAAATATTTTTCATAGTAGTCATATTGGTCGCGTCTAACACCGTAAAATGTAAGGGCATCTAATATTGTCTAATGTCAAACTCATTGTAAACAATAATTTTTGCTTACTTTCAGTTTAGTTTGAATAGAAGGTAACTCAGTTGTTGCTTAGAAATGATTAAGGTTAGGGATTTTGAAAAATTCGTTGTTTTTTACCCTTTTTTGGGCTCTGTATATGACTAGTTGCTAAGATGTGACCTGATTTCTTCTTTGTTTCAATTTTTATATCTATAAAAACATTTTAAACACAAAAAATCCGAGATGTGAAATTCAATTTTCACATTTCACATTTCAAATATGTGAAACAAATGTGAAAAAAATATGTGAAGTCACATAATTTTTAAATGGCATATTTGTCGTCGGCATTGAACTTTTCGTCTATATTATTGCACATCTGAAATCTTTATGGTACAATGTGCCGAGATGTGACCTGAAGTAACACAATAAAGTAGTTTGCATATGGAAATGTGAGTGGTGAAAGTGGCTAAATTTGCCTTTTTTCGTCACATTTGCCAGATGTGAACGTCACATTTCTATATATGAAGTACTTCATTGTGGGACTTTAGGTCACATCTCGGCACATTCTACCATAAACTTTTCAGATGTGCAAAAATATCCATAAAAAATCTTAAGCTGACGACAAATTTGCCGCTTGAAAATTATGTATTTGACATTTTACTCACATATTTTCACATAAATGTGACCACATCTGTGAAAAAAATGTGAAATGTGAAATTCACATTTTCGATTTTTTGTGTTTGAATTGTTTTTACACATACAAAAAGTAATACAAACCAAAAATTAGGTCACATCGTTCTGAGTCGAGAAATGTGGACATGTGTTTTCACATTTCCACATTTGTTTTGTTTGCCTCGCAAATGTGAAATTTTATTTTTTTCAAGTGGCACATTTGTCGTTCCCGTTGCACATTTTCCATGGGTCCATGCACATCTGAAAACTTTGACAGTAAATGTGCCAAGATGTGCTCGAGAACGCCACATACAGGTGACTATTTCCCCAACCTGTATCTGGCGTTCTCGAGCACATCTCGGCATATTTACTGTCAAAGTTTTCAGATTTGCATTGACCGATGGCAAATGTGCGACGGGAACGACAAATGTCCGTCTGTGGGTCGGTCTGTCTGTCGGTCTGTCTGTCTGTCCGTCAACACGATAACTTGAGTAAATCTTGACTGATTTTCAAAAACTTTTTTTTTCCCGAAAGGTAGTCGAAAAATATTTTATGGGATTGAATCTGGGCACTGTTGGCCCAAGGGCCGCCGAGCTAGGGCCGTTTAAGTGGTTTTTGGTCTTTTGCACATAACTCGAGTAAATCTTTTCTGATTTTCAAAAAAAATTTTTTGTTTGAAAGATCTGGGGATGGCCGACAATTTATGGAAGAAACTTTTTTTAATCTGAGTCCTTGGACTTAGCTAGGGCACTAAAAACGAGTCTCTGCTAGGACTCTATGTGTTTCTTGTACATAACTCGAGTGAATCTTTACCAATTTTCAAAATTTTTTTTGTTTGAAAGATGTGGGCATGACCGACAATTTTTGGAAGAAACACCTTTCGATTTGAGTCTTTGGACTTAGCTAGGACACTAAAAAAGAGTCTTTGTTAGGGCCCTACGTGTTTTTTGTACATAACTCGAGTAAATCTCTTCCGATTTTCAAAAACTTTTTTTTGTTTGAAAGATTTCGGCACGGCCGACAATTTATAGAAGAATTTCTGCCTGTGCTTAGGGCTCAATTGGGCCTCATGTCGGTCCTAAGGTCGGCCCTAACATAAAAAAATGTTTTTTGCTATGTTGCAGAGCAAATTGAGGGAAACATTTTTGTCTATGGAAGTATGTATCCGAGGCCTTTACTTAAGACCCTAGGTCGGCCCTAGCCCAAAAAATAGTTTTTTGCTATGTTGTAGACAATTTTGTGTGTTCGGAGAATTTTTTTACACCGTTTCTTCGGACGGGTTTTTCAAAATTGCCCTACGGGCAATTTCCAATACAGTAAACGCATCAGACCTTCGTACTTCGTACGGGTCTAAAAACACAAAAAAATACGGATCACATAATACGTCGACGAAATTCTTTTTGGGCCTACACGCATCCTAAACGGCCTCACGTAAAATACACGAAACATTAATTTGGAAATGTATGTGAGAGGTTGGGTTCAGTTGCAGCAACTTGCATAAATTTACAGGACATACGACGAGTTGCGTATTAGACACTGAATAATACAGTTTCATACTATTAAATATCGTAGACATTATTATTCGTAATATTTCTGTATTGATCCATTGTACGGATTGCAGACACAGCGCTGTGTTAACTTTTCACAATTCCCGCAACTCCCGGCTCGAAAACTGACAGTAAAATGGATAAATATAAAATTTGTATTCTTTTCTTAAAACGATGCAGATCTATGATTTTCTTTATTCTGACTGTTCTATGTAACATATGAAAATTATTTTTTGAAAAACATAACAATTTTTAAGAGTCACTTCGCATCGCACGCATGTCAGCTCCAGACAATGCACCAGCAAATAAAATTACTTAATATTGCGGTGAGTTTTTTTACTGCAAAAATTACAAGGAAAAAACTTAAGAAGTTAAAAAGAAACAAGTTCAAACCTCGGTATTTTACTTCAAAACGCTTTCAAAATGACAAATATTTCGCAGCTACTTCATATTTCTGTAATAAACGAATGTGTCAAACAATTTTACAGATGTCAGTGCTGACTATTCGAATCGACTGATGTCCATCAATTGTTCGCGTTTCCCGCAACTTCCTGTATTTAAAGTACATTTAATGTAATGTTTCAGTATTTTTTATTCATTCAGAAGTTACATAAAATTGTCAACTTTTAGGGTGCAGTCGGTTACTGGTACATACAATTAATATACACAACAAAAACATCCATGTGTGAGACATGCTTTAATTCTCTCTTCAAATTTTGAGAAGCTTTTACCCTTTACAAAACGACAATATTCTGTAGTACTGTTCTCGATAGAGTTAATTGGATGTAATAATATTGTCAATGCTAAAGAGTTCACCGAAATTGTTGTGTACAACAAGTGAAATCAGTCTTTCATTATCCCTTTGCTAGTGCTATAAAATCACTCCATAAATTTCTCGTAACAAAAAGACCATTTTGAAGTTTAATAATTCTTATCCGATGTTGGCGATCCAAAGGGAGATAGGCCTTACTTAATTGGAACTTATTGCAAAAAGGAATCTTGCAGAGGCGCAAAGAAGACTCACAATTCGATGGAAAATGGGAAACATTTGACCACTAACGATAAAATTTCCGGTCAAGTCATTCACCACACAAAGGTACAGTTTTGAGTAAGTTCCATAAAGAACGCTGACGTCAGATGAGGATGTTTTCAAAGGCAAAGTTGTAGATTAATTTGGGTCAAATTGAGATGGTTGGATAATTGGAAACGTTTTTTTGAAATTCAATACAAATTTTTAAACTACAAGACTTATTATTGTCAGCTGACGTGGGGCACAGTTTTTATGTATGTGGCCATCGTGATGTCGTGAAAGAAAATAAAATATATTTCAATTTAAAGTCACAATCAACACTTTACAACTATACCGCAAACTTAAGTTAGTGGAATAATAACAATAATCACAACAAAAACCCTTTTCAAAAGGGAAACGTGACGCAAGTCCTCGTCTCTTCTTCCAAGACAACTGATATCAATTCGGATGACACTTACAACTTCGGAACGCCAAAAAGTCTTTTGAAATGTTTCCATTTTTGATTAAAGAAATGCGTCACAAATGCCGGACCGGGGGTCCGGCATTTGTGACGCATTTTTTTAATCAAAAATGAAAACATTCCAAAAGAATTTTTGCGTTTCAAAGCTTTAAGCGTCACCCCAAATTGATATCAGTTGTTTTGGAAGGAGGAAGAAGGACTTGCGTCACATTTCCCTTTTAAAAGGGTTTTTGTTGTGATATATACTGCGGCTAATGGCACCGGGTGCCAATAGTCTCTACATATATAGTGTGGCTAATAGCACCGAAGAATTTAGCGCTTTAACGAAATGTCACAAAAACTATGTGGCTAACAAAACCAAAGACCTTTTGCTTTTACAAAATTTCAGAAAACTTGGTGGTTAACGAAACTACGGAACTTTTCTTTTTACGAAATGTCACAAAAACTAGTTGGCCACCAAACCTAGGAAATTTGCGCTTTAACGAAATGCGATAGACTAGGTGGCTAACAAGCTTAATAAGTTCGTCCTTTTCGAAATGTCACAAAACCTACTTGGCTACCAAACCTAATGAAATTTGCGCTTTAACAAACTGTCACAGACTAGGCGGCTAACAAACCTAGGTAGCTTTTCCTTTTACGAAACGTAACAAAAACTAACTAGGTGGCTGACAAAACTAGTAAGATTTTCCTTTTACAAAATGTCATAAAAAACTTGGTGGCTAACAAAGCTAGGAAGATTTTCCTTTTACAAAATGTCACAAAAAACTTGGTGGCTAACAAAATTAAGAAGATTTCCTTTTACGAAATGTCGCAAAAATCTAGGTGGCTAACAAAACTAGGGAGCTTTTCCTTTTACGAAATGTCACAAAAAACTAGGTGGCTAACAAAACTAGGAAGATTTTCCTTTTACAAAATTTCACAAAAAACTTTGTGGCTAACAAAATTAAGAAGATTTTAATTTTACGAAATGTCGCAAAAAGCTAGGTGGCTAACAAAACTAGGGAGCTTTTCCTTTTACCAAATGTCACAAAAGTCTAGGTGGCTAACAAAACTAGGTAGATTTTCGTTTTACAAAATTTCACAAGAAACTTTGTGGCTAGCAAAATTAAGAAGATTTTCGTTTTACGAAATGTCACAAAAAATGGCACTGGGTGCCAATAGTCACATTTTTATATTAAAGCCATTGGCCACAGTATAGTAATTGACACCCGGTGCCTTTAGTAACTGTATGTGGAAAACACTATCGGCACTCAATATAAAAAAGTAGCAATTATAGGAAAATGAAAATTTATTTCACATAATTCTTTTTGTTTTCAATAAGATTTTTCTGGAAATTTACTCTACTTCTACTAAACATGGATTTATAAAAAAATCAGCATTCAATTTACAGGTTTGGAATAATACAATATCTGCAACACTAATAAGTTCAAACTGATCAAATTAGTATGAGAGTAACGCCGTCAGTAACGAAAAAAATTACAGATCTACAGATCTACAGATCTACAGATCTACAGATCTACAGATCGACAGATCTATTTTAAGTGTTTCTTCCTCATTCATGCGAGTCTAACAGTTTCTACATTTCTCGCGGTAACAATAGTCTCTTTATTATACTGTGGCTAATGGCACCCCGGAAATTTAGGAAATTTGCTAGGAGGCTACCAAACCTAGGAAATTTGCGCTTTAACGAAATGCCACAGACTAGATGACTAACAGACCTAGGAAGTTCGTCCTTTTACAAAATGTCACTAGACTAGACCTAGGTGGCTAACAAACCAAGGAAATTTGCGCTTAACGAAATGCCACACACTAGGTGCCTAACAAGCCTAGGAAGTTCGTCCTTTTTCAAAATGTCACAATGCCTAGGTGGCTAACAAACTTAGGAAATTTGCGCTTTAACGAAATGCCACACACTAGGTGGCTAACAAGCCTAGGAAGTTCGTTCTTTTACAAAATGTAACAAAACCTGGGTGGCTAACAGACCTAGCAAATTTGCGCTTTAACGAAATGCCACACACTAGGTGGCTAACAAGCCTGGGAACTTCGTCCTTTTCTAAAATGTAGAGCTGTTTCATCTTTTCCTTTTCGATATTCTTGATGTCATTCCACTTGCATAGTTGCATTAGCTGATCCATACTGATCACATTGAGGTAACGAAAAGTTGTTGCTGTCAATCTATTTTTTTACGTGCAAGACCCAAAGAAAGCATCAACGTCTCAAAACGTTTAACATCGTCGCGATTTAATAATATTTTGCTAGCGGCGACGCGTTGCTTTTGAAATCGGAACATCGCTTTGATACAGCGCAGAAACTTGATTAATACGCTCAGAACTACGTAGAAAACTTTCTGTAACACTGACGGCTTCGCATGAGAGTGATTGAGACAGTGTTGCAGTGAGTAAAAAGAAATTAGTGTATCTATGATGAACAACAATTGTTGTTAGCATATTTATCATAATATTAATTAATTATTTTTCCCTGATTTTACGTACTTACGATTCCTTTATTTCACGCGGTGCCAATAGTCTCTACATATATACTGCGGCTAATGCACGGGTGCCAAATAGCCTCGACATATATACTGCGGTAATGGCACCGGGTTGCCAATAGACTCTACCTATATACTGCGGCTAATGGCACCGGGTGCAATAGCCTCTACATATATACTGCGGCTAATGGCACCGGGTGCCGCAGTATATATGTAGAGGCTATTGGCACCCGGTGCCAATAGTCTCTTTCTTTTAAAAATGCAAATTCTTTCATTTCAAACATTAAGCATACAAAACCTGTTCTGTAAACAGTGAAACTGGCTATTCTGTAAAAAGTGCAGTTTTTAATTATCGCAAATTTCGACGCAAAAAATTTTTAGCGGAAAAAAATTTTCAGCGAAAAAAAATTTTAGCGAAAAAAAATTTTGGCGAAGAAAACCTTTCAGCGCAAAAAAAATTTCCGCGAAAAAACTTCGGCAAAAAAAAATATTCAGCGAAAAAAAATTTCGGCGAAAAAATTTTTAGCGATAAAAAATTTTCAGCGAAAAAAAAATTTTAGCGAAAAAAAATTCACCAGGATTGAATCCGGATATTCTTGGTGGTAAGCCTGCCTAATGTTATCACTAACCCAACCCGTTATTGGAATAAGTAGAGCATATGGCTTTGTTACGATGATTATAGCATTTGGATGTAAGATTCGATTTAATAAAATATTTAGTTTGGTCTTAGAAAGCTTCAAACGACTGGAGTATTTTTGGATATCTCCCCCTCCCCCTTAAATTGTGCGCGTCTCTTCATTCATAATGTCCTACGATATCCCCCACAGTAAGCTTCCGTAAAATTATCTCCCATACACAATGAAACATTGTATTTTCTCTTTAATTTGTAAACTCAAAATATTTTAGTATTGCTGATTGATTATGTTAGGTTGGGATTCCAAAGTACTACTGCATTCACAAGCACTTATTATCATATTATTAATTTAATTCGATAAAGTAAAACAAAAGAAATTTCAATAATCGATTATTGCAATGTGATACAAATAATAAATTTTTAAGTTATATGGAGCGTTAGTTCAAACGATTTATTCATCAATGAATTAATAATTACCGCAGAGTCGTGTGATATACGGGTGTGACACTAGTTCTGTGCAAAAGTTGAGTATAAAACGGAAATTAGCAGCCATTATAAAAAATAATAGTTATTTATGCACCACGTACTATATGTCGGACATATTGTGCGAGATTGGTGAAAAGTCCCAGGGCGGCAGCCCGTGGTATTTTTACCAATGCAGCACATATGAACGACACGTAGTACACGTTGGATATATAATTTTATGTATCTTTCGCACAAAAAGCCATTTTGAGCACAAAAGACGAAAGTTATGCTCTCCAATTTTTTCGAAATGAACTTGAACGTTTCATGAAGGAACCATTGAAAAACTTCAACTTATGATTGAAACTCGACTAATAAAATCATATTAGTCCAGTTCGAACGTTTCGAACTGGGCTAATATGGTCTTATTAGTCGACTTCGAATTTTGACCAAAAAACGTCAAATTAAGTATAGTTTTCAGTGTCAAAAATGACACATTTTGGGCGAAAGGTACATAAATAGATTTTATTGCAAAACGAGCGGTATTGTTGTGTTACACTGACAGTTCGTCGCTACTAATGTACATATAAAATAAATGACAAGAAATTGCACGATGTAAACTTCACGAAACCATGTTTGAACTGTACGAACCATGTAACTCAACTTACATTGTAAGGTATGAAACTCTCTCATCGTACTGATTCGAAGTGAAAGAGTGGAAAATGACGATTTTTTTTGTTTGTTTTCCACATACCTTATGTATCACAAATTTTGAACTGGATAGACCCTTTTAATGGGATTCAATTTTGAACTTTTCCCTGAGTTGCAATCGAATTTCGAACGATATTTGAGCAATTACGTACGGTATATGCGTAATTACGTACGGTATTTTCGTCCGTAATCCGGAGGATTTTTCTTCAATGTATACCATGAGAGTAACGTTTCTAGGCACATCCAGCAGGCTTCATAATATGGGTAGTTGTTAATCTGGTGCCGCAACGAATCGTACATAGTAAGGTTCGGAATGGGTCGGTTCAGGTCGGACCTGTGAACTGAAACCTATTGACCTGAAATTTTCAGGTCAGGTTCAGGTCGATATTTTCTCAACCTGAACCTGACCTGATGATATCAGAGAGGCGATTTACAGTTCCCGCTATGCTATTTTTTGCACAAAATATGCTATTTTTCATTATTTTGAAGCTATTTCTAGTTCCTTCTTTCGAAGCGTGAACTAAAGCGCCCTAAAACTATTTTTCGCAGAAGGTCACTGTTAATAACTTTCTAACGACGCCTCACGCGTCAAATTTGGTTGAAAAATAAATTTTTGGCGACTATTTGAATGGTAAACTCGAGCATTACTCACTACACTCAAATGATCGCCAAAAATTGAACTTTCAACCAAATTTGACGTGTGAGGTGTCGTTGGAAAGCTATTAACAGTGTCGATCTGCAAAAAATATTTTCAGGGCGCTTTATTTCACGCTTCGAAAGGAGGAACCAGAAATATCTTCAAAATAATGAAAAATAGCATATTTTGTGCAAAAAATAGCACAGCGGGACCTGTAAATCGCCTCTCAGGTCGAACCTGAACTGACCTGAACTGACCTGAACCTGACCTGAACCTGACCTGAAATCATTTGAATGCTTTGAATATTCTACAAAGGACCAAAAATATTTAGAGCTGACGAGATGAGAAAATTTTGGTGCAATCGGTATTTTGTGATCTATTCATTAAATGCGGTTATGCATTTTTATTGCAAAATTGTTACACAAAGGCATCAGTGTGTGTGTCACATGGGGGTCGTCCATATAAAGGACGCCCGCTTTTAGGGAGAACAGTTTTTTTTCCAAAAGTCCAGTTTTTTCTTCTTTGAGGCCTTTCATAAAGCATGTTACACATAAATGAAGGTTTTTCAGAACCCCTCCCCCTGTCACACTACCTCTAACACCTCGATGTGTGAAAAAAAATTTCATTCAAACGGCGACACAACCAATTAAAAAAATTTCATTCCTCTTCCAACGATAGAATTCACTTGGAGCACTACTTGAACTCCATAAGTTTTTTATTAGTGGTTCTTGTGAAAAACGTTCCCCTTAACCACCTCCACAGCATATTTTAAGTTTTTGTAGGTTTAATACACTATAGGTTAGCACGGATCCACCTGTGTTGGTCGCCGCGACTCCCCGTTTCGCGATTTTTACATGAGAATTTTCGAAAACATCAGTCAGGGTGAAAGCTGTATCCGCCCTGACACTTTGCAAAGATTTTTTTTATCTACATTGTTCAATGATATTTTGTGAATATAACCTGTGGGTTTCAGGTTAGGTTACAGGTCAACCTGATTAAATTTTTCAGGTTTCAGGTCAGTCTCAGGTCGGACCTGAAATTCCAAATAAGGTTCAGGTCAGAAATCAGGTCATGACCTGACCTGAACCTGATCAGGTCGGCCTGACCTGTTCCGATCCTTAGTACATAGAAGAATGACAAATACAACGTCACCCATATTCGATGAATTCTGTGCACAAATATCCAAGGATCCGAACAGGTCCACCTATTTCATACAATTCCACCAGGTCAACCTGGTCAGGTTGTATGAAACAGGTCGACCTGTTCCGATCCTTACAAATTTCTGAGTCTAACTTTAGACCGAAATATAATTAGCACTAGAAGAAAACGTAAGGGTAAGCCCTACTAGTTTCCGCACCTAGGACATCATAGATGGTACTAGGTTCGTGTGCAATTTACTACTGACACAGTAAAAAACTCGGTAACGAAGAATCCATGCGAGAAAAAAAGCTCACAAAAAAGAATTGCGGAACTAGTAAAACAAAAATTATCCAACCTCTGACCAGGACGGGTTGTGACGGCGGATTATTATAATTATTATTATTATACAGGATCTTTTCATAGGAAACTGGACAAGCTACTATGTTTGTCACTTTCACACTAACATTTTATGATTGAGAGAATCATATAAGGTGTCCAGTTTCTTTATGCGTAAAATCATCACGCAAACAATATATTTTTATAGTGCCATCTTGTGTCAAATTATTCAAGTTTTAATTAGAATTCAAATGTTATGCAGAATGAAAGGGTCTATTGGCTATGTAATGCAGTTGTAACACATATGCGACTACGACATCTCGCCTTCGGCTCGGATATCGTAAGCTTTAGCACATGTGTTACAACTGAATTACATAGTCAACTCAGTTAATAACCCAATAGCCCAACACCTTTACGCAAAAATGCCCATCTAGAAATATGTGACTCCCTACGAATCCTCCCTAACCCCTATACTAAATGAATTATTTCACTACACGTGGACGTGATGCACACTGGGCATGGGCGTGTCTTGTTCATTATACCACCGTGCACGAAACTTTAATTTGTTGGGTTACATAAATGGATATAATATTTTATACTCAGGAACTTGGTTGTATTCACGTTATCAACATTTACAACTTACACCTGCCGCGTCGAATGGCATTAATTGCAATGAAATTTCTATTTTTCAGATATTTCGATCGTTAAATTTGTGGTTACAATAAAAATAATTGGACGCAAATGCTAACGAATTAATCAGTCGTTCGTTAAATGCAATACAAATTATGCTCCAATAATGATAACTTTTTATGGTTTTGTACCGTACAGTTTTATGAGAATTCAAGGGGGTACAATAAATTGGGTCTATTTTCACGAATATTTGTTTATCCAATGGAGAAAGGTGAACGGCACATCGAAGGAGCAATTTGTCATACGAGCGTAGCTAGGACAGCAAATTCTCATTCTGTATGTATTCTTTTCACTGACTGCCACGCAAAATACATACCTTCCAGAGTATCCAAAGATTCATTGAGTCAAAAGAAAGAATAGAGCAAGAACATACCTAAATCAATCTCCGTTAGATGTTCACATCAAGTCAAATGTGCCCAGTAAACTTAACTCTTATGAAGTACCGATTCAAATCTAGCAAATTGTTCTTCTAATTCTGATTAATGGAAGAAGTGTTTCAAAGATTCGAGACTGTATGGTTTGAATTGAAATTGCTGTACTAAGCCTTCTCTTACCTTTTCACCTTTCACGTCAGTGTTACCTGGCACCCTGAAATCTCAGGCTCATCTTATTTAGGACTTTCTTCAAGTCCTTTACTGGCTTTGTAGGCGTAGCTGGAGGTATGATACTTGATCATCACTTCTCTTTCTGAGTCCTCCTTTCCTCCACTCAGATAAAGCAAGAGCCTAGCTCCTCTAATCAGAATAATGCCAGCATGACTTCCTAGACGGGGTTAAATACTACAGCACCCATACCTGCCGAAGTTTTGAATCCGTCTGAAAGGCACAAGATTCCATCACTGCGAAGACACTGTTCTAGCCTATCACACCGACTCGGTAGATGTCTGATCTGTGAGCATGTCAAAGATGTGATTCGTAATCACATGAAAGGTTGACCAAGCTGCCTATCAGATGAAGGAATCGTCAGCTTTACTGACGGCTCTAAAACTTCATGAGGCATAGTCGTTGGATTATTTTTCTCGTAGGCGGAAAGATGGTATCACCTATGTGGGTACGCCGACGTCTTTAAAGCTGAGAGGCAATACTAGCAAAAGCATGTGAGGAAAATGTCACAGTCTGTTCTTACAGTGAGGCGATGATCAAGGCGCTCATGTCGCCTGTCGTGAAATCCAAACTAATGAAAGAGCTTGTAGCGTATCAGTTTTTATAACTCAATAATATTGTCAATCGAAGTAATCATTTTAATTGTATAGAATCAAGTTAGCTTTTCTTTACTAAAATTTGTATAAATAGGGAAGTCTGTGCAAATAAAAATCATTCTACTTCTGACTTTAGTCCGAAAAACATCTTGTTTTATTGAGCTTTAGTCTTAGTTAGAATCAAATAGAATCTTTGAGCTGATGATTGGGCCCGTTTCAACTCATAAGAAGTTGAAGTGAGTATAATTAACCTTAGCATTCTATATAGCATTCAATAGAATCATGAGCTGATTGTGGCCCGTTTCGATGTTTATCAGTCGAAGTGAGCACAGTTAACCTTAGGTGCAATTACAAATGTGTAGTCGTCGACTCAAATTTTTATTTCACCTACCCAAATAATTTGTCCTCAATTTGTCCTATGCGTCCGACAAAAAAAAAATTGTCCTACCTTGGGGTCGGAGATATAGAGGTGTACTAAAACGCCAAAAAGCTCAAAATCGCTTTTTTGAAAACTATAAAAGGTAGAGAAAAATTGGTGATGCCATTAATTTGTCCTCAATTTGTCCTAAATTCTTGACACTTTGAAATTAGTGTACTGACACTTCCGTAGTGTAAAATTGGATTACTAGATTTTAAAGTGTTTTGTACTAAAAACTTTAGTACAGTAAAAATTTGTCCTTTC